>CM021765.1:42256054-42273930 GCA_011076525.1 Nettapus auritus
TCAATGACTGTTTTGACTAAAGACTTTGTAGAATGAATTCCTATTTATATGTGTATGAATTTGAGAAATCTCAGCATATGTTGCTAGGAGCTGGTGCTTGCGGTGTCAGTGTCTGTCATGCATGTGCATTATCATATGCAGGATTATGTCCATCAAAGTAAACATAAATGCCATAGGTATATGCCATAAATGCCATATACCTATATAGATACTAATTTCTTTTCTCACCCTTCTGTTTGTGTTCTTTAAATTTCTAAGTGTATTTAATAATCCAGAATTTTCAGTTGATTTGTTCATCTGTTCAATCCACTAGTCTTTTTTTATTATTATTTTTTATTTTTAGAAATCTAGTTTATGAATAATAGAGTCATAGAGTCATAGAATCATTAGGTTGGAAAAGACCTTCAAGATCATCTGGTCCAACCATCCCCCTACTACCAATAACACCCACTAAATCATGTCCCTAAGCACCATGTCCAACCTTTCCTTGAACACCCCCAGGGACAGTGACTCAGGCTCCTTTGCTGTTTAATTAAGAAATTTTGGAGGCAGTGAACACATAACATACCTATTTGGAGTGTATTGACACTAAATGTGTGAGCTCAGCTGAAGTTTGGAAAAGAAAGAAATTAAGCACTTTTATATGTTAATTTTGTGATTTGGACAATTTATCTAATGTTGCATACCTTCCAAACCCATCTTCATCTTTATTTCATTTCCAGGCGCTCAGCGTAGTTCTGGTATACAATTTTGGGGGCTTCAGTGGCTTAAGGATCTCTACAAATAATTAAACAGAGAATTCCAGTAATAAATGTCTTTCATTAGAAAAACAAAGAAAATAGAGTAAAGGAAAAAGAAATAGTTGTTACTCCTTTTCAAGTTTAATTCTCTTATAAAACAGTTCCATTTTCGCATAGGGAAAAAAAAAAAAAAAAAAAAAAAAAAGGTTTCATAGTGGACTGGTAGAATTTTAAGGCTGGGGACCACCATGATTGACTTTTCTGATATTCTCAATAACACAGAGCAAAAACTGCAGCTGGTAGCAGAAGTACACATTCATAGAATCAAATATCATATTAGCTTGAGTATTAAATTATTATACTGTAATTAATGTTTAAGCACATAATAGATGTTAATTGGATTCTTTATTCCAGAGGGATTAACTCATCACCACTGTTCTAGTTAAGTAGAAGAGTAAAGTGGTGTGGGTAAATGACGTTTTCCCAGACCTAAGAAAAAGACTTGGACAGATTTATAGTATCTATTCTTGACCACTGAAAACACTGAAGTTGTTGCATGCATTTGTCAGAAGAGAATCACTAAAATGAATACTGCAATGAAGATGTTTTCATTCTAGAAGGTATGGAGTAACACAAGAAGAAATGATGAGGAAAGAATGTGTTCCTTCAGTAGACTCTTACATGATTGTCTTATCAGGATCAGGAGGATTACTGTAATTATAAAAGTACCTCTGAATTTAAAATGTGTTGTTTTTGGAAAACATGTAAAAACCATATTTCTACAACAATAAAATATTAAAGAAGAAGCAGAGTTAGTATCTGGTTGACCTATGTGCCTAGCTTGTGATTTTGCTCTCAGTGAGATCATTATTAAACAGAAAGAGTACATTTCCCATCTTTCTGTCTCTAAGATGCCAGCAACGGAGCTTTCATACAATGTTCATGACATCAGTGACTTCTTTTTGAGGACTAAAAATGGGAAGAAAAGAATTCTGTACGCAGAGGGAGAAAAATGATGTTTATGAAAGGGCATATAATTTTTCCTCTAGTCAGAAGATTCCCTTAACAGTGAATATTCACAAATTTGTAGTCAAAGTTTTTCCTGAAGATAGCCTAATGCCAAGTTTTGTTTAGGGAGTATCAGCAATGTTCTTCAGGTAAGAGGAAATTTGCCCACAGGTAAATATAGACTGGACTGACTTCTTAGCCACACTTCTTAGAGTGATTTGTTTATTTTTAAATGACGTCTTGTCATTTGACAACTTGTCGTTTTAATAATTGCTATGGAAACTACATGCTTTCAGCTTTTACTTGCTACCAAACCATTGTCAGGAATGTGAGAACAGTAATGAATTCCTTTGAATACAACAAGCATGTTTATTATCTGTCCTGGATTATTTTTCTCTAAGGAATGACAGACTTCAGATATAAATAAGCTACCTGAAGTCTCACAGCCCACTCTGGGTTGTTTGTGAGGATTGGATCCCAAGCAAAAGGGCAGCAGGAAGAGAAAGTCTAGTTTCTTCTTGTGATCTGAAATGCCAGGAAGAAGGCAGCATTGTCATTACTGCAATGCTCAGGACATGGAATGAGAGCTAGGAAAAGGAAGAGGACGATGCCCATATCTGCCAAGAAGCTGTGCCTTGAAGACTTCATTTGATTGATGTAGGACAGAGAAGGAGCTGTAGTCCCACACAGAGCTGTAGTGAGACATTTCTGTGCTTGGGGAGCCTTCCCCACAGCTCTCGCAGGGGTCCTTCCAGTCACTGCTCTTGCAACAAACCTACTGCCTACACAGCAGCAGCAGCAACAGAAGAGTCCAGGTTTACAGTTACTCTACTTTGCCACATTTCTTAGCTACTTAGGGGCATCCAGCCTTGCTACAGTTCTTGTAAGCCATTATCAGCTTCCGAAGGAAGCACTGTCCCTGGAGTTTGCCACTTCAGCCATTGCCCATGTTGGTCATATTTGCGGAATGAATTCAGTAGGACGTGTCATCTCAGGTCCATAGTGAGGGGCTGGCAGCAGGGCTGGCAGCAGGAGGAGGAATACCTCTATGAATATTTGCTTTTTTTTTCTTTTGAATCCTGATACCTCTGGTGTCAGCAGATTTTAGTGGCATTGAGCTCCACGTATAATATTCACTATGCAGAGAGAATTTCCTCATCATGTGTTGAAGTTTATCTTTAATTGAATAGACCCATGTTGTTAGGAGTCAGGCAGAAAGGGAATTGCTGAGCTGTTACTGATGTGTAGTTGGTTATTATATTATAGCTTTTCTAACAAGTCTTTTTTCTCAAGTAATCTATCCCAGTGGCTTCTGACTTTCTCCACAGGAGAACTTTTCTATCCCCTTGATCATCTTTGCTGCCTATGAATTTTCTTTCATAATCATGCATTATCCATCAACACATTCTGCCTGAGGATGTCTGCTCAGTTGGTAGACATTTGATAAATTACACTCTCAGTCTAGGTACTTACAGAGAGAAAGACGTTCCTGTCTGTCATTCTGAGTCTCTTGGTAGGTTATTAAAAGAAAGTCTTTTCTACCTGAATCCCCCTATCTGATTCAAGAAGTGTCTACTCCTATGTCTCTTTTTTAAAATTGGGTGATGCAGATCACTCTTTTCCTGACTGCCTTGTTCTTGATCACCACCATCTCAGTTCCTGCCAACCACGGATACTATTGACAGTGATTTTTTTTAATAAGTTTTCATCTGCAGTATTGGTGCAAATATTGCATCAGGTCTTGAGCTGATCCCTGCAGAAATGCAGTGGAGTCATCTCATTTGCTAACATTCTCCACTTGACTCAGCAACCTGTCAGCATATTTTGAATTCAATTACCTTGTGCTGTACTTTTTATAGCAGTGACTTTTTAAAAATCAAAACTGCATGTGATAACAAGCTTCTCATGGCATCTTGCAGTACTCTTTACAATTTTTTATGATAAATGAGAACACACTTTGGTAATTTTATTTGTAGGTTTTTTTTGTGATCTGAAATTAATTTGCTCTGTCTCAGATTTGTTTTGCCTATGTCAGTTTTTGTTTATGCATTTGCTAAACTGTGAACATCTGCCAAGGCACTAGAGAGCATTTTCTGCAGAATCGGTAAGAATATTTTGCAGCTAGGCCAGATTTTTTTTCCCTAAATGAAAATTTTAAGTGTTGCCTTATTGAGAACTATTTCCAACTGACTGTCAGGGGAATTTCCTATTTCTTTACTTACACAGTTCTTGTTGTTTTACTTCTTTTTCTATTGGGTCTGAGAATTGCACTTCTCCAAACCAAAGCTGAGGTTGGGGTTTGGGCCAGCTGGAGCTCACTGGAGATGCAAGGCTCAGCCAGTGCTGCAGCACGAGTTGGCCAGGCACCAAGGGCAGGGGCCTTGAGCGTACATCACCTCTGAGCCAAAGGAGGCCCCTCACAGCTCTTTGCAGCTTTCTTGCTCTAGGTTACATAGCCACACCATGGCAATCCTGGCCTTGAGCACTTGCAACCAAGCCCAAAGGGGGGAGTTGGGTGTACTTGAGGCCAGACACAGCATTTTTAGGGGCTCTGGAAATTTTCATTTGCTTAAAAATTGCAGGCTACATTATTATAAGCAGAGTAACCAATTTCAGATTGCCTCACAGTTAGGTTTTTGTTTGTTTGTTCCTTTCTCTCCAAGATGACTACAAATGGTACTAGTTCAATTATATAATTAGTTACTGAGAAGTTTATGGAAATTTGGAATTTTTTGCTCGAAGTCCCTTTGTTTTAGTGTTAGTGAGGCAAACTTTAACTCCTATGCAGATGACTGCAGATCTGCAGTGAATATTATATGGAGAGAACATGAATTTGACTAAAGAGGTTCATCAACAAATACTGGTGAATGCTTGGATGAATACATGAAAGTTATGATGAAGATGTGTGTGAGGAGAGAGCTTAAGGACAGAAAATCTGATGAACGGTTTTTCTTTGGGAACTGTGTGTTATATGGAACAACAACAACAACAAATCAGTACACAAATCTCCTTTTGTATGCTTCTTTGGGAATCTAGAACACGCTATTCGCCAAAATTTTTGGCATTAGTGATACTCCTCCCTACTTCTTTGGCTGCGAACTCTTTCTTTTGTTTATACTCTCCTGATTTACTTCTCATCACCTCCTCTATCCTTAAAAAATAAAATAAAATAAAATAAAATAAATAAAATAAAATAAAGTAAAAATAAAATAAAATAAAATTTAAAAAGAGAGAGACTCTTCAGTTGTGCCCTCTGATTTGCCCTGCTTTTTTTCCTTTTGCAGCCAACCTCTGCTGCGGCACTGCTCCCAGCAGCAGTAGCTCACCACAGGGCTGCAAAGACAGCAGTAAGTATCCATCCTCGGTCGGGCATCCTGCGGTCTGGAAATTGCCAGCTGGCCATTTTTGCTCTTGCAGCTGGAAGGGGACGAAGTCCTATGAGTCTGCATCACAGCTGGCAGGCAGCTTGCTGTGTTGGGATGGGGCAACAAACCTGATATTTGTGTGTTTCTGTAAAGGCATTTACTATTAGTGCCTTCTTACTGCAATAAAAACATGAGATTTAGTAAATCTTCAAGGTATTCAAATGCCTGTGTTTCATTTGCATTTTGGCAAATTGAAAAGTATGAATTAGTTTTGCATGTTACTTTTTTTTTTTTTTCCACTGGGCCTATTAATCTATCTGTTGTATTGTCTTTGTCTTATTGCAAATGTGCTGCTTCAGAGGAAAAAAAAAAAACAAAAGAAATAAAAGTTTCTTGAATGTTACTGGCAGATGTCCAGACCATACTGCCTGTGGCTGGTAAAGAATTCAAAGTTGTGCCTGCGGCTCTTGAAAGTAATAAAATACATGAACATGGGTAACACTTGTTGGGAAGGACATGCTCCAAATTTGCATTTACACAAAGCTGGTGGAGGTATAAATTTGTTTTGTGACTGGTAAGCTGCTGTAAAATTGGTGACATTTTCAGTGGTGAAACTTTCTATTTATTCACATCTTCCTGCATAACGCATTGACAAAGCTGTGTTTTGCATTATGAAAAGTGTTTGTCTCTCCTGTCTTGTTTGTATGCTTTGTCAAAGTTCATCTTCTAAGTTTGGCCTTTCTAGTGAAAAGGTTATGTAGCAATACCTGTAGAGCTAAAGATCATTCCACTTTAACACCATCTTTTCATCATTTTGATATACATATGGAGCAATTCGTTCATTCCAGTAACACATACAGAAAGGTTGTTGTTAGGTGATCCTGTGCTGATTGGTTTTCATATTTACAGAACCACAGAAAAATATTTTTGATTATTTATTATTATTGTTATTTACCGGTGGACAATTTGTCATGTCCAATTACTTCTGTTTACAATTTTCCCAACTATGCCCTGTAGCTCAATACAATGTTTAGTTTTCTAAAAACATTCAAACAAACAAACCCAACAGATACCACACTAACACAGTTAAAGGGGTCTTTGGCTTCTCTCCAGTTTTCGCATGCGATAATAGCACAAAGATGTCCGTAAACCAGTTGTAAGCAGCTGAGTGGGAATTCTTCCAGAAATGAGAGACAAATTCTAAGTGACAAAAAGCTGGCATTACGAGCTGCAGCCCTGTGCACAGGGTATGTGGCTGAAGTCTCACTGTATCCAGAGGCTCCTAGTTCGGTGGGACTCTGAACGTTTTACAGCCTGTTTCACAGCAAGGACAGATGTAGGCATGACTCCCTCTGCTGGCAGTGTAATAACAGCTGTTTGAGTCTGTCTTTTCATTTGCTTGTCCATTTGTTCTATCTTTCTCAGTAGCAGCTAGTATGTCCTTTGATCATTGAAGAGATAGTGCCCAAAGCTTGTGGAATTTATTCCTGCAAGTGAGTACACTTGCTGTATTATTATTTTTAACAAATCCTTCTTTAAAGTCTTACTTGAAATTACTTCAGTTGCTGTGCTACCGCTACTATTACATGTTCAAGCCTTGGACTGTCAAGGAATTATGAAGTATTTTTATCCTGTGACATTTTAAATTATTCTCTCCATAGGGGAAGCCTGTGGGAATGCCAGATGCTGGTGCCTATTTCCACGTGCTAGCAGAGCATGAAGTAGCTGCCCTCTTTACTTCACCAACTGCAATTAGAGCAATCTGTCAGCAGGACCCTGAGGCAGCCCTGGAAAAGCAGTACTCTCTGAAAAGGTGAACTAAGGATACTCTGGAAGCAGTTTCTTACAGAAGCAGACTAGATGAGCTAAGAATAGCAATGTCTGGGGCTTTGCCCACCTCTGTATAGCAGAATTCAAATAGTGACGGGTATGCAAATAGGTGTATGTGTATTTGCTTGTGAATTTATATCGATAGTTTGGAGGAAAGGCAAGCTATTAAAAAGATGATTCTTTAATTGCTCATTAAAAAGAAGACTCTAAGGTTAAGAATTCTTAGTGAGTTAAGATTGTTTACTTAACCTTCATTTTACTCCACTGTGCTCATACCCTGTAATACAGACTTGCATTACACAATCCCATACTGTTTTCCCACGTGACCTCCCACTTCTCTGAGTTCACAGGATCTTCAGTGTTCATTTAATCAGTCAGTATCTATCTCCCTAAAATTTAGTTGCTGCTTATGGTTATATGTTGCTTTTCATGCTGTTTTTAAAGTGTTTATCACTGTGCTACCTCATGCTTCAAACTCTTGGCTGAGTTCATCCTCACAAATCCCTTGTGAGATGAGAGAGTGGTATTATCCGTGTTTTGCAGATGAGAAGCTGAGGCACAGGAAGATTAAGGTCAAAGTCTTCTATTAATTTTGCATATCCAGACTGAGGCATTGAACTACCGCTATTTCTGAGTTTTTAGCATTATATGGTTAAAATACATTATTAGTATTTTGTGGTTAAAATGCCTCTCACACTGACTTGATGCATCTGTGAATGCTTAGTACTTCTACAAATCAAATTTCAGCATTGTATGCCAAATACTCTAAAAAAGAGAAACATGTGACTTTAGACCAGATACAATCTTGGACCTGAATAATATGCTCAACATCAAACAAGGGCCATGTCAGATTGTAGTCAGTATTCAGTCATGAACATCTTTTATCACGCTTCTCCAAACAGAAAAGGAAGATGTAAAGCCATGTAGCTTAATTAGACCTCCACTCTCATAATTGCTCTGGGAAGTTTTGTTTATCAATAAGCTGGATTTATTCCTCAGGTGTTCATTACAAGCTCATCACTACTTTCTTCCATCTATTTTGAGTGTTGTCATCAATCGTTTCCCTTCCATGAAAAGGGGAACAAGCTCATTTGGGACCCTAATGCCCTGTTCTTCTATGATGTTTAGTGAAAGAAAATGATACAGATGCTAGAAAATTTAATTGCTATTCCTCAGCAATTTTTGAGGCAGTGACTAAAATGAGTCAGTGTGTAATTAGAGTAATAATTGACTAGAAAATCTGCTAACCTGCTCTGTAAGTTGTTGCATTTTCTGACCAAAGAATTCCAGGCAAGTTAGGGTCCCTGTGCTGATAGCAGTTGCCCCAGATGTAAAGAGGTATTTCATCATTCCTTCTCAGTGCATAGTTCATGGGCTTTTCCATTTGTGTACAGATTTAGTCATCTCATAATTCATTCAGCTTTGGGCTATGGGATGCAATTTCTCCTCTAGTGAAGCATTTAGTATCTAGTATTCTTGTGGATTGTCTTTAGTCACTTATATGCAAAATCCAAAGCCTTTTGCACCTGTGGGTAAAAAAGGCAAGTCCGGTGACTGTTCTCTGAATCCCAGTGTAGTGCTTTAAGTCTTCTTAGTGTAGTGCTGACAGTCTTCTACGTACCTTTCTTTCCATGTTAGATAAGGATTATCTTACTGTAATGTCTAGCCATGGCTCTAAATTCCTGGCTATGTGTGATACTGTGGTGTATATTATGGAAATGGGAAAGGTGCTTAAATTAGACTGGCTATCCTATAATGATTTCAATATTAATGTCCAACTAGTTACAGTGAGTGTTATTTTATAGGTTAAGCTGCAGCTCTTAAGAAATCAAATCCAGCAGATGATTAATGTTTTCTTTCTAGGAAAAACCTTGCTTTTGGGTGTTATTTGGATGGACTTTTCTATCCAAGGTCAAGATAATTTTCTGTTTCAGTTTGGTTAAGACTTACTTTTACTTGATAGTACTCAATCTATTTTACTTTCTTCTCCATTATTTGGTGCAGAATCTGTGAAGTGGGATGTCTTTCTCCCACCTGGGGTAAAATGTATTCCTATTTACACTAGAGACTCTAAGTCAAATGGCTACAAATGCATCCCTGAAAAAGGATACCACCATGTTACATTTAATTCCTGAAAACTTCTATTAAAAACTGAAATAGGTTAAGGCGATTTATTTTTAAATCCTATTAAAAAAAAAAAAAAAAAAAAAAAAAAAAAAAAAAAAAAGACTATTGCTGATAAGGATAAGGTACAGGGTTGGTAGACAATGCAAGGGAGTACTTGATTTACAGGAGTAAATTGAATGATAAACATATTTTTGTTCTTTTGAAATAAGTTAAATAAGTCCCTGTTAAAAACTAATGTTGGTGGCATTACTGACAACTGCACAAAATTTTGTGTGATGTTTCCAAAGGTTATAATGTGCCTGCTTCAAAATCCTTGTTGGCTTTTGGAGTCAAATCTTGAAATTTGTTTGCTTTCAAAACATCACCTGTGTCTTAAACATGTCTTATGCTAAACAGCAAAACAGATTTTTAATTTGTATCACTGCAGAATAAAAGCCCTGTTCAACCACATATTGCTACAGGATCTGTAGCAGATCTGTTTTTTTTTCTATAACTCACAGTGCTGCTAAGCAGGCCGTCTAATCATTGCTGCCTATTGTGTTTGAAAAGCAGCGAACACCCAAATTCCATGATGTGGGTGTATTCTAGTTGGCTTGTGGAATCTGTTCTCATCTTCACAAGGTAACTGTTAACATTGACCTATTGACTCCTCTCCTGTTTGGAATCACACTTCATCTTTTAATTGACTTAATTATTATGAACTGTTTAGGTCTGATTTCCAAATGACTGACAACTGACAGTTGCACATGAAATGGGGCAATAACACTACAGATTAGATTAATATGTGAGTAGATTAGATTAATATGTGAGTAGAAATTTGTAGCTTGTGTTCCATAGCGTAATTGGCTTTCTTTGCCTTAGGTCAGTTTTGAATGTTCTGCCATTTTATACCAAGAGAGTCTGGAGACTGAAGCATGTTCATCTGATACCAGATATTAATGTGCTTGCTTTAGAAAGAAAAACAAGGCTGCCTAAAATCTGTTCAGAAATAATGGATATAAAGTCAATTAGTAACTGCTAGTTTCTGTCTCACACAGAAGCATAACACAGGAACAAGGGGATGTGAAATTAAAGTAGCAAATTCAAAGCTGTTAGAAAGAAATGCTTTCTCACATAATTTGTGTCTCTCACATGCTGCTAGAGGAGATGTGATTAAGACTCAGAATCTAGGACAATTGAAGTACAGTATGCAGTGCTCTCTGCTACCCCCTACTCTGTGGTACTGAAGTTTATGTATGGCCATTCCAATTGGAGTCTTGAGCTGAATTCATGAAGAATCTTTGTGGAGCTCTCCTTCACCTGCATTGGGAAAATGAGCTGAGCTGCTCTTAATGTTCTGCATTTCTGACTCTGTCGCCCAAACCTCAAGTGCTTGGATTGTCATGAACAAGGTAAAATCTGTTCAGGGGAGAAGAACGAATGAAGACATCAAGGGAGAAAAAATAAAAGATCTCACATTTTTTATTTATTTATTTATTACATATTTAAGTGTCTACAGTCTCCAGGTGCATTAAGAATTACTAAGAGTTCTTTATTTCAAGTTTCTGTGAAGAAGTGCAAGCTTATTTAATGTGATGCAGAGATTTTCTTTCCCAGGAAAAAGAGTTATATGCATTTGAGAGCTAAAAACACTTTTATTATCTTTTAATCCAGAATAATGTGACTGCATTTATTACCCATGTGAACGCTCCTGCTCTGGGGCAATGGTTTGCCTATATTGTTTCTTCTGTACTTGGAGTATGAAAAGGTACATGCTGTGCTGAACAACTTAGGTTGTGCTAGGGACACTAGGGACCTTGATCCGTCCCCTGCGTTAGCAGGATACTTCACATCCAGTCCACTGGACTCTTGAATAGGGTCTAAAATCTGGATTGAACTGAAATTTATGCTAGGAGTGTAGGTTTTCAGAACGACAGCATAGGACATGTTTACTTAGAGAGGTTTTAAGATCCTTCTTCCCCATTAAATGTGTTCCAGTGATAGAGGATTGCAATAATAGGTGCACTGACATGCTGTGAAGTTTTAAGTGGATTGTTAAAAAATTGTTCACAGCAGGACATTTTATAACCATTGCTATCTCTCTTGTTATACTGTTTGATAGGAGATAATTTCATATTCTTACACTTTGTTAGGCTTATGGCACTTTGCTCTTGTATTCTTTTTGATGGATTTGAACCATAAGTTGTCCAAAGAGCTAGTCCCTGTCCTTCCCACAACATAGGATTGCTCTAAAGCCTGCAGATCCAGGCCTGATTATTAAAGCGGGGAATTCAAAAGGAGGAATTCTGGTTTTGGTCCTGGGTATAACACACTGACCTAACTTTTTGGCAAGTCTTTTAAGATATTGGGGTATTGCTAGCCCTGTTTTTAAAACAAGGACACTTAACAGAGTTTTTCAACAGTTAATTAAGTTAGTAAATTCATAGATTTATTTTTTAAATCAAAGCTAAACTTTTGTGTTTAGCATGCCTAGCTACAGGATATACAATGCAATGTAAATTTAGCAGTGCTTAACAGGAGTGTCCTGAATGTAAACATGAGTCTTAAAAAACTTTTCAGAAAATACAATTTGTGTTTTTCTTACTTATACAATATTTTTCTTTCTTCTATCATAAACTTTTATCTGTTCTGTAACACCCACTTAGCTATTAGCTGTTATTGTCAGCAATGGCTTCTGCTTTCAAAAAACATGCATTCGTGTGCAAGATACTAATTGGGGACACGCTCATTATCTTGTAATTATCTTTGAATATCTTCACTGTGCTTCTTTGATGTAAAAGCTGCTGCTTACACATTTGCTTTAAGGTTTTGTATATTTTATCTGTACCTTGTGTGAAAATACATACTCCAGAGTAACCTGGAAGTTCCAACAAAAAGTCTAAGGGCAATCAAGAGACTTCAGGGCTTTGGGACAGCTCATTAAGGGATCAGGACCACAAGTAGCTTTGTCCTTTATCTCTCCAGTTGCAGGGAATGATGAGGGGAGAAGCAGGAAATGACAGGAGATCAATCCCTGGCTCCAAGCCTGGTGTTGTTGGCAGAACTTTGTTTTGGTTTTTGATCACAGGTTGTTTTACATGACCCCAGGCCTGCTGGCAACAGTGGGGTTCACCAGTCTGAAAGAGGGAAAGGGGTTTTGCACAGGAGTTAGCAGGGCTCACTGAGATTTTTAAAGTAGATTTGAAGGAGGAAAGGGCTAAAAACAGGCTCACTAGAGATAAGCCAGGGGCTGGTATGTCAGTGGTTGCAGGACAGTATGCTAGCAAGGCCCTTCAGTCTGCTGTCCCAGGCCAGGTAGGGGATGTGACAGCAAAGACACAAGGGATATTTATGGGTTAGAAATCATGGAAGTGCCTGAGAAAAGGTCATGTAGCAATTAGGGTTTCTCCCCCCAGAAAGGTGACTGGATCACTAAACCAACTAAATGCATCTACACCAATGCACACGGCATGGGAAACAAACAGGAGGATCTGGAAGCCATTGTGCAGCAGGAAAAAGGATATAGCTGCCATCACAGAAACATGGTGGGATGACTTGCACAACTGGAGTGCTGTAATGGGTGACTATAGGCTCTTCAGAAGGGATAGGATCACAAAGAGAGGTTGTGGGCTAGCCCTGTATGTTAGGGAGTGTTCTGACTGTCTTGAGCTTAATGAGGATGACAATTGTGTTGAGTGTTTATGGGTAAGAATCTGGGAGGGCCAACAAGGCAGATGTCATGGGAGTCTGCTACAGACTGCCCAACCAGGATGAAAAGGCAGTTGAAATAAAGAAGAGGAGGCTGAGGGGAGACCTAATTGCGGTCTATGCCTTCCTCACAAAGGGGAGCGGAGAGGCAGGTGTTGATATCTTCTCTCTGGTGACCAGCAATATGACCCGAGGGAATGACTTGAAGCTGCCACAGGGGTGGGTCAGGCACTGGAACAGTCTATGTAGGGAAATGGTCATGGCACTGAGCCTGTCAGAGTTCAGGAAGTGTTTGGAAGATACACTCAGACACATGGTCTGATTTTTTTTTTTTTTTTTTTTGTGGGAGTGGTCCTTTGAGGAAGTGTGTTGCAAAGACAGCTAGGGGCTATTTTGGAGTAGTTTTAATGCCAGGGTCTGTTGTTGGGCTACTTGAAGCTCCAAAAGTAAATTACTCTCTAAAGTTGCCTCTTACTCTTTTGGGGGACTATAGAAGCCTAGAGAACTAGTTCAGCTTAGACTTTTTTTTTTTTTTTTTTTTTTATGATAAGAATCAAATAAGATAAATAGTATGCATTGCTGATTGCTGTCACAAAACAGATTATAAAACCAGATATATACTAATGATACACTACTGAATATAAATGAGTGGTTCATCTCAGTGTAGCTGGCCATTTGTTTTAATCTGTACTTCATGAACCTGAATTCAAAGTTCTGTATTTCTGCCTGAAGATGACTGCTTGTTTTTTTGTTGGAGGTGTGGGGGCAAGATCATAAATCATTCTTCACTTTAGTACCTTCTTATCAGATGATGATGTTCAGTCAGTGTCATAAGTATCCATGAGCTTAAATGGAATTTTAATTGCTTGCTAGGAAATTAGAAGTGCAAAAAATCTGCTATGGCAAGAATAAAGTTACTCTACAAGTGTTACAAAGATCAAAACCTTGGCAGCATGTAGTAATATACTGTAATGTCTCACTTCTAAGTATGAATAGTCATGTTTAAGAAAGGTACAGTTGACATAGAGGACCTTGCCATACTAAACTTGCCATACCTCATCCAAGTCTATGACTCCTCCAAGTTTGGTGTCGTCGGCAAATTTGCTCAAAACACCTTCTAGTCCTACATCCAAATCATTTATAAAGACATTGATGAGGACTGGCCCTAAGATAGAGCCTTGAGGGACCCCACCAGTGACCTTCCACCAGCCTGATGTGTCCCAGTTTACCACAGCCCTTTGAGCCCTGCCATCAGCCAAGTGCTCACCCATTGTATGATGTTTTCGTTAAGCTGTATGCTGGACATTTTGTCCAGTAGGATCCTATGGGAAACCATGTCAAAAGCCTTGCTGAAGTCCAAAAAGATCACATCAGCTTTTTTCCCTTGGTCGACTAGACAGGTGATCTTATCATAACAGGAAATCAAATTTGTTAGGCAGGACCTACCTGTCACGAACCCATGTTGGCTAGGAATTTTCTATTTGTTCTGTTTATTTCTTTACTAATTTTTCTGCTATCATTTTTTTTGGTATTTTGTATTTATGTTTTTTTTGCGAGGTGTCTATCTAGATCCTATGTAAAAGGTATTTAACTGTTCTTTATTTCCATTGGCAATTGTTTGGACTCCTGAGATCTTTGAATTCTGAAAATAAAGCTTCTTTTACATCATATCAGGTAGCATAAATTAGGATAGCTAAGATTCTAATTGTTACTCAGTAGGATGGAGCATACAAGGAATAGCAGTCTTCCCTCCCATTTTTTCTTTCTCCCATCTGGGACACAGGCCACAGATGTTTATTTAATTTGTTTTCTTCTTTTCCTTTCCTGTCCAGATCAAGATAAGTACTTCAAAATTTCAAAATTTTTCAAGTTCAAAATTTTAGAAGTTAGCAGATAAAGGATCAGCAGAGTTGCCACCCTGGGTTTTAAAAGAGTGGGCTTTAAGCTTCTTGGGGAGCTAGTTAGCAGTGTTCCCTGGGAGTCTGCTCTAGAGAATTTTGGGAGGTCCATGGAAGCTGGTCGGTTTTCAAGAACCACTTTTTTAAAGTCCCAAGACTGAAACCTAATGGCTTATTTCTATATATGAAAATGCTTTTTACCTCTAATAATCTAGCAAATTATTACATATTCCCAAATTTGATATTTGTCTGTATTCTTCCAAAGCAAGAACATTGCAAAACTGTGAGAAATATTGGCATCTTAATTTTACCTGTATACTATAGTCTTATTCACGCAATTTTGTCTTAGTTGTTGACTCTTTCAAATGAGGCTAAAGCAGAAGATGGTGGAGGAGAGAAGTCTAGTATCTGTGTTATCAGTATTTCTTGTAAGATGGAGTAATTTCTATTACCTTGCTTATGACTGAGCGAAGTAGGGAAGAGATCAGCTTTGCAGAATAGAGGTGACCGAGTCACTATTTGGAGGCAGAAATGAGTGAAGGGAAGTAAAAGTTTGACAAGCTAAATTATTAAAGAAAAAAAAAAAAAAAAAAAAAAAAAAGAGAGACAGAAAAGGAAATGTAAAACATCTATTTAGAAATGTAGGTAAAGTCTTTCATTTTGTCTTTGGAAGATTTATGGAGTATATGAAACCATTGTGAATTGAAGCAGTTGAAATGAAAGGAAGCTTTCATTAAAGGCCTTCGAGGTGTTTATACCAGAAAAGCCCAATTGATTACAGCTTTGATTTGTGTCCAAGTCTTCATCAATAACTTTTTTTTATTGGCATATTTGTGTTGCAAATATAGTAAGCACACCTTAAAAGATGTGCAATGCATGTCACAACATCAATAAGTGGCAGGTAGGATTTTAGGAAATAAGGACTGCTGTTTCTTTGGAGACATGGTAGTGAACGAAAGAACAGCCCTTTCAGATCCTGTATTCATCTGTACATAGGGAGAGGATAATCTTGTTTTGGATTTGTGCAGGTGTTTAGGTTTTTTTTGCTTTTATGTACAAAATGGCACTTAGTATTTAAATAGAAATTTTCATCTTCAAAGTAATTGTGCAAACATAAATAAATTAATTCTTTTAACACCCTGTTGAAGTAAATAAAGTCATTCCAGTCTGGCAGACATTAAATTGAGAAATACAAGTATCTTGCCTACCCCAAGCTATTCAGGAAGCCAATGCAAATTCAGTGTTAGAAAAGAGTTTTCTGTGCTCAGAGATAGTTTTTTATGTCGTATTTACATATATTTTGTGGTATTTTGAATCTTTGTGACGAAAAACAGAAATGTGTCTTTCAGACCTTACTCTAAGTCTCTGTGTGTGACGACGTTTATAGAGAATGATTTCAGTATTCCTGCTAGGAGCTTCACAAGGAACTTTGCCAAATCTATTTGAAATAACCTAAACAATGTTTAAGTTGTACTTAGAGCAGTCTCAGTACACAAAGAAATGTGGGTTACCTTGGTTTTGGATCTAGCTTTCAAATAAAGAAAAACTAAACTAAACTAAACTAAAATAATAATAATAATAATAAACAGCAATGAAGGTGCAAAGAGCTGCAGAAGCACACATTCTGAAAGCTTGTGTTAAACATTCCTAGCTGCTTCCATGGTAGCTATTCAGTATTTGTAGCAGAAAGAAATGAAATTAGTCTTCTACACCTTTTTTTTGATGTTTTTAGAAGTTAGCAAGTAAGATTTCCATTTCTTCTAAATAAATATAGGATGCAAAGAAAAAAATCAGAGATAAATTTGCAGTGTATAAAATGCCAGTCAAGAGACATGTTTTTGGTGGAGATTTTTTTATTTATTCTTGGTTGTGTACTACTTATACTACGGGAATCTTAGTTACAGAGCATGCAAGCATAGGGGGTTCAAGTTGGAGAATCAGCTGCTTCATGTTGTGATGCAATTGCCTTAAGTGTTCTGACTGTCATCTCACTATCAGGCGGAACTATGAAAAGATTGTGCACATTTTCAGTTTTCATGGAATCACTGAATGGCTTGGGTTGGAAGGGACCTTAAAGATCATCTAGTTCCAACACACCTGCCATGGGCAGGGATAGCTCCCACTTGACCAGGATGGCCAAGGCCCCATCCAGCCTGGCCTTGAACACCTCCAGGGATGAAGCATCCACAGCTTCTCTGGGAAACCTGTGCCAGTGCTAGTTCAACAGGACTACTGGTAATACTGATATTTTATTTGGACTATACAAACAGAATACTGTACCATTTAATTCAGTATAAAAAATATACACAGTGTAATATATTTCAATGAATTATTTCCTACTACAATAATTTAAGTAGAAGGGTTTATTAATGTAGTCTCCAAGCAGCATGGTCTGGTCCCCTGTCTTCAGTTTCCATTGTGTTGTCTTGGCAACATTGTGCATAATGTTCTTGTGAGCATCCAGAAAGATGGATCTTGCAGCTGAATTCTGTTAGGTAATCTATGCAGGCTTCTGCTAGAGAACTGTTCCTCAGCTGAGTTATCTTGTCAATTTAGACCTCCATCTCCCCCCATCTGACAGTTGGGTTCCACATTTTGTTCTATCATCTCTGCTTTGCCTGGGTCAAAACTGTGCAGATGTGCGTTTCAGTCCATTGAATATGATGAAATTTTCAGAGAAAGAGGCAACAGGAAAGGGAAATTAAACAAAGGGTAACTGTTTCATTTACAGCAAAAGAGTCAGTTCTTAGATTTTTATTTTATTTTGCTTTATTTTTTTGTCAGAGTTGCAGTTGTGGAGTTACTTAACCAAAGCATCTAGAGCTCAGATGGAATATGATGCTTAGATCTAGGTGCTCAGATGGCTGGCAATTTCTTTCAGAGTTCAGACTGTTGTTTAAGGTTATCAGATAGTTCCTCAGTGCACATTCTGTTCTTGCTTTTAAAGACATTTGTATCCTGTAGACTAGGATCATATTTTGCTTTTGGTGGAAACTAATCTACTAAATAGTTCTTTAAAACAGGAAATTACTCTGTGGAAAATTCTGCAGCTATCTAGCCCTGAATTGCAGAGGCCTCAAAGCATAATGTTCTGAACTTGTAACAGGTGTTCATGTAGAAGGAGAGGAGAAATGCAGTCATTCATTCCAAATGAACTATTCTATTCTATTCTATTCTATTCTATTCTATTCTATTCTATTCTATTCTATTCTATTCTATTC
>CM021765.1:42277102-42377343 GCA_011076525.1 Nettapus auritus
AATAAAATAAAATAAAATAAAATAAAATAAAATAAAATAAAATAAAAATGGGAATGTACAGTCAAGGTGCAGAATGATAATGAGAACCTATTTTGTTTTTCTGTGATCTGCGCTGATGTGTATTTAAATCAACTCAAGTCAGCTGTGCAACTGATTGTCCGGTTGTGCATTTTAATTGCAAAATTAGCCTTCTTCATGTGTTGGATAATTAAAATGAATATGACTGTCACAGCATTGTCCCTTTACACTTTTGTTTGTTCGGCTTTTCGGAGAGTAAACACTTTTTCTGTGGTGTCTATACTGTATGGCCCTGTTTAAGCATACTTGATGCTACTGTACATTAAAGAATATGGAGAATATGGAAAACTTGAAATGGAAGTGAATAAGGAAGAGTAAGTAGCCATAGCCAGAATGAATGCAATTTTTTTTGCCAGGCACTGGTTTATTGTGCAAATGTACAATTACTGGACAGTGTGCTTAATTAACGTGTCTTACTGATTTCCTTATTCACCCTTTTAGAAGTGGGTTAATTTCCTATTTATGTCTCTTTGCCATGCATTTTTTCTGGTAGTTAATATATCACAGTTTCTGAGCAGAGAAAATTAAGCAATTCAGCAATTTTTTAAGGTACTGTATACAAATTAACACAGTGAGAAAGGCTGAATTTATTTTCACTTGGATGTGAAGAACAAGATGAACAAAACAGTTGTTTTTCCATGAGGCTTACAGTTAATTTGTTACACTGCTTTGTAGAGTAATAGTGAGAGTAATAAGTGTGTTTTACAGCTGTCATACCACAAGGTAACAAATAGTCTGTTCTGATCTGCTGAATGAATGTAATCTAAATGGTAGGCAGCCTGAAGAAAAAATCATGCTTTAGGTATGACAGTGTCACTAAGGCTGGAACAAGAAAATCTTAGCTTTTTCTTTTTTGGTTTACTAAACATGCTTCACACTAGCTTTACATATTTTTGTAAGGCATTTAAAAACTCCCTATAAAACACATATGAAAAAGAGTACCTCTGGAGGACCTGATTACAAATAGCTCAGCTTGTGTACCTCACATAAAATTGGGTATTTCTTTTGGGTTTACTATTAGGATAGACCCCTGCTACTCACTATATTTTGACATTCTGTATGTACTTTGTATGTATTGTGTTGATTCTGTATGAGTTTAATTCACAAGAGAAGTAAGTTAAGAATAAAATCAGAGGAAAAATAAATGGTAATTGCTATCACTGTTCAAGGATTTATCTGCTGCATCCATCACACTTCTCAAAAATAAGGGTAGAAATGAAATACAAAGTGATGCATGGCAGAGCTTTTGAAGATTCACTATTATTCAACAAAGCCTTTAACTGTTTAGGATGACAGACTGTCTTTACTCTAACCTAATTGTGCATAATGTGTGAATTGGATTTAATTTCACACTTTCTTTCTGAAAACGTTAGTAAAACTGAATCAGGGAATCCTTAAGAATTTACAGGTGTCCAGATTCTTCAGTCATTGTTGTCCTCTTGTGGCTTTTCTCATTTCTCATAATTCACTGTAGTACTCTGCTAAATATGTTAGGAAGAAGATAAAAATTTCAGTAAATATAAGCTCTGTCATAAATTTTCACTTAATTTGATGGTAGGCTTAAGTATATTTAAGAGGGAGTAGGTAAAAGGAATGGAAAATTTCTTGATATGATTATCATATATCTAAAAAAAAAAAAAAAGGCAATTTTCACTACCGTTTAATATTAGAAGGCTGTAAAAATCATTGCATATCAATGTACACTGACAATATGGGTTCATCTGTACTGTACTTTTTGGGCAGTCTTCCAGCTAACAGCCCAGCATCACATCCCACTCCCTTGGGATCAGCCAACCTGTATACCTCTTTGCCGTGTATGGTGATGGGGTAAGAGTGGCCAGGTGTCATCTCCTTGCTTTAATTTTGATGGATAATTAGGGTCAGACTATTTGTAGTGAAATGCCCAGCACTAGCCAAGCGTACTTGGTATATCTACACATTAATACTTCATTAGGTGTCAACCTGGACCTCTGCAGAGAATATAGATATCTTCTAAGGAAAAGATGCAGGAAACTTTATGGCAAAATTATGCAGTTGATGTTTTTGAGTGTCTGCTAAAGGCATGGCTGAGCTATACTGTAAAAAGATTATCTGAAATTCTCTTCCAAGACCAGTGAATGTAAGACTAAAGTGGTACTTGGACTACCAGCCCAGCAATATGCCTATCTATAATTTATCATGGCTTAATGGTGCTAAATCCAAAGTTGAGAGTGAGGACACCTACTGCTAGTGCAGTCAGAGACTTGGAAGCTTGCTTGGGTTTTAATGATGGAGAATCCCTTGAGAAACTGACAAATATGCGCAGTTGTACACTGAAGGATGAAGAATGTGAGGGCTGTATGAACACTTGATGAGCTGGTCCCTGAATGTCAGAGTCCTCCCCAGTACATATTTCTGTGATGTGTTAGATTTAGTTTTATTATAAGGAAGCAGCATGGCATGCTGTGATGTGGGTTTTGAGTGCTAGGACTCATCTGGTGCTGTGGTTTTCTGTTTCTGGGTGCCCATTAGTTGTTGCCATGCTGAGAATACATGTTCCTGGTACATTATTTATTTCTTCATTCCGTCCTTCCTGGCATAACTAAAATGACCACTGTGTGGAGGGAATATGTGCAGGGAGTTTCAGAGATGTCTTCTTGCTGTGTGGATGGATACTGCATGTTAATGGGTACTGCCTAAGCTTCCTCCCTTCTGTAGACCCTTGTCTCTATTTTATCTGTGTTGTCTTCTACTGTAGTAATCCCTTTAATTTCCCTCGACCAAGATGACAACTTTGCCAGGAAAATGCCACAGTACGAATTCAGTTTATTACATTTATCATATAAATTAATGTGTTAAAGTATGACAATTGCTCCTTTTTCTTTTCTTTATCTTCTGTTACATAAGAACTTGCCACCTCTTCTGCATGTTTCAAACATCTATATGTATATCCTGATTATATATATCCTGATATATATATATATCCTGACAAATTCAGCCACGTTAGTCACTTAGTGCAGCCAAAACCAAATATTAATTTTGGAGTGTAGTGTATATACCCTAAGTATATCCCAGCAGAAAATAAAACATTTTAGCAGTCTAACAGTTTATTATATTGAAGAACATGAGACAGTTTAGAAATTGTAAGTGATACAGGACATTTTTCATCTTGAAAGTTCTGAGTTAATTCAAAACTCTTCATTTTGATTGAACTTGAATGTGTACTGTGAATGAGCAAGACTATTTGGGGCACAGAACTACTAGCTGTTGCTCTGCATGATTTAGCAAAGCCCAGCTTCTTCAAGTCAGGCATGTGGGCAGATGGAGGAATTGTGATGAATAATGTCAGGCATACAGACTTCCCGTAGTACTCATAAGCAAATGCACGCTTTGCTTCTGCATCAGCAGCACTTTCTGTAATGTAAGAATTGCTTTCAGAGACACAAATGCAACAAAAATGCCTATATCAGACTATCCATTAAATGTCCAATATAGCACAATAATATTGAAATCTCTTTGAAATAATATCTTTCTCTTACATGTAGAGAGAGGCACATCTTTGAAATTCAAGGGTGATTTTCTTTAGATCAGCCCCTATTCTGAAAGTAGAGATGTAAGGAGGGACTTGGGACATTTTAACAGCTGTGATTTTAAGACAATCTCTCAGTTATTCTGTCTTGCAACTCTCACTAAAGTGTTTTTCATTATTCTCAGAGGTATATATATTCCCTCCATTGTAACTCAAAGCAGATGTTGAATGTACTTCAACATCTGAACTGTAGTTCAGACTAGTTGTGAAACATTGCTCTTCTAAATAGCTGTTTCATTGTCACATTATAAGGTGTTAGGCAAGAATTAAATTGGGTTTATGATCCAGTTGTCCCTGAAAAGCCTTCCACAGCCGGAGGGCTGCTGACTTGCTCACACAGGGAGTGGAAGGCTAGCACCTTAGGGTGTGCAGAAGGGATTGATCGAAGACAGATCTACTCTTCTATTTGTTACATTAAAAATATGCAAGTTCCTAAAGATTGTGGTATTGGGAATTGTCTACATGCTGCACAATAATTTCAGAGAATCTCCAACTATAAACAAATGAGTCAAGTAAGGGATATCTGTGTGCACATTTAGACGCCTGGTGTTAGGGGTGGGTGGAATACAATGTCCATTTGACAAATGTTATCCTACTTCAAATTGCTGCTGTTTTTACTTTCTGACCTATGTCTTGTAACCTGCATATAAATCTTGACTTTAACTGTAAATAAACCAAACTTAATTCAAATGAAGATTCTTAAGCAGCTTTTCTTATTGGAAATATAAAAAATGGCCACACAGAACTTGTAGTATACGTAATTGCTAAGGAAAATTTCTTATCAGTAGTTGTTTTTCTGTATTCTTCTGAACAGTGTTGATTTCTTTTCAGCAGAATTTTCTATTCAATTCTCCTTTCAAGTCAGGCTGTTTTTTCCTTGATGAAAAATGCTATCCTGGAAAGCAGTTGCTGTTTTCTGATTGGTTTGGGAAATTGATATTTCAATCCAGCATCCTGTTTGAAAGATACACATTGATTTCCTAAGAAATGTACAGCACAAAGATGCATGCAATCCTTTGGCAATACTCCTTGGTACTTTTACTTCGTAAGAGAATCTTTAGCATTCAGGAACTGTTAACCTAACATAAAGAGTGGATGCTTCTGGGATTCTCTCTCTTAATTAGTATCTGGTCCAAATACCAAAAAGCCATATCTTTTTCATGTATATAAAAAGTCTTATTGACCCATGGGAATTGAATGCATAGCCTAGAAATTAGAGCACTGGGTAAATATGAAAGTGATATATTTCTACTGGTAATTGAGAAGACAATAGAAGAAACAGCAGCAATTTTAAAGACTTACTCAGAAAGTTTTAGAACTTGCGATTCTTTTTTAGAATAAATGGTCTTACATTTTTATTCACTGTTTTCCAAAAAGCAGAAACACAAACTAGTATGACCATGTTTCCTTTCTAGTTTGTATTATTTTAATTAGCAGTGTATCAAAGAGCCAAACAAATCCAAACTAATTTTCAGAAATTTCACATATTCCCCTTCTTCCCCAAGGGTTTTTTGAATGAGAGCTCTGGAATTAGAAATCTCTGTCAGTTCCTGAATCATGCTAAATCTTACTGGTGGTTACAGTGGTGCTGTGTTCCTTCTCTCTCAACAGTGAATCTAATGACTGCATTTTGTTGATGAGTACCTTTCTCATCTGAGGTATGTTTATGGTATGTTTTTTAGCTCTTGCCTTGCAATATGTAAAGCAAGATATAATCTGTGCCATCACTTCTTCTGCCAATGCAGTCAAAAAGAGATTGTCCCTTCCACTGTTTTTTCCAATTCACGTTTCTCTAAGGAATATACCTTTTTTCATTCTGCTCTAAGGAAAAAAGGGAAAAATTTGTGGTCAGTTACTTCACTATTGTGTAGAATACGGAGCTCTGAAACTGCTGAATAAATTGTGGGATTATCTTCCTGCAGCTTTCAGTATGATCACTTGCTGGCTACATTAGGTCATGTTGATGTTGTGTCATCTCTATAATTGCAGCTTGGATGATGTGCTTTTTTAAAAAGAAAAGAAAAGAAAAAAAAAAGAAGAAAGAAAGGGAAGAAAGAAAGAAAGGAAAGAAAGAAAGGAAAGAAAGGAAAGAAAGAAAGAAAGAAAGAAAGAAAGAAAGAAAGAAAGAAAGAAAGAAAGAAAGAAAGAAAGAAAGAAAGAAAAAGAAAGGAAGAAAGAAAGAAAAAAAAAAAAAAAAAAAGATAGTGTTTGTGTGAGAAATGTGTGTTATGTAGAAAAAAAATAGAACAATGAAAAATGGGAAGCAACCAAGCAAACTTTTTTAGCATTGAGTGTTGATAATTCTTGGTCTGTGCTCTGCAGCTGGAGTTAGGCCCTAGCATAACTGTGCGGTGTTAATGTTAATTTTTAGCTATTTCCTAACAGCTAACTTAATATTACACAAACTCATTGTTCATGCTTCTTTAAGCAACTGAATATTCATTTAACTACTTCTGAAGTGGCAGAGAAATGCTGTGGATAATGAGAAAATTCACAGCAAAAACAATTCTAGTGAGCTAATGCAAGAAAACTGAAGATCAATTTGGGCTTACTGATCAGAGCCCAAATACAGAGATGAACACAAACCTGCTTAGCTGTGCTGAAACTTGAGCATGATGTGGACTATGAATTCCAGGTCAAGTGACCTGAGACCTGGGACATCTCCAGAATGATAAAACTGCATTTTTATAGTGCTAGCCCTATATTGTGTTCCTGCGGAGTTATAGCAGCATTCAAATAAATTTCTCTATTTTTCTTACAGGGAAAGGAAGGAGAACTGGTCTTTTTTCAAACTTAGACTCTGCTATATGATTTAATATATTTATTTATTGTTCCTTTTTCTTAATAATAGCTCTTGTAGTCTAAAAGCATTATGTAAAATTGAGCTTTTTTAAGGGGGAAAACAGGGGGCAGGTGAGAAGGGAGGACTTTGTAGCTGCCTAACCGTGGGGATAATTAGGAAGGTGTAGGCACTACAGGGGCTATTCATGCTGTCTGAAGAAGGTATTTTATGTTACCTGTGCAGCAGGGATTTCAGACCTACTTGCCTTGAGTGAACTCTACACAGAGAAAAAAGGCACACAGTGCAAGTGTTCAAGTTATTTGTCTGCAGTTAGATGAATGCGTTTCTTCCTAAGATTCAAAAACGAGGAGGTATTTGTCTTCTGGCAAAATAAATAAATAACACAACAAAACTCTAATATGCTGTCATTAGTAAAACTTTAATGTTTGTAGATGTGTTTGTAGGTGGAGGAGAAAACAGCTGGATTATGATCACAAAATCTTGGAGCAGTTTGATTCCCATTCCTTACAGGATTCCTTTCAAGTTTATTTTGGCAACATGAAATTTAGGTCTGATTTTTCTACCTTATTTCTTCTTGAATATTTTTATTGCCTGAAATAATTCTCACCAAGAAATGCTAGTGATAACTCCAGAATTATAAAAGAGGTATCCCTGAATTTTCCATATTATTTACAATAAATATGAAGTTTTTCCTTTTTTATGATTTTGCTGACTGATATTGTTGTGGAGATTTTTTGTTTATTTACCTTTCAAACCTCAGAACTTGTAGATTTTTTCAGCTCCACAATAGAACAACGGATACTTTGATATCACTGCCCTACAGCAATAAGATAATCAACCAAGAGTGGATTGATGTTTTTCTGGAATTCATTCTTTCCAAAGATATTGATTTGTAAAACAACCCCTGAAATACATCTGCCATACACAGTATTTCTCTCATGGCTTTGCTGTAGGCAGTTTCCTATAGGTGTGGTATAATGTCATACCCATAGGAGAACAAGCTAAAGGTGTAATGCAGAATGTTTGTATTTCTGATTGTCTCCTATGTCTCCTAAAGCTCCCCTGTGAAGAATGGAGATTTCTGTGATGAACTGATATTTATTAAATAACAGATACGAAGCTCCTGAATTCTAAATCTTCCATTGCTTGTGTGGCATTTTTATTTATTTATTTTTTAATTGTGATACACTGAGCTAGAAGCAAAACTAAGAAACAATAAATACTCAATGACACAAGACGCAATCTTGGTTGACGTATTTGTGTTCTTTTACCAGAATCTGGTTTGCAACTACCGCTTCCTGCATTGGTTTGGGAAACTCTACAACGCCTCCACCTGGACAAGCAGGAACACCAGTGCCAGGACGCAATGGTAAGACTGCTAAGTATGCTGCTAGAAAAGGATATTGCTTATATTCCTGAGTAAGTGCACTTTAATCTAAGACTTCATAGGGAAAGCAAATTACAGTCTTGCTAACACATTTTCCTCCTTCTTGTAACAGGAAGCTGCCTTTTTGTGTGTCGTGGAATGTGACTGTGCTTAAGAAATGCAGAGTAATTCTCCAAAACATTGAGAAACTACTCCTACCTTTGTTACATAAAAGGGCCACCACGTGCTTCTAAACTGGATATAACAAATATATGAAAAAAAAAAAATACTGTGCTTTAAGGCTTTACCTACAATTGTACAGAATTAAATGAGAAGCAGCAGTAAAACTGTATTGGCACAGCGGGAAGAAAAATGTTAGTCATAACCATCAACAGAAGAGGAAATGATAACTAGACAAATAATTGCTGTAACTTGCACTTTGAATGTTTTGTCATACTTGTGTTTTCAATTTTCAGAGCCTAAATAGTTTTGTTTTGGAAGATGTACATCAAATAACTATGTCTCGGAGACTTATTGATTAGATTCTCTTTAGGTGCTACAGTTTTATATGAGAAGTATCCTAAAGTACACAAAGAGAATTCTTACTGTGAGGTCTGTGTCTTTCACAAATGTGTCACAAGTGAATTAACAAGCAACCTCACAAGGATATGAATCTTTACTTTCATCCTTATTAATCAAAAGTGGTTTACTGACTGTATGTACTGGTGTATGGACTCATATTTAAGAGAGATGTTAAGCACATTATCTTTGAGTACTTGTACAGAGTTTTTATTTCCAGCTGGGGAAATGGTAGGTTATGAACCAGCAGTAAAAGAGAGAGCACTCATTGTCAGGAAGCCATTTTTTGGAGAGGGTACAGCTACAGGATTAAGAATGCAAAAATACTTTCATACTGGGGAAGCCTTATCTTAACAGAGTTCTCAAGAGTTCCTTAAGACCCAAATAATAATTACATTTCTTAAAGATCAAACTGTCTTCAGAAAAGGTTCTCACATTCTTGGGCAGAAAAAGCTTAGCTATTTTTTCTCCTAATAGGTGAAAGAAATGGAAATGAACATTAAAGAAAATAACTTCAGTGGCTCTGGGTTCTAGCACTTACAGCATGAAGACAAAGACCAGGTTAAAAACAGCATTAAAACCAAGCTGGGAAGTTCGTCTACAGTTGTAATAAATAGGGAAGAGTGGAAGAAGGTATGACAAATGCTAGAAAATGTCCTGCCCCAAAATGTATGAGTAACAAGAATATAAAAATTTTACACAAATTTTTTGAAACGTGATACTGAGTGTAAGTAACAAATTCCTTCAAATAGAACAGAGGAAATGTCTTAAACATGCAATAAAAAATAAATAAAATGAACACTGAAACTCACTAAAGGTTTAGGAAAGAACTGTACCTTTTTTACTTACTGGTTTGAGGCCAATTATGTATTTTAATGCAGCCATTCATAAAGTAGTGGATCTTTTGAAATTACTCCGTGCAGACAGCTGTCTCACTGTCACCCACATATGTTTTGATGTTGTTTTGGCTGCTGTTACTGTATTAATTAGAAGAGTTCCTTGTGCCTGATGCATTAGAAGATAGATTTTTCATTCTTAGATTATACAACTGGTAATGATTTTTGGACATTGCTAAAGTTTTGTTTTATTTATGCTACGATGTAAACAGGAAG
Source organism: Nettapus auritus (assembly GCA_011076525.1). Classification (NCBI taxonomy): domain Eukaryota; kingdom Metazoa; phylum Chordata; class Aves; order Anseriformes; family Anatidae; genus Nettapus; species Nettapus auritus. Next base: position 42,286,609 of record CM021765.1, read on the forward strand.
TTACAAATTCTGTAGACTTCTTTCCTGTCATACTGCTGAAATAAATTGATTTCTTTGAATCTTTTCAGATAATTTCATTGCATTGTACACAAACTGAAGCAACTACTGCATTTAAAAGTACAGTCACTTTTTCAGTAATTCAAAAGTAAGCAGTGTAGTACCCACCTTCCCCAGATTTTTGTACATTGAAATAAACTGCTTGCGAGGAGGAGAATAAATGCTGGAATTCCTACCCTAATAAAATAAACCATTTAGATCTTACATTAATATAATAAAAACATAAAAATAAACTGGGGTTTAGGGAAGCATTTAAAGATACAGGTGAGTGGGTCTTTGTCTTTCCATGTTCTAAGTCTAAATTCTCCAAATGTAACATTACCATGTTCTTACAACATCTAGAAAGATACAAGATTCCAAGTCACTGAGTTGTAAAACTGGTGTGGTTGACTTGCCTGTGTCTGTGTGCTAAGCTGTTGCTTTCAGCAGGCTCTTCAGTCACTTAAAAAAATACCATTCTCTGTGAAGGAGTGGCTTCATCCAGAAATAGTAAATTACAGACTTTTCTGTTCTTTGGACAGATAAGATATGATATTACTCATAAGACTCTTAGCGGGGTTTTAGTAAGAAGTCTGTCATCCTCTTTTCCCCATTTCCTCTGTAACTTTTTAATACAGAATGTAAGATTATTTGTATTAGTTTAATTCCAGCTGAACATATCTTTCTTTGCTTGGGCAGACTTCAAAAAGCATGTTTTTAAATCCATGTCAGCTTAGTCTGTCAAAACCATTCCTTCCTGTTTTTCCATGGTTTAGTCATTTCATTTTGTTTAATTCCATTTATCATAGGCCAAGTTGATACTCTTGTTAAGAAGTACTGTGGCCTATCTACCATTCTTCCTTATCCTTATGCCTCCAGATGAAAAAGGTGGTTGTAGTGGATTTCCCAGCTGACTGCCCTGAGGAGGCCATTTCAGGTGGTTTTCCTCAGAAGCCTACATACTTCATACCAAGATACAATCTGAAGGTGATGGGTCATTGTCATCTGGGGAAAAGTCTTCTGTTCAAAGGTCTGGATTTTTTGGTGTTCTTTAGCATTATGTTGCTGCACAGCTTTGGGTAGTTCACAAGTTAAATTACATCTTTGTGTTAGACTAGAATAACCTTGTCAGTTGGGGAGCATCTTTCTGAGTCTCCTGAGAGCCTTTGAAATCCAGGCATATTTATTTACTGCTGAAAGAGCTTCTCACATCAGCTAGATGAGCCTCCAGTAGTCTTAGTTATTCTTTCTTACTTATGTTATCTGAATACTTTTTCCTGTAATATATCTGAAAAATCCTTCATTATTGCAAGCTCAGAATTTCCCATATGAAGGTGTCTTTTAATTTTCGGTTCTATATTTTTCCCTTTCTGACTTTGTGTTGTCTAATCCCAGAGCACAAGTGTTATTTAAGACTTTTTTGTACTTAAGGCTGAATGTTAATAAGGTCATAGGATTATCCAGTTTTGTACTCTGAAATTACTTAATACCTTTTGTTGCTCGGTGTATTGCCGTTCTCAACTGTGACATAAATTGATATCCTTGAACAAAGAGACTGTCCTCCACCTAAAAATACTCTACTTAACTGGAGTTACTGGAGTTCTCTTCCTGTATTACTTTTTTTTTTTTTTTTTTTTTTTTTTTTTACAGTGATGATTCTGGATGAAAATAAGGAACCAGTGAAGATGAAGACTTTAGGAAATATTGTGGTAAAGTAAGCAAATTAAGTATTTTTTGAAACTTCTGCCTCTTTAGTGCCTAACTGTTGCCATAATCAAACTTTGGTTTGTAATCAGTGGATAGACAAAGGTATTTTGAAAGAAAATTGCCCCTAGCTGTCATAGGTGTTCAGCTGGGATGGAAGAAATCACCTTCCAAATGTGCTTATGTCTCTTCACTGGCTGTAGGGGTGACACAGACAGCTTAAAATAGGTGCTTAACATTAACTACCTAAACCTAAGCAAAATTAATTTCATCGTTAGTAACTCTCTGCCAAATGATGTTAATTATATCTACAAACAGGTAGATAACATTTCTGAGTCATAACTACCTTGGTATTTACATGCCTGTCAAAAGTGGATATTGTCACGTTAGGAGATCTGTTGGGGCTGTTGTCAAAGTTTTAAAGCCAAGATTTATCTTCCCTAGCACTGCTCCATATTTAAGCCTTTTTCTTAGGGGATTACAAGTGCGTTTATGTGTTGATTTGTTGTTTTATCTTTCCCAGCATTATTTTTGCTGCAGCCAAATAAACTGACAGGGAAATAGTGGGGAGATTTTCCTCCTTTCATCCTTTCCTCCTTCCCGCTTCCCCTTCCTTTCTTCCTTTTTTTTTTTTTTTTTTTATTGGATCACTCAATGAGTAGTGTCCCTGTACCACTACTATTATTTTATTATCATGCCCTTATTTATTATAATATCCATTCTGAAATAGGGGAAAGAGTAGTAAGGGCAAAATTACACTGTTTCAAAAAAAGTCATTATGAAATCAATTTTGTGTAGGTTAATTGTCACACGTCTTTCTATTTCAGTGTCTTTTCTGACAATCTTTCAAGACACTAGGACCTCTTAAAATTCATTCTGCAGCTTAACTGTAAAATAGAAACAAACGAAAAAAAAAAAAAAAAAAGGAAAGAAAAAACAAGTCAAAGGTTTTGATGAGCTTTAGGACACCAATTCTGGGTGTTTTTAATATGTCCAATGTTTGAATCTATAGACTGTTAACAGAAGTTGGTTTTATGATATTATGGTTTGGAGTGTCTTAATAATTTTGTTCCAGGTTTCATTCTAATAAGTGACAATTTCCTGACAGTGTTTAGTTGGTTATTTTGTTCATAAAAATCTGTGGCTGTTAGGTTAAGATATCACATTTTCTATCTTCTGCTGCATTCAGCTCAATTGTTGTTTATCTGTAAAACTTTTTTTCTTTCTCTTTGTTTTTCCTTAATTTTTAGATTAGGAATAGTTTTCATAAAGCCCTTCTGCAAAGGAAGCCTTTCCCCTCTTCGTTTCTTTAGGAGACCTCTACTCATACAGGCCCTTTAAAAATAGTGGTTATGATCCTTGTTACCAGCAGGGTTTGTTTATCACCCCAGGATCCTCAGGCATCTTGAAGTGATTAAATGGGGGAATCAGAATAGTTTTGACTCTTCCTCTGTCATACAGTCAGCAGCAAAATATGGTCTACTGCTTTAGAAAAAAATAAAAAATAAAAAATAAATAAAAACAGCAAAACACAGGTATTTGCTTTATCTGCAGCATACGTGAATTGAGAAATATTCTTCAGTATTTCTGGGAATGGAGTATGACCACACACTGCCTAAAATACAAGCTGTGCAAAAGTAGTATGATGCAGCTCTTGGTTATTCTTAGCCTAGTTTAACTGCTGGTAAGGATTGTTGGGGGCTGCTTGAGGCCTGCAGTGCTCATAAGTATAGTATTTAAAATACCTGTTCTCGAAATAGAGTTTTAAAATTTAATTTTATCCTGCAGGAGTCAAATAGTTTAGAAAGGTCGTTCTTACACCTCATTGCTCCATCTCCCTGCACCAAGGATGTTATTTTCTTTACTCATACCTACCAGATGTTTTTTCATATAATCATCATCTTTGTGCCCTTTGGAAAGATTTTTTACTGATGAGAACTCTCACAGAGGGTAATTTACCTGGACATGCAATAATATTTTTGACTTCACAAGTCTTTCGGGATAGAGTAATCAAATGCAGTGTCACAACATTTATGATGAAAGGGCAAAGGAAAATGAAGATTACTGCAGCTCATGAGAGTGGTTTTATATGAATTGTTTCCACATTTATGTTTTTTTTGAGCTTGAACCTTTGGACGTGAAGGATAATTAACCAAGAATTCATTCTGAAGTGAAAATCGTAGCAGCAATGACCTCCACTTCCTTTAGCAAGACCAGTCTGATTTAGTGACACACTTGTTCTGGCTTTGTTCTGACCTGCCTATAATTAATACAAAATGGAGAAGCTGTGTGTGTATATATGTGTAATCGTGATTAGCAATGAGAATTTTCAAAGGAATGTTAGCAAAGAGAAATACTATTTAAATTCCAGTGCAGCAGGAAACTCAATTTTGCTCTTTTTCATTATGAACATTGCAAGACTATTATTTTTATTCAATGAGACAGTTGTCAGCATTGTCTCATTCTTTATGTTTGTTCACGAAAGAAAGAGTAGTACATTTGCCACATATTCATTCTATCCAGAGAGTAATGTCTACCAGTAAATTTTCCTCTAAATCCTTTTAGGAATGTCCATAACAACGTTACACTTCCTCTAGTGTTTTGTGTAGTTAATTTTGTGCCAATGTAATGGGGCTTTATGTGGTAAGTATTTAAAACTTAGTTTTACTGTTCTCCACTACATAGAATCAGAGAAGTATTTCTGTTCCATATTCAGAAAGAGGAGAAACAATGCATTACACGTACAGTGATTCTGAAATGTTTTTTTGAGTTGGAGTGGACAACTGGTGTTACATTAGTTAAATTGCATTTAAGATTAGAATCATAGAATATCCGAGTTGGAAGGAACCCACAAGGATCATCAAGTCCAACTCTTGAGTCTCCAAAGGACCACCCCCCCCCCCCCCAAAAAAAAACACCCCAAACCACCAGATCACATGTCTGAGAGTGTTCTCCAAACTCTTCCTGAAGACTGATGCAGACAGGAAAGAGTTTCTTATAGAACCCTTTAAAGAGTGTTATCCTGCTCAGACTACTCGCAATACATTTTTGTAATTAACAGCCATATACCTAAGAACAATTTGCTAAATTTGTTAAATGAAAGGCTGTACTGTAGAAAGTAATATCTTACAAATAAGCTATTGGAACAGCTTTCTTAGTAATATGGTGTTTTTCCTTGCCACCACTAAGTCATACATGGATATTTATTGTAAAGATATGCTCATTTTACCAAATGTTACGGGCTTGAGATAGAATTTAGTAGATGACATCCTTTAGCCTGTGTTGTATGAGAGGTCATTTTAGATTATTATGTTTTTGTTTCTTGTTTGTTTGTTTTTATCAGCTTTGTCTTTTCCCTTTACAAGTGAAACAATGAGTAGGACTTTCAATGTGTGAGTAATTTGTCCAAAAAATTAGCTGAATACATGTGGGTAATATTTAAACTTTTTCACTTTTAACTCTTTCCAGGCATCTTAACAATTTTTGATGCTTTTTCTCTTCTCCATTAAACTGTAGATATTTTTTTTCCTGCGAAATCCACACTGAAGCCAACTACTTCTATGACCTTTTTCAATTAACTAAAGGGGCATTTCATAAAGAATCGTAAATTCTCTAGATCCTCTCTTCTCTTACCCCTTCTCCACCCTTGTTCCAGTGCTGTTGTTCTTTGTGTCTGAAAAAGCTTCAAGATTGGAGATGGTTTTCAATCAAAAAAAAAAAAAAAAAAAATTGAAGAGTGTTTACACACAGCACTACATAAATGCTGAGTAATAATATAGCTGCCAATCAGGATGACTTAGTTCCATTCACAGGCCTAACTCATGTAACAATGGCTTATCCTTGCTTTGACTGGCTGTAATGAACAGCCTGTGACTGCCATTGTCTACCACAAAATAAAGGTATGACTTTTTTTCTGAAACTCAGCAAGGTAGCACCTCTAATAGTTTTGACTTTCAGTTGTACTTTCAGAAAGCTATTTTTTGTTGTTTTTTGTTTGTTTGTTTGTTTGTTTGTTTTCCTATAAAATATCTTCTGAGTGCTCTGTCAATAATTTGTTCCAGCAGCAAGAAATCTTGCATCATTTTGCCAAGTGGCATCCTGAAAGATGTGACACAGTCAGCTGTTCCTGGGCTGTGATAGAGGTGGGTTGGCCACTGTTGCATGAAAAACAAATGAACTGTGAAACAATGCTCAAAAAACAGGTAATGATTATAGTTTCAAATTGGCTACTAGAAAACAGTCATTGTGAGAGTACTTCAGAGGTTTTTGTGATGCTGCTGAGCTCACCTAATATTAATATCTCACTTTGTAATAAAATTACTTTACTTTTATAAAATGTAACCAGAGTGTTACATTTCAGTCTTCTGTCTCCTCTCACATTATTATGATCCAGCACTGCTCCCTTTAGAATTCATGGCAGCATTCCCGAGGACAGCAGCAGGATGGAGATACTTTTGGCTCAGGGTATTTTAATCCTGATGTCTTGGCAAAATTCCAGTACACTGAATTATTTTCTGGCAAGCTGAATTCCACCTTTATTAATTTTATTAGCAATTTGTGTTTTCCCAGCACCTACAAATTCTAGTCAGTTGTGATCCTAAGCACTTTGCTATCACTGAAGAATTGTATGTGCCCATCACTGTGCAATTATTTTGCCCAAAAGACTGACACGTAGAAGATGGCATTTGTTTTTTGCTTAGGAAGACTGAATGGAGTCCTAACTGCTAATAGTGTTTTATAGAAAACAAAGGAGGAGTATTTTCAGATTGTGTCTGTATTGTGCTATGTTATTTGATGTGGAAATAGCTGTGGTAGCCAATAGTTTAGCAGCCTGGTTTCCATAGAATGAGGAAGATTATTTCTCTTGCTTCTCAGCAATATGCACTGTGGGTGTACTAATTATTGCTGTTTTCATTAACACAAAACAAACTAACTAACCAGGCAAATAGAAACATTGGAGGCAGGGATTATATTTTTGATGTTATGTTGCACAGGTCTTGGTTTAGATTTCTAAACAATTGTAATTACAGAAAGCAAAATGTTTTTTCTGGTTTCTGCAATAAAATTGGTTCTTCTATTTAATGGCTAACAGGAAACCACTGAATAGAGCCTTGGGAAATCTATTAAGGATTTTGTCAGTGTGAATTGTCCTTTCTCTCCCATCACAAGAATGTTTCAGACTGTTAAATAAATTGAAAGTTCAAAATTTGCAATGATTCAGGCCGTTATGAACTGCTATGCTATTAGCAACCAAGCAACAACCATAGTAACTACCATTCTCGGGTAATTTTTCTTTAATCTGAACGAGAGGTTTTTCATTTTAAACTCATACATACACAAACATGGGGATTGATATATTGCTTTTCTAATTTATTTCTTTCAAGGCAAATACTCTGTTGTGTTTGTATATCACAAGGGTGCTTACTAAGCTGGTAGGTCTCATGGTAGGCCAGTGAATTCCTGCCAGAGGGGCAGAAGCCAGCCTACTTTCCCGAAAACTGGGTGCCAAAGTGGGAAGTGTCTGGCATTTGTGGCCTTGCCTTAACCACACTTTCAGGGAATGTGATTTATAGGATATGTTGAGCCAAAACTCTTAGAAATAACACTAGTATTTATAGTAGTATATTCAGCTATGCTACTTAAGCTGAATTAGTTTGGAGATACCTGTCACTGTAAAAAATCATGAATTTAAATCATTGCTAGATGATGTGGCCTTTTCAGTGTAACTCATACTATTTATACCTTATTTAGATAAAAATAAATGAATATATATATATTATTTTTATGACTGTAACATTAGAAATGTACATGTAGCAACAGAAATGGTAGCGTCCATTCCTGGGACCAGATATTAGAATATTATTCTTGACTGAAGAATGGATATATAGTCTGCATTGAAAACTCAGCTAATAAATCATTCCAGAATTTTGCAGCTACACTTCTTAAAATATATATATATAACTCCAGTTATTTTAAAAAGTCTTTAAATTGACTTTTTATTGATATACTTTCAAATAATTCATCAAATAATTCCAAAAATATTAAGTGGAAAATAATAAAAAATAATAATAATAATTTAAAAATATATATTCAGATTATTGTGACTGAAATCATTACATCTTTTAACAGAAACTGAAGAGTTGTGTGCCTCATGATTTGTTTGCCTATACACGAGCTTGTACATGTTAGATAAATAGATATCTACAATAATGAAGTTGTCTGAATCATAGCATATAAACACATTTCTGAGAGATACTTAATTCATCAGAATATTGCAAGCTGAAGCTGATAACTTATTTATAGTGTAGTGTATAGTGCTTACTAGACCAAACATCATTTTCTGAATGTTAGACACACTTATGTTATATACGAGGTGTGGACTGGATACAGTACAGAGACATATGCATGTGATCACAACAAATGCACAGTCTTGTTGGTATGTTGGTATGTTATCAACGTTATTAAACAAAACTGTTTTCTTATTCCTACTCAATGACTGTTATCTAAATATAAAGTATGAATGAATGGAGAGCATGAGCTGTATCTGTGTTTCTAACTACTCTGCTCTTTTTAATTTAAGGTTGCCTTTGCCTCCTGGAGCTTTCTCAGGATTTTGGGAAAATCAGGAAACATTCCAGAAGTTGTATTTCCAAAAATTTCCAGTAAGAATTGCAAAATATCTTATATAAACTTTTGGCAATCTCACAGCACTGAATGACATGAGTTTTCAATTGGGTAATATAAAAATATATAAATATTGTATCTTATTTTAATGGGAGATCTTTGATACGCCTTTCAGGCTGAAAAACATTTCAAGTTAAACATTTCTTCATACATACTTCCAGCTTTTGGTCACACCATTTTTTTTCAGATCTGAAACAAAAGAAATAAACCTTAAGATTCTGAACCTATAAGTTGTTTTCTGTCATTTGGTCTAATAAAGATATAAGCATTGCTGCATTTCAAACTTAGGCTGGAGTAGCTTCAAATTTATTACTCCCACTGACATGCAGTCATTCTAATTTAGCATCAGTCCAAAATACACACTTGTCTACGACAATTGTAACAATTCCACTCTTCTTGTGTAGACTCAGGCAACATCCTTCTCCAAGCTGTCAGGGATCAAAGTAGCCAGAGTGGAAAAAATTAAGGCTTATGTATTCATTGTCTTCTGCTCTGTCTTAACAAAGACTGCAAAATCTTTCTGTAAAAGGAGCTCCAAGGTATATGACGACATAAGAATGGTGGGAAAAAAATAAATAAATAAATAAATCTTTTAGGCACCAACAATTTACTTCATTTAACACAATCAGTTTTGTGTCTTGGTTTCATGGGAAATGGATGGATCTTTCTGGTACTCTCCCCTGAGTTTATCTTTGGTTATGTTGTGCTTAGGGATATTATGATACTATGGATGCAGGTCATATGGATGAAAATAGTTATTTATATGTCCTGTCTTGAGATGATTATGTGATCAATATCGCGGGACACAGAATTGCAGCAGACACAATTGAAGAGGTGATCTCTGCCTGACAGTAAATAGAAGAGTGAAATATGAATAAAGCAAGCTGAGTTCATGAAAACTAAAAATCTCACAAAAATCTATTTTCATTCTGCTTATCTTGATTACATTTGCACTGGTACTTTTAGGAAAAAACATTAATTGTTTCAGGTCCTTCCTATTAAAGTGTGTTCCAGGACGATAATAAGCAATTTGTATCATAGGCTTGGGAAAACAGACATAATTTGACATATGAAGATGGAAGTAAGGGGCAGTGTGGTAGCATGGAAAGCAGTCCTGAAGCTCTAACATATTTACATGGGAATACTTTAAGGTAATGTGGACTCAGAATGTCAAGTCGTTGCATTAGCTACTGAAATCACTTAGGAGTACAAACTTTTTTTCTTAAAATACAGTTTTTATTAGTTCGAGGTTTTTTTGTCTTTATTTTAAGTGTTTGGTGTTAACTTTGTGTTTTTTATCTCTCTCTTACTGTAAGAGCAGTGCTAAATGAACAATAAAATATTATTTAAAAAAAAAAATCCTACTGCTAAATTGAAAATCATTAACGTAATTCCCATGAAACTCAAAAACTTGTAAATACTGCAGTTCATAATAGTATCTTAATTTCATATCTTTGCTCACTTACCCCTTCACAACTGCTGTGGTTGCCAGTTATAAATTTCCCTGATGACATATCAGTTGCTTATTCAGGGAGGCTAGGAAAAGGTATGCTAGGTAAGTGCAAGGGAAAAATACATTTAAAATTCTGAATTTAACTGTTCACTGAATCACAAACTAATTTGTCTTTTTTTTTTTTCCTTTCTAATATTTGTATTAGCAATATGTTAATTAGTATGTTCTAGTGACTGTATGTTTTTTTAAAGAATGGATAACTTAAAAAAGAATAGAAGAAACTCTGGTTTCACACCTGTGAACAAATTCTGATAAATGTAGGCAGTCCTTCAAGGATCAGTCAGCCAGGAAGTTGGATCTGCTGCTATACTGACAGGTCTGTGAAGACATAAGGGTGTCTTTCAGTCTGCTTAAACTTATTTCCCCTTTGAAGTGAGTGTTTTGTGCTGCTCTTCAAGAACAGGGAACCTCATCCCTACCCATTACTTCTCTGCTACTACAAGGCATTGTTTCCTGGCATCATGCTATATCTGAAGCTAGCACAGCAAATGAGGAACTGAATTACCTGAAAGATGACATTTGTGTCATCTTTGTATCCATCCGAAATTGGTCAGATGCTCAATGTTGCTGTTTTTCTCCCTGTTAGTTAGAGCTTTCCCCAGAAATGGTGTTTTGCCACTACAGACTTCTAGATGCTTCTCTTTTCACCTTCTGAACAAAGCTTAAAAATAGTGTTCTTAATACATGCACAGCAAATTGCTAGTTAAATGGGAAAGCATTAACAAGAACACAATTAGCTTTTCACTAAGATCAGTAAATACAGAATTAGAGGTTCATTGAATAGCCTTCTAATTAAGTGACAGTCACCTTGTTGAGCAAGTATATTAACTGCATTTACATTATAGCTGCATTACAAGCTTAACAAGTTTTTCCTTAGTGCTTTGGCATTTCAGCTTCATTATGTTCCAAACAATTAGTTTCTTTTTCTATTAGTATCATCAGGGCTCCATCTTCACTGAGATGCAGTAGGAGTTACTGTTTACCTTGCCAATCACTGAATGTTAGCCATTTTGGTAACCTCAGCTTGTGTTGATCCATCCATCTCTGTATATCAATGGTTCAGTACTTGGCTCAATTCTTTCTAAACTTGTTCTGATGTTAAGGAATTTAACATGAAAAATTCCTTTACTGACAGTGGGGTTTCTGTCTGGTGCTACATTAGAAGTCCATCCTTGTGCCCACTGATCACAGTCAAGGAATTCCCCTTCATTTTCTCTGTTTCTTGTAACAGCAGTTTTTAGATGGCTAGTGTAGATTCTGTTCTCTGATCATCTTTTCAGCCTGTCTTACAAAGTTTGATAACCTTTAACTTAGTATTTACTTTTTCGGTCATGTGAAATTAGCTGTTCCAATGTCAAAGGCATGCTTATGGGATTTTCTTAGATAGATTAGTGAAGGAAAATACTGCAGTGATTGGAATATTCCAGCTCAACATAAGACTTTTCTGAACAAGTGACGGACTAGAACAACGCAAACAAGGTCCTACAGAATGAAGCTGGGCACACTTTACGTCTTCACCTTAGGGGTCCTGTTGCATCCTGATGGATAATTATTGAATTGATGGTAATCTCACATTACTGAAGATATTGTTCCTATGATTTTGTGGAAAGGCCTCAGCACCTCTAGTCATAGACCTTACTAGTCTACTTCTGTATAATTCATTGAAAAGTGGATAAAAAACAGTTTAATCTTTTTCTTTCTTTCTTAATTCTATGACAATTCTATTCCAAGCATTAAATAATGGGTATTTAAGCATGAAATAGAATGCATTACTGAGGCTCTGGACTAGAGGCGACCCAATGTGATGTAGATATGTGATGCAGACAAATATCAGCAGGATTTGGAGTTGCATAAAAAGATCTAGGTGCTTTGGAAAAAAAATCATAACTGCTGGTGTCTTAAGTCCAACTTTGTTCCAGATTTAGTGATGCATATCGCAGTATGTATTGAGACATCTGTGGTGGTTTTACTCAGGTAGGCAGCCGAGCTCCACCACAACCGCTCTCTCACTACCTCTCCTCAAAGAGGAGCGGGAAGAAAATACGATGAAAGGGGCTCAAGAGTTGAGATAAGGATGAGGAGATGGCACAATAATTATTGTGATGGGCAAAACAGACTCAGCATAGAGATAATAAGATTTATTGCTTATTAACTAACAAGCTAGAGAAGTGAGAAACAAAGGAAAGAAACCAAAGCACCTTCCCCCCCCATCCAGCCTCTTCCACCTCCTCCCCCCGAGCGATGCAGGGGAATGGGGTTTATGGTCAGTCTATAGCGCTTCTTCTCTGCCACTCCTTCTCGGTCACTCTCGTCCCCTGTGCTGTGGGGTCCCTCCCATGGGATGCAGTCCTTGCTGAACTGATCCAGCTTGGGCTGCCCACAGGCAGCAGCTCTTCAAGAACTGCTCCAGATATGGGTCCGTACCACAGGGTCCACCTCTCAGGAGCAAACTGCTCCAACTTGTGTCCCCCACAGGCAGCAGATCCTGCCAGGTCACCTGCTCCTGCGTGGTCTCCTCTCCACGGCCTACAGGTCCAGCCTGGAATCTGCTCTGGCAGGGGTCTTCCACAGGCTGCAGTCTTCATCAGTGCAGGTCCACCTGCTCCACCGTGGTCTCCTCCATGGTCTGCAGTGTGGAACCCTGCTCCACCGTGCTACTCCATGGGCTGCAGGGGGACATCCTGCTTCACCATGGTCCTCACCACAGGCCACAGGGGACTTCTGCTCCAGTGCCTGGAGCACCTCTCCCCCTCCTTCTTCGCCGACCTTGGTGCCTGCAAGGCTGTTTCTCACTCCTCTCACCCTCCCAGCTGCTGTGTGGTGCAGAGTTTTTTTCCCTGTCTTTAATATGCTCTCACAGAGGCACAAAACAACATCACTTATTGGGTCAGCTCTGGTCAGCTCTTTCTGCACTCGTCAGTAGAAAGCCGTATAAGGTAAGTTGGAGAAGTATGTTTTAATGAACTAGGCACCTAAGTGCATCCAAAGACCCAACATCAAAGTTTTGAATCTCTAGACCATTCTGCAACTGGTCCATTACTTAAAGTATTACACTGTATTTTATTTCTACTTTTTATTACCCAAAAGATTTTCATGTTACAGAGTTTACCAGATACTTTTTTTCTTGGCTGTTTTCAAAGGCTAGATTTAGAAGATCCTCTGGATTAAATTCTGTTTTACTGTTGAAGGACTGCAATCTACTATCACGTGTTTATGTATATTCTTTCTTTTCAGATAACACCAACCATTGAAGATGCTAGCATGTTTAAACACATAGAAGAAGTGCTGAAGAAAGAATCAATGGGTAATAGGTTAATAAAAATGTCAGTTACTGAAATATACAGAGACTTTCTATTAGGAAATATATTTTAAAATATATTTTAAAAGCTAGTCATGATTGGGGCTTTTTTTTTTCTTTACTACATAGATGATACTATGTTCTTTACTGTATTTCCATAGCCAATGAAGCATATTGAAGACTCTGCATGTTGTCACTATATGCTGTATGTTAAGATTGCTAAGAATTATAAATAGAATTCATACACTTTTATAGCCTTGGAAGGAGTCACTACATTATCTCATTATAATAGAATCATGGAATCACAGAACAGCCCAGGTTGGAAATGACCTTGAAAGATCATCAGGTCCAACTTTTCATGGGGAAAGGGAACCTAGATGAAATTACCTGGTACCTTGTCCAATTGCATCTTGAAAATCTCTAGTGATGGAGATTCTACAACATCCATTATTGTGTAATGAAGCCAATAGCTTGAGTTAGCTAAAACAGCTTTCAGAAGGTAAGTCACAAACTGAAGACAGCAATAAGTAGGAATTCTGATGTAAAAATCATTGCAGACATAACTTGTCTTTACTTATAAATTATGAACCTTATGCCTGTTAATTTTTTGTTATTTTTAATTGGTTTTCTCTATTCCACTGATTTTTCCTAAATCTTTATGCTATAAATTCCTCTAATTGCCTTATTCAATGACTTTCTGAAGTGCCTTTCTTTTTTTTTTCTTTTTTTTTTTTCTTTTTTGTAAAATAATAGTTTATAGTGGTTTCTGTCTTTCAAGTCTTCAAGTCTGTTAAAATCTTAATTTATCTATAGTAATGTTGAATGGAAAATAAGTATTTTAAATAAATGCAAGCATTTACCCCTTGAATTTTCTGATAATTTTGTTGTGTTTTTTTATCACTCGTATGAAAAGGATAAACCAGGATGTGCTTTCACTGACATAATTACATGTTTCAGGCTTGCTGAGATACATATCGCTAAGAGATGTAGCAAATATACATACTAGGCAACCCCTCCTTGAGAGTACAGGCATTTTCAAAATACTTTCAGGGTTCTTAACATATCAGGAAGTGGAGGATCTAAATTTATTACTCTAAATGCTTTGCTTCTTAAGCTGCAGTTTTTAACTGAACAGGAAATGTAAAAATCCTTGTAAAATATATGAAATACATTGAAATACATGTAAAAATAAATGAAAAGTTTAAAAGCAGTAAGGTTACTCAAATGCAGCATTGCTATTCAGAGGCATAAACAATAAGCTGTTGGCAAATTCAGAAGCTGTGAGCATATTTTAAGACTTTTTTTTTTTTCCTGTTTGCTGGAAAATATTCAAAATAAAAGAAGAGATAAGAGAGGGGCAGAGTGCTCAGGTGTACTCATTGCTACTGCCACAATGATGTGGAGGATTCTAGAAATGCTAGAATGCTAGTCATTCATCAGCATTCAGAAAACCCAGGTAAGGAGAGCCACATCATAGCAGTGATGCAGTATGGAAAAACAGGTGTGGGTTGGTTTTTTTGTTGTTTGTTTTTTGTTTGCTTGTTTGTTTTCATGAGCATTGATTTTGTTTCCCAAAGGAGCCTTTTTCTGAGGATCTGTTATTACAGAATTTTTTGCTTACAGGTTTAGGTTTGTGCCGAGCTGTGGAAAGGGAAAGAGGTAATTATTCTTTTACCCAGGTCCGTTGCTGCGCTGCAGCCTGGTTGTACAATCAAGAAAGAACAAGCTCATTTAACAAGTGATAGGAAAGCACTTGATTTTTCTTACTTTTTATTATTATTATTATTATTTAGTAGAGAAGAAGCATGTGGGTAGATTTGAATGGCCAGGGAGATAGTGAAATTCAGCTGGAAGAGATTGATAAAATAATTATTCACTGATTGTGGATCGGAGCCTAGCATAGCCACAATTTCTAGCTGTTGCGAGTAGAGCTGTGCCTGTTACTAGGAGTTTTGATATACTAGCCTGAGATTAAAAATGAAGTCACAGTAGCACTTATTTATTTATTTATTTATTTATTCAATATATTTTTAATTTTTCTGGCCTGTTTTTCCACTGTGGAAATAAGTAGGGGGTACTCCCAGGGCAGTATTCCTAGAGCTTCTTTTGCAGATCTTGCTCGTCCTTTTCCCTAACACAGCTCATTTCCTTCTGCCCCCTATCCTCCACGCCATCATATTTGAATGTGGGCTGTGACTGGAGATGTACACTGGAAAATAAATTCTGGAAAGTTGGAACTGGAGTTTATGAGAAGTGTATAGAAATGATACTACAAACACTGCAAAGGGTGTTTGCTTTGCTTTACTTGGTGACGTTCTGGACTAAACTAATCCAAAGTAGGGCTGAGGGTGGAAAAGAAGGAGCATCAGCAGCAAGGTCAGGTAAGCCCCAGAAGCTGTATGTAGAAGAGCTGTGTCTGCTCTGTTCTACCCAAAGCCATCTGATCGGATGCATCAGCAAGTTCCGTGCTCCCTCTCGTGGCAGATTCTGACCAGAAAATTCATCGTAACTCACCTGTTAGTGGCAAAATGTGCTTCTGCTTAACTCTGACAAGTACGTGACATCCAAACTATTTTAATGCTACTATGTACCAAGCTTAATAGACTTACAAACACAAATAGAACTGAATTTTTTTTTTATTGACACTGGGGGAGAAAAATCTATCACCATCTGATTGACTGAAGTTTGCCAAATGAAAATAGACAAAGCAAAAGTTTATGTATGTGCAAACATGGCAGATCAAACTTCTAAAAGAACTAACTAAAAGCTTGAGCTAAGATCAAGCAGCAGAAAAATAGCAAATAGGTAAATAACTATTAAGTATTTGCCGAGGCGATCGGCTCCGGGGCAGACGCGTTCTGCAGCGGAGCGGGGGATCGGGCCAGGCAGGGCTAATTTTCCGGCATCGAGCCTACTTGAGGGAGCCGCCACGACCCGGCAGCCCTCGTGAGGGACGCTGACGAGGCGTAGGCGGAGCCAGCAGCGCCCCCTCCCCAGCCGTTCAAAAGCTGCCCCTAGGGAGCGCGAGCGACCAGGAGCGCGGCGACCAGGGCGGGCAAACAGGGCGTGGCGCGTCAGAAGGGAGTGGTGTGGCAGTTAGCGCGGCAGTTGGCGCAGGCAGGGCGAGCAGGAAGGGCAGGGCGCTCTCCCCCGCCCATACGTAACACCTCCTGTAACGACAGCCGTTAGCTAGGTGATAATGGTCTCCACCAGACACGGTGCGCTCTCCAGGAAGTCGGTACACACCCAGACCGACTACCCGTTAAAAAATGCAGCAGTTCAGGTCACCGGATGCAGGGAGTGTCTGAGCCTGTTGCTGCCATCGGCGGGAGGCAGAGAAACTGGGTGCGTGAGGTGCGAGCAGGTGGATGACCTGGTCTGCATGGTGGCGGAACTCAAGGAGGAGGTGGAGAGGTTGAGGGATATCAGGGAGTCTGAGCGGGAGATAGACTGGTGGAGCAACTCCCTGCAGGGCCTCAAGGAGAAGTACCGGGGTGAGACATCTCAAACGGGGGTGGACCCCTTGCCCTGTCGCCGTCAGGCAGAGGGAGGGGATCTGGGAGTTGAGGAGGAATGGAAACAGGTCCCTGCTCGACATCGCAGGCGATGCCCTCCCCTTCCGCCCCCACCTTCCCAGGTGCCCTTACATAACAGGTTTGAGGCCCTGGAGCTTGAGAGACCGGTGGGTGAGGAAGAGGTAGCAAGAGTACCCAGGAGGATGCCTAGGGCGAGGAGGTCGACTCCACGCCTCAGGACTGCCTCCACCAAGAAAGACAGAAGGGTTATTGTTGTGGGAGACTCTCTCCTCAGGGGAACCGAGGGCCCTATTTGTCGGCCTGACCCTACCCGTAGGGAAGTCTGCTGCCTCCCTGGGGCCAGGGTCAGGGATGTTGCCAAGAAGCTTCCCAACCTGGTTCGCCCCTCTGACTATTATCCTCTTTTGATAGTCCAGGCAGGTAGTGATGACATTGAAGAGAGAAGCCTCAGGGCTATTAAACGAGACTTTAGGGGACTGGGACGGTTAGTGGATGGAGCAGGAGTGCAGGTGGTGTTTTCATCCATCCCTATGGTGGCAGGGAGGGGTACAAAGTGGACACGGAAAGCCCACCTGTTAAACACGTGGCTCAGGGGCTGGTGCCAACACAGAAATCTTGGGTTTTTCGACCATGGGGCACTATACTCGACACTCGGCCTGATGGCTGCAGACGGGTCCCTATCTTTTAGGGGAAAACGGATCCTGGGCCAGGAGCTGGCAGGGCTCGTTGAGAGGGCTTTAAACTAGGTAAGAATGGGGACGGGGCTGAAGCAAGGGTTGTTAGAGCTGTGCCAGGGGGAACAATAGCAAGGCCGGGGGATAAGGCAATGGCCCAGCTGAAGTGCATCTACACCAATGCACGCAGCATGGGTAACAAACAGGAGGAGCTGGAAGCCATCGTGCAACAGGCAGGCTATGACTTGGTTGCCATCACGGAGACGTGGTGGGACCACTCTCATGACTGGAGTGCTGCAATGACTGGCTATAAACTCTTCAGAAGGGACAGGCAGCACAGAAGGGGTGGTGGTGTGGCTCTCTATATTAGAGAGTCTTTCGATGTTGTAGAACTCGAGGCTGGGAATGACAAGGTCGAGTCCCTCTGGGTTAGGATCGGCAGGGCCAACAAGGCTAGCGTCCTGGTCGGGGTCTGTTATAGACCACTGAACCAGGATGAGGAGACGGATGAGGAGTTCTACAGGCAGCTGACAGAAGTTGCGAAATCGTCAGCCCTTGTTCTCGTGGGGGACTTCAACTTCCCTGACATATCCTGGGAGCACAACACAGCCCAGAGAAAGCAGTCTAGGAGGTTTCTAGAGAGCGTGGAAGATAACTTCCTGACGCAGCTGGTTAGTGAGCCCACCAGGGGTGGCGCCCCGCTAGACCTTCTCTTCACAAACAGAGAAGGACTGGTGGAGGATGTGATTGTCGGGGGCTGTCTTGGGCAGAGTGACCACGAAATGGTGGAGTTCTCTATTCTTGGCGAGGCCAGGAAGGGGACCAGTAAAACCGCTGTATTGGACTTCCGGAGGGCTGACTTTGAGCTGCTGAGGACACTGGTTGGCAGTGTCCCTTGGGAGGCGGTACTGAAGGGCAGAGGAGTCCAGGAAGGCTGGGCGCTCTCCAAGAGGGAAATCTTAATGGCGCAGGAACGGTCTGTCCCCACGTGCCCAAAGACGAGCTGGCGGGGCAGAAGACCAGCCTGGCTAAACAGAGAATTGTGGCTTGAGCTTAGGAGGAAAAGGAGGGTTTATAATCTTTGGAAAAGTGGGCAGGCCACTAAGGAGGACTATAAGGATGTTGCGAAGCTGTGCAGGGACAAAATTAGAAAAGCCAAAGCTCAACTGGAGCTCAATCTGGCTACTGCCGTTAAAGATAACAGAAAATGTTTTTATAAATACATCAATACAAAAAGGAGTACTAAGGAGAATCTCCATCCTTTACTGGATGCGGGGGGAAACTTAGTTACAAGAGATGAGGAAAAGGTGGAGGTGCTTAATGCCTTCTTTGCCTCAGTCTTTAGCGGCAATACCGGTTGTTCTCTGGATACCCAATTCCCTGAACTGGTAGAAGGGGATGGGGAGCAGGATGTGGCCCTCGCTATACATGAAGAAATGGTTGGTGACCTGGTACGGCACTTGGAAGTGCACAAGTCGATGGGGCCGGACGGGATCCACCCGAGGGTACTGAGAGAACTGGCAGAGGAGCTGGCCAAGCCGCTTACCATCATTTATCAACAGTCCTGGCTATCGGGGGAGATCCCAGTTGACTGGCGGCTAGCAAACGTGACGCCCATCTACAAGAAGGGCCGGAGGACTGACCCGGGAAACTACAGGCCTGTCAGTTTGACCTCAGTGCCAGGGAAGCTCATGGAGCAGATTATCTTGAGAGTCATCACGCAGCACTTGCGGGGCAAGCAGGCGATCAGGCCCAGTCAGCATGGGTTTATGAAGGGCAGGTCCTGCTTGACGAACCTGATCTCCTTCTATGACAAAGTGACGCGCTGGGTGGACGAGGGAAAGGCTGTGGATGTGGTCTACCTTGACTTCAGCAAGGCTTTTGACACCGTTTCCCACAGCATTCTCCTCAGGAAACTGGCTGCTCTTGGCTTGGACTGGCGCACGCTTCGTTGGGTTAGAAACTGGCTGGATGGCCGGGCCCAAAGAGTCGTGGTAAATGGAGTCAAATCCAGTTGGAGGCCGGTCGCTAGTGGCGTTCCCCAGGGCTCGGTGCTGGGGCCGGTCCTCTTTAATATCTTCATCAATGATCTGGATGAGGGGATCGAGTGCACCCTCAGCAAGTTTGCAGATGACACCAAGTTAGGTGCGTGTGTCGATCTGCTCGAGGGCAGGAAGACTCTGCAGGAGGATCTGGATAGGCTGCACCGATGGACTGAGGTCAACTGCATGAAGTTAAACAAGGCCAAGTGCCGGGTCCTCCACCTGGGACGCAATAACCCCAAGCAGAGCTACAGGCTGGGAGATGAGTGGTTGGAGAGCTGCCTGTCAGAGAAGGACCTGGGAGTGATGGTTGACAGTCGGCTGAATATGAGCCAGCAGTGTGCTCAGGTGGCCATGAAGGCCAACAGCATCCTGGCCTGTATAAGAAGCAGTGTGACCAGCAGGGCTAGGGAGGTGATCGTCCCCCTGTACTCGGCTCTGGTGAGGCCGCACCTCGAATACTGTGTTCAGTTTTGGGCCCCTCGCTACAAGAAGGACATCGAGGTGCTTGAGCGAGTTCAGAGAAGAGCGACGAAGCTGGTGAGGGGCCTGGAGAACAAGCCCTACGAGGAGCGGCTGAGGGAGCTGGGATTGTTCAGCCTGGAGAAAAGGAGGCTCAGGGGTGACCTTATCGCTCTCTACAGGTACCTCAAAGGAGGCTGTAGCGAGGTGGGGGTTGGTCTGTTCTCCCACGTGCCTGGTGACAGGACGAGGGGGAATGGGCTTAAGTTGCGCCAGGGGAATTTTAGGTTGGATCTTAGGAAGAACTTCTTTACCGAAAGGGTTGTTAGACATTGGAACGCGCTGCCCAGGGAAGTGGTGGAGTCACCATCCCTGGAGGTCTTTAAAAGACGTTTAGATGTAGAGCTTAGGGATATGGTTTAGTGGGGACTGTTAGTGCTAGGTCAGAGGTTGGACTCGATGATCTTGAGGTCTCTTCCAACCTAGAAATTCTGTGATTCTGTAAGTAGGTCTTATTTTGAAATTTCCCATTTAAACAAAGAATAAACAACAATAACACCACCAAATAAAGCCACAGCAGGTAATATTTGCTCTTCTAAACTTTTATACACTATATATTAATCACTCTGTCTTTCAGTTATTTCCTCTGATAAAACAGACTTGTGTGAAGTCTCAGCAAGGCCATCTTGGCTAAAAGCAGAACATTAGACAGGAGTCTGTCTAATGCCCTGTTTTGAGGAAGAAATGGGGGGGTTTGGCTGCTGTGGTCTCTCATTTTCTTCGTGTGTGGAATATATTTGGAAACTTGAGAATCTCACTCCATTTTATGCAATTATTAGATTTAATTTTCCAATGCTGGCTGGTGTCTGAAGATCCTGGAACAAAAGTGGCTCTTGATAAACCAAGATTCTTCTTGGTCTGCAGGTAACATAGAAGAAAGTTTTGGGGTTTGTTTTGTTTTGTCTTTAGAGGTCAATTTTGGCTCCAGTTCCAGGTTATGTCATTCTATTACATATCATCAGAGGCAGGTGTTCAGCTTTAAATATTGATAGATTTTACAGTAGGAACATGTTGAAGCTTCTAACTCTGCTAAACATATTCATTTGACTGTTACAATCCAAAAACTGTAAAAATGGTGGAATGGAAAGTTAGAAACAGTATTATTGACACTGTATTGTCAAATGTTTGCACTGAGACCCCATGTACCATAGATTTTATTTTTTAAAAATCATATTTATATCCATTTACATAAGATTTACACATTTTAAAAGAAATACATACACAGTAAATACCTAAATGTCTAGTATTTTACAATAAAACAGATGAAAGAATGTAAAAGTGAGCAGCCTCGTTTGATAAAAGCTTTGGATGTGCACTACTGCCAAATTTCTGATAACAGAGATGCTGGGAGGAAAGGGATAAGTTGTTTTGTCTTTTTTTTTTTTTTTTTTTTTAAGCTATTTAGGTTTTTTTAAATTTTTATTCTTATTTTAAATTAACCAATACATGAAAGAAACATCAGATCTGTTTGTCTGATAAATCTTTTGTGTTCTCTTCCCTATTACCCTGTTTGTGCAGAGAGTTATAATGCTCTTTTTCATAAGTAGTGGTAGTGCACTTCAGGTAAAGTAGAAGAAAGAGAAGACATCTAAAGGAAAAAATAAACATTAATTAGTAAGGTTTTTTCATTGTAATTGGATCCAGGATGCAAGGACTCTAGAAAATATTATAGCACTAAATAAGCTGTTGCACGTTTTACTAAAAATGGAGCATCTGAGGGAGACGTATTTGTTCTTTAATTTTAGGTCTATAATATAAATCTATTAGTTATGCATTTTGATCTTTTAGTAATGTATACTAATTATTGGTCAAAACAAACTCTTGTATATATTCATTTTACAGCTGTTTTCTTTATGTTTTGACTCTGTATTGGTGTTTCCTGCATCTTTAGACCTTTGCCTCTTTGGCACAAGGTCAAACACATTTTAAGTGTGTAGACTGTATTGATATACTCTGTGATTCTCCTTGTTCACTGCAGCTTGACAGCACTTACCATTTATACTCTGATGATTTCTTTGCTGTGGACCAGCTGTTTCCAGATGATTACCATTCACATCTTTTTGAAACACTTCTTCCCCATCTGTCTTTACAAATCCTCTTTGGAATCCTTCATTGATGAAGTACATGGTTGATTTACCAAATCCCCCCCTGACACTTCATTAGAAGAAATGTGAAACTGTAGCATGTGCTATTGCACCAGCCCATGGCAATGAAACTGTCCTGGCTGAGCCTTCTGATGTGGTGGTGACAAGTATTTCGTAAGACAGAAGTGCAGGGAAAACACACAGACACTGCAGCAGAAAGCTGGACCATCCCATGTGTGCTATCTTAAACTTCTTTGCAAAATTAAATGTCTAGGCAACAGTGGCATTGAGTGTTCTTATATTTATGATCTTGAGAGTATACTCAAACTGGGCTGTGTGGACTATGTTCATATAACTGTTCTGAAAATGTCAGTTCATGTTTTATGTAAATTCATCAGGGTGGTTTCAACAGATGTTTAAAAAATACCTGAAATCATGTGGATTGAATCCAGTTGTTGTGAAGAAATATCCAGAGACACTGTAAGATTGTACCTGGTTGATATTGTTGGAATAAGCTATTTTGAAATACGAGGCTTGACATTTTCTGCAAGAAATGTGAGTAGCAAAATGAAGAATTCTGCAGCCTGTCATCATAGATCATCTCATTTGTTTTACATGCAACCCATTTACAGCTCTCTTTTTAGTCTGCTCTACACACACACAATGTTTTTTTACTGTTCTAAGAGTTCTCTTATATTGCTATTGTGCAACAGCTCTTCAAAATAGCCATCTCCTCTGCTGCCTGGTTAGAATCAGTCCCACATGCAAATACTTTAGTCAGAGTAGTAACAGGCCTATTGATGTATTTTAGGGAAGGTGTTGCAAACCTGGGTCACAGTCTGACCTGTATTTGAAAAATTTCAGGAGAATTATAAAGAATGATCTATTTTCTACAAGTATCAATCAATTCTTTCCATGAAGAAATTGTTGCTCAGGAAATGTGATTACAAATTCTGAAAATACTTCTGTAGTCCTTCACCAATTTCAGATAAATTCAGACCATTGGTTTTAATATCTGATACAATAATAAATGAAATATTTTCCCTGTATAATTTTTATATAATTTACTGAAATTCCAAACTATTTTAACTTGGTATCCAACCTAGGTGATATCTTGAAATTGCACTAATAAACAGTGCATGTTCTGAAGTTCTGGTTGACACCATCTTGCTGCTTCTCTAAATCTAAAAGGACTATATGGGAAGTTAAAAGAAATAGCAGTACATTAGTTTCAGTCATCCTTATATATTAACCTTTACAATTTATATCTAAATTAGCTCTAAATTCTGATAGAGCTCTCAAGTGTTTAAGATCAGTATGTAATCAGCACAGTGGCCAAGCTACAAGCACCGATGTGAAACATATATCACTGATACTTGAAACACTTGAAAAACTTAATCTGCTCCTATAGAATTTGTTAATTTGTATAGCTTGTATAATTTTGTAAACATCTTTTTGCTCAAAATACCTAACTCCCATATGCATATAGTGCCAACAAAGTTTCACCAAAGTTTACTTCGCTTTGTGGATTACTATTTTTAGACAATTACTGAAGAATAAACCAGGAATAAACACCTTAGGAAAGTGTAAGTTAATTTTTATTAATATATACATTTTCAATTTCTGCCTTTGTTGCACTATTCAGACCTGTTGGAATATATAGTCTTATGTGGTTGGCCTATATTTGGCCTATTAGATTACTTGGCATTCGAACTTACTTTCTTGGTCATGATATATTGCTTTCAATGTTCCAAGTCTGGAGCATATAGGAGAAAAATGCACATCTCTGCTATCAGTTTGTGCCTCCACCAAACCCACTGGGAGTATTGTCATTGACTTTATTGACATAACATAAAGTAAGCCCTAACCTATACACACGTATATTTAAAAATAATATATATATATATATAGTTTGTGCTCCATCATCAGCTTTGTAGGACCAGCTTGCCTATTTTAGAAAAAATAAAATAAATCTGTGCTTATTTTTTAGTGGTGGCTTGAAGTTTTTTTTAACTACATGACAATTTTCTACACCTGCAGTCTTCTGAGATCTATGAAGTATGGCTGACACCATCAGCAGAATTCCTGAGCAATCTACATTTTCCAGTGGTAACATTTGCTGTTCATTAGTGGTCTTTGAATATGTCCGGAATTAGTAAAATCATAATGGTCCCAAGCCTCTCCAGATCGAAGATCTAAAAATGGACTTTGTTGGGTAAAAACTAGGAACAGCAATTCCTTTCTTGCAGATCCTGGCATGTCTTGTCTATAATATGCAATAGCTATCAAAGCATGTTCAATGTGGGGTTTTGGGGCTGTCCAAAAACACTTTCCAACTCCTCTGAGTAACTAAATGAAAAATAAATTTTAAAAAGCCTCTGTTACGGGGAAAATATTAGCATGAAATGGTGCCATATTGATGAAAGTACTCATCATGTTAGTCTTTTCTGCAAAACTTGTGATGCAGCAGCAAACAGTATTTTTCTGCAGAACTCTGGAAGGATAACAGATTCATAGCCATATTTAAAAGAGAAGTGGTGAGAAATGAAACATGAACTCTGGTACTAGATTTGATCTAAAGCTGCATCCAGCTCAGAATATCTTTTCTTTACTGGTCATTTCTGAATGATTTTGGAAGCATGAGATTCTCTGTAATGGGTAGCTCTGGGAGATTTTCTGTATAGGGGACATTTATTTCGTCCTAGTTTTATTCAACTACCTGATGTTCTAAATGGATCCATATCTCTTATTAAAAGAAAAACAAATAAATCTCTTCTGTTTTACAAGATTTTTTTCCCTCTCTTGAGCTCCTGGTAGAACTATCTCAAGTTCTAATAAAGTAAATTCAGTGCCCTGTGCTCTATCTCTCCCCCCCTGTTCTACCTCTAAGTTTGAGAGCACACAAGTGCGCTATGCTTGGTGAGCTATCATCTGAAGAGAAGTTGTCTGTAAACTGTTTCATCTGCTAAGGTGGCACCAGCAGGGACAGCCTGCTACTTGAGATTCGGAGGGAATGGCGTAGTATCTCCTGGACTGAGCTTGAGGCTGTTGTCTTGATAAAGTGCCTGCCACAGTGAGTCTGTAAGTTAGGTCCTCTGCTCCAAGCTGGCTCTTGCTTAAATAATGGCAAGAAATACTGGGTGTAGCGTACATTAAGAGGTTTCATGATGGCCCTTTATGAATACTCACAACAATTCAGTGCTGGCTTCTTTGCTAGGCCTTGTCAGCATGAGTATGTGCAAACTGTTGAGCTGTGTAACCTCTGCAGTTGTGATGAAGCAACTGCAAATTGCAAGAAAAAAATAAAAATAAAAATAAAAACAACACAGAACCTCTTTAGAATCATGAAGAAAATAAATCACTCTCTTTCCCACTGGAAGGATGGCTGTTAAAGTGCTCTGTGACTTTCTCTGACATTATCTGGGCATGGTGCAGTGCAGAACTCATTCAAAGTCTCTTCATGTCTGGTCTACTATTGAATCTGCCTTCCTTAAGTAAGTACAGTTTAAAACTTTATTTTATCGGAAGTCCTAACAATGTACTTGTCATGATGTTTAAATACCACAGTGTTCTCATCACTGGAAGATAGGAAGCCAAATTCTGGGTGAAGATATAGGTCTTCAAAGCTACCTACTTTTAAGTCTACTGAGTTCTGGACCCAGCTCAATAATAAACCGTTTGGAAGATCTGCAGTAAATCGCTAAATCTCCTCTGCACCTTAGTTCCCCATCTGTAAAATGGGAATAGTACCTTCTACTTTATAGTAAGACTAAAAGATGAAGTATATAAATGTCTGTAATGTCCTTAGCTACTACAGTAATGTGGGCCATGCAAATGCCAAGGAAGCTTGCACCTTTATTTGTACATGGATTCTGCCTTGGGATGGATTCTTGTCTTATGACTTCAAAATTGCCAAAAAGTTCAGGATTAAAAGCAAAGCATGCAAATAAACAGTAGAGTCAATGGAATATAGTGATGCAATCAGTAAATTATTCAATCTGTATCTGCAATTATAAAGTAATACTTTTTTAAAGGCAGGATACTTAAATGGAATTTAGATGGTTGTATTTTCCTGCCAAATTTGTTAAAGAATTACAAAATGTAATTGCTACTGTGTATTATGTTACTGTAATATAAATCTGTTCATAGACCTAAACTCTCTCATGAGGCAATAAAGAGCAGTATTTGAAATGGGACAGCCTGTGTGCTGGTACTTCTCAGAACTTCTGTCAGGTGTACTCACATGTTTTCTGTTGTCCATATACCTGAAGGAATAGCTGCAGTGGGATTTTCCCTTTCTCCCTGCCTTCTTAAAACAATTTTAAAATTTCACTTATTTATTATTCATGATCTGCTTGATATTTTTCAAGTCATTGCTGCATTAATGTATCTTTTAGAAGTGGAAAGATTTCCAGAGAAAATTAAGACCAGTCTACAGTAACAGAATTGGCATCTGAATTTCAGTATTTGTTAACTGCTGGTTGTTATTAGTTCTTAGCAACTTCAGTTATTTGATGGTTTGAAAGTCAAGGATGAAAATAAAGACAATAGCCCCTTGCAAGTTCATCCTCCAAAATAAACTCCACCTAGTGGAGAGGTTTATGAGCTGAGAAAGGTACTATATGTAATCCTGGATGCATATCAGTAAATTAATTCCTCTCTTTCTGAGTGTTTCCTTTGCACCCTGACAGCCTGAAGCAAACACACACACACACACACACACACACACACACAGAAAAAAAAAAAAAAAAAAAAAAAGAAAAAATAGTATGCTAAGTCATTGAGTGCTTTTCCATTCCCTCGTTTCACTTTCCCAGCCTCTTTATGCTAGGTAAGTGAGCTCAGCCATTCTGTTGCAGGGCAAACATGCACTAAAAGTCAATTTAGCATACTAGATAAAACCTCTTGCTTCTCAACAGTAAGTGCAGAGATGACTTCATACCATCAGTTGC
Source organism: Nettapus auritus (assembly GCA_011076525.1). NCBI lineage: Eukaryota > Metazoa > Chordata > Aves > Anseriformes > Anatidae > Nettapus > Nettapus auritus. The sequence goes on from CM021765.1 coordinate 42,313,654, forward strand.
CATTTTCCAAAACTGCCCGGATGTCGTGGTTAGTCCGAACCCAGCTGGCAGCGTTTCAGAGGAGCCGGGCATCATGCTGATGCCATGGACCTCACGGGGAGGGAACTGTCATCACCAGGAGGGACTGTGTCTGAAGTTCTTGTTGCCGCTCTGTCAAGACACAAGTACTGGATAACACAAAATGAAGTTTGTGATTGGTAATCTGGCTGCCTGCTGCCTCATGGATATGTAGCCATACAGAGGTCACTTTAAATACCTTGCTTGGTATTTCCTTTTTTTAATACCCGTAAATTGCCTCTTTTGAACAATGTGAATTAACATGTCTTCATGCATTGCATTCAATGTATATATTTTACTATGATAGTTAATAAATACTTAAAATAAAATTGATTACTTCCTCAAGTCATCTTTCAGTTCCTAGTGCTAAAATGTTGTTGTATTCTCTCTCAAGGATCTGCTGTGTCTAGAGATACCAAAGTAAGAAAATAAAATGGTTGAAGAGGGATAAATGACAATCATGGGTACAGATTAACCAGAAAGTAGCATGAGCAAACTTGCCTGGGTGTTTTGTGTTGGCATGTGTAATAGTAAAGTTAAACTGCTGTAATCAAAGTTTTCACCCAGTGCTATAAATGAACTATGTACACCACTTTCTAGAATTATTTGCATATTCTCTCAGGCCAATAGCTTTTATCCAGCATATGATTCGATCTTTGCTCCACACCAGCACATCTGAAAGGACACAACACTGCCTCAGTCTCCTGGTCACCGATAGCCTCCAAAGTATACAGGTGCATGCATTCATACTGCTTTAATTTAATATGAGGAATACCAGGAAACTATTAATATAGCTTTAATGACATCAACATCTCCCAAAAGCCCAAAGTGTGGGAGTAACTGTGGTTTTAGATACCATCATGTCAGTTTATTCTGAGTTGGTTCCAAGGTGCCGCCAGAGGGCATCTGCAGAACACAATTCCTTCCACCTCTTCTAGATACCTCGTCTCCGTTTGTTTATTAGGCGTAAGACGACTTGCTCTCTGTGACTTGCTGAGACAAGCACCTCACTTTCAGACAGATGAACTTAAAGCAAGAGAGTAACAGAAAGTAAGAAGCCCGAGAAAGGATAGTGCTGGAATTAACACCCCCAAACTCTTTTCACTTCTTAGGTAAGATTTTACAGTTTAACAGTGCAAGGGCACAGGAAAAATAACAAGTCCTCAAGGCTTCACTTGAGAGTTTTGTATTAAACATTTTGAAAGTTAGGTCAGCACCTACCATTTTCTAACTTACCGGAAAACAAACAAGGAGTTCACAGTTCTAAAACTGTTTTGTGTTTTGAAAGCTGGTAGAGCTGTTCAGGTCTGTGTCAATTATAAAGCTACAAAAGGCAACAAAATGAGCTTGGAAATAATTTTTGAGAATTTTTCTAAGAAAAAATAAAATAAAATAAAAAATAAAAAATAAAAGCACCTACCCTGTTTGCTAGATTAAAAGAAAATCGCTCACAATGATTTCTGTACTGGTGAGTAGGAAATGCAATGCTGTGTTTTGTGTTGCTAAGTGATGGGGATTGTTCCTGAACCCTTTGCAGAAGTACAGCTAAGGTAGCATTTCCTGGGAGTGGCTCTCCATCACCTGGCCAAGAGCATCCCAAACTTTGGGTTCAGGATGTGCTGAAACACGGTGTGGCAGCAAGGGATCAGCAAGACCAAATCCTGCTTGGGACCACGTCTAGCTTACTGATGTCCAGCAGGGTGCACTAGATGGGGTTTATTGCCCTTCTGAAACAATCTGAGGCACCACCAGGACCTGAGACCAATAACCAAGTCCCCGCGGGAGTCTCCAGCCCTGCCTGCTCAGGCAGCGTGGCACTGGTGCCTCTGCACCCACTTCCAGGTCTCTGAGCAAAAGAGCACGTTCCCTGCAGCCATTCACCCTTCTATTTCCTCCTCTTCTTTTTTTTTAAAGCTCTTCTAACCAGCGTTGTGCTTGAAAGGTGTTAACTGTCAGAGAGCTGGAAATGCTTAAAGGAATCAAAGGATTTGCTTCTGACAATGGGAGAAAACAACAACCCTAATTGCTACATAAAAATGAACTGTGCAGTGAGGCTGCAACTGCTCTAGGGAGCTTTGCACAGAACATACTTTTAAGCCAGCTGCTAGATTTTCCAATAAGGTCAGTTCTGTTAGGAGCTATTCCTATATTTATCAAGCAGCTGCCTCAGTGGCCACCCCTCCAAGCAACCTTTTCTGTGGTGCACGTTGTGAAGTAAGAAATCAAGGGCAAATCCAAAAAGCTTCAAAAAGCAGGAGCATAGTGTTAGGGCTCTGAGTGCTCCAATGTCCCAGCGTTGCCTCCACAGGTCCCAGTGAGCTACAGGCTGTTTGGCCTTCTGAGACTGAAGAAGGGTTAATAGTGTGAAGCTTCAAAAGAACAAACATTCTCAGTATTCATTCCCAGGAACTATCATCTGTTACTTCATGCTGACTCCTTTCTCTTTGTTTTTCCAGTTCTTTTCTATCATAATTGAACCTCTTTAAAGACATGATTCCATATTGCAAGCTTTTTCTGTTATTTAAAGAGAAACATTAAGAGAGTTAATAAAGAAAATTTTGAAGATGGGAACATATTTAGGATGTATTTCCTGCATATCACATGAGGTGTTCCATGATGCTAATTTAGCAAATCTTGAGGCAATAGAGGAAAGTGAAAACATTAAAAAAAATTCATAGACTTTCAAAATGAAATGGGTAAAACCAAAATGAAAATATTTGAATACACGTTCTAGTGTAAGAAACCCCAAACATTAAAAATGATATTCAGAAAATGTCTGCCCTTGGGAGCTCAGTGAAATTATTTGTCAAATCAGTCCTCAAAATTTGTCAAGTCAGACGGTAAATTTAACAAAATCCACTTCTTGTCACATAATCATTCCCCCTAAAGTCTAAATCCCTTTATTTCCATATTTCCAATTTAGCTTCCTGGCTATAACCCTAGATAACCTGAGCAATGTCAATTTGCTGGTACTGTTAACAGCCTTTACGTGCTACACACAATAATTTTACATTACTGTGAGATCTCAGGGCTTCAAATGTTAGTCTGCCATTTTCTGATACTCTAAACTGCTTAATAAATTATTAGTGGTTCTGTATTGTAATGGCTTCATTTATACATTAATGGTTCCCTGCTCATTATGAAATGATTCATAAAGGAAAACTAGTTATGAGAGCGAATTGTGATGCTGTAGCTATTACTAAAGGAAAATCTCCGTTCACATTTCTGACACTTAACACATACTTTTAGCTGTAGTTTTCCAAGCCAGAACAACAAATAGCCAGTGCTATTATTCTGTGCATCACTGAGCACTGCATCACACACAAGAGCCTTTATACATGCAGTCTTTATGCAAACATACCGATGAAAGCCATCCATCATTTTTAAGTGCATACGCAGATCTTGCTTAGTCAGATGGTCTAACATCCTTGCATTGACCAGGCACTCCATAAAATAACTGCGGTACTAAGGTAAACCAAGACTGGGGAGCCATTCATTAATTATCCATTCGAGGTTCATATCGCCTTAAGCCAGTGTCTACAGAAAAACTAAAGTTAAAAAAAAAAAAAAAAAGGCCGGGGGTGAGATCATTTCTTAAGTTTGTTCATGGTTGCACCACAGACTGAAGAGCGTATATCAGTATACTCTGGTTCTGGTTAGACTTCTTAGTTTAGAAAATCTGTCTAAAGGAAAAAAAAAAACCAAAAAATGTTCATTGTGGGGACATTTGAATTGTTAGCCACTGTGAGATATTTGTTACTAAAATCAATGCTTGGCATTTGTCATCTTTTTTCTATCTTTGCAAAATTCAAACGACTGCTGGAATACAAAATCATAGTTTCAATTTTGAGTTTTAAATTCTTGCAAACATATTACACAACCTAAATGTGTTTGCTTAGTGGTCTTACTGGCTTTCAGTTAAACTTCTGGATTATTCTGTTAATTAGATACTTTCAGCTGTGGCCAGCTTAAACCAAAATGCCTCATATGCAGAGCTCAATAAATGAATTCTTTAAAACTGGAGCAAGCCAAATGCCTTAGAGAAGCTAGGCCTGAAGCTACTATACTATGTAGCTGAGATTTCAAGAGGACAATGAAAAATAAATGAGAAACAAGCATATGAATGTTGAGATATTTTTTATATGGCTTGCATAATGAAGATAAAAAATAGACACATTTTATATCATACTAATGTCAATTATTTCAGCACTATTGCAATTTAACATAAATTGCAAGATTAACACCTCCCTAAGAGGGCAGATCTCCAAACTGATTTTCAAGTCTAACTACTTTCTTTATTTCGGTATGTCTCCTGTCATAGACAAAAGGATAACGCAATGCAAGCTAGGTACACTTTCTGTGGGGGGAAATATAGTACTCTTATCTCTCATTCTTGTGAGATTTTGAAGAGAAGAGGAATGCCATAAGTAAAGATAATAAGATACTGTGTTATCTATTATACAGAGAGAGAAGGAAATTTAAGAATTTTAATATTTGATAGTCCAACTAAGAAGGAAAATATTATTCCTTATTATACATGACAATCTGTAGACTGATGTTTGAGTATGACTTCTACAATTGTGCCTCTGATTTTTTCTAAAAACATCTGGTGTAATTTTAGAAATGTTGGCTCTCTAACTTGGCTTATTTTATTAGACTATTCTCAAAACTAAGGATAATCTTTTCTGGGTTTAGCTGGGAGGTAGAATCTCTCTCTAAAATATCTCTAAAATGTATCCAGCTGGGAATACTTAGACTTTCTATGTCTCTGTGGATTTAACAAGCAAAAATAATGGGCATAATAGGATGTGGAAACATAAGGAAATGACCTAACATGTTTAACTCTGTGACCTTACTGGTGCCACTAAGGGACATGGCCTTGTGACAGGACTTGGTAGGTCAGGTTGATGGTTGGATGATCTTGAAAGTCTTTTCCAAACTAAATGATTCTCTGATTCTACTGTACGCGCCCTGATGTAGGGATGCTGCCAAGCATCCCTACCTGCCATGATGCAAAAACCTTTTCCCATCCTGTGATGCCCCACATTGCAGTGGGTCACCACACAGGGCCTGACTCAGAGCTGGGTTTCGGGCCTCCATTCAAACCACGGCTGCTGCTCCTACATTTTGTAGCACTCCAGGGTAATAATAATAATAATAATAATAATAAAGAGAAAAAAAAATCAAACAACAAACCCAGAACAGGGAGAGTTAGGCTGCAGGGGGGGAGTTTTAGAACACATGGACTAGAAACAATCCCCTCATTTATGATTCCTGTGAGACTTTGAGGCTTTGCTGTAAGTAGAGAGAGTGCACATGTTTGTGCATATTCAGAGGACAACTATCCTCCAAGTGGAATGCATGAACACAATCTCCTCTATTGATATGACTGGCAAATGCTTTATGCTGGCATTTGGGTTAGTCCAAATGCCCTCATTCTTTCAGAATATTTTGGACCATCAAACTACTTGCCTTCTGGATATCAAGATACTTGCAGCTATTTATTTTGGATGCTTTAATCCTTGATGATTTAATCCTGAGAGGTTAATAAATTAGCTGGACATGTAAAATAAAATACTGTGTTGAGGACCCTGAAAACACTATGTTGTACATGCTAACTGCAATTTCTTTTAAGAAAAATATTTATAGCATGTCCAGAGGTTTTTTGTTTTTGTATTGAAGAATATTAAAATGTACACATTACAATTCACTCATGAGATACTACCATACTCCTACACTATACCATACTCCTTTTTGCCTACTGATACTGAGTTAATTATGTTATTGTTAAATTTTCATTAAAAAAAATAATAATAATAATATGAAAGAGGATGTGGTCTACCTTGACTTCAGTAAGGCATTTGACACCGTTCCCCACAGCATTCTCCTCAGGAAACTGGCTGCCCATGGCTTGGACTGGCGCACACTTCGTTGGGTTAAGAGCTGGCTGGATGGCCGGGCCCAGAGAGTCTTAGTGAATGGAGTCAAATCCAGTTGGAGGCCGGTCACTAGTGGAGTCCCCCAGGGCTCGGTACTGGGACCAGTCCTCTTTAACATCTTCATCGATGATCTGGATGAGGGGATCGAGTGCACCCTCAGTAAGTTTGCAGACGACACCAAGTTAGGTGCGTGTGTCGACCTGCTCGAGGGTAGGAAGGCTCTGCAAGATGATCTGGACAGGCTGGACTGATGGGCCAAGGCCAACGGTATGAAGTTCAACAAGGCCAAGTGCCAGGTTCTGCACCTGGGGCACAACAACCCCAAGCAGAGCTACAGGCTGGGAGATGTGTGGATAGAAAGCTGCCTGTCAGAGAAGGACCTGGGTGTTTTGGTTGACAGTCAGCTGAATATGAGCCAGCAGTGTGCTCATGTGGCCAAGAAGGCTAACAGCATCCTGGCTTGCATAAGAAACAGCATGGCCAGCAGGTCCAGGGAAGTGATTGTCCCCCTGTACTCAGCTCTGGTGAGGCTACACCTCGAGTACTGTGTTCAGTTTTGGGCCCCTCACTACAAGAAGGACATGGAGGTGCTTGAGCGAGTCCAGAGAAGGGCTACAAAGCTGGTGAAGGGTCTGGAGAACAAGTCTTACGAGGAGCGGCTGAGGGAGCTGGGACTATTTAGCCTGAAGAAGAGGAGGCTCAGGGGCGACCTTATCACACTCTACAGGTACCTGAAAGGAGGCTGTAGCGAGGTGGGGGTTGGTCTATTCTCCCATGTGCCTGGTGACAGGATGAGGGGGAATGGGCTAAAGTTGCGCCAGGGGAGGTTTAGACTGGATATTAGGAAAAACTTCTTTACAGAAAGTGTTGTTAGGCACTGGAATAGGCTGAGCTGGGAAGTGGTTGAGTCACCATCCCTGGAGGTCTTTAAAAGACGATTAGATGTAGAACTTAGGGATATGGTTTAGGGGATGATTTGTTAGTGTTAGGTCAGAGGTTGGACTCGGTGATCTTGTAGGTCTTTTCCAACCTAGACATTCTGTGATTCTGTGTGAGTCATACCTGAGCCCAGCTGCCTTCTTCAGACTCTTTCTGTGTTATCAGCAGGAAGCAGGTAGTAAAGCAGGTAAAAAGACAATAAAAATGAGTTATAAAGAAGGTGTGTTTTTCATACATATGGTAAACATACATGTACAATGTGCTCATAAATATTGGAACTCAAGTCACCAGCAATGCCCTGGGATGAGCTATCTGAAGAATTACAAGACTAAAACTATAAAAATTTTGGTAGGGCAAATCTAGCTCTTTTCAAGATGGAAAATCTTTACAGCTTGGTGAAACTTTCCAGCATTATCTCAAACATTTTATATGGTTTCACTATCAAAACACAATCATTTACTTCCCAAAACTGGATATTATAAATGTCATTTTCCATTTCTAGTTAGATCTCACAACTTTCACAATACAAAGCTGTGTTCTTGTGAATGGATTGAAAAGTGGTTTTCACACAGCAATTTTATAGCAAAAAATAAATTGCTCTGGTTGACCAGTTAAACAGGATCAACTCTACTTCTGGCTGATTGAGTGATGTTATACTTGTTTTTTATCAGCAACAATAAAACTGAAAAGTACCTTGGTTGTAAATATATAGATAGATCGATCGATAGATAGATAGATAGATAGATAGATGAAAATCTACTTCATGAATGTTCATGAGAAAATGCCAAAGCAAAAAGAAAATGCTGCAAGCATACATTTCTATGAAGTAAGTAGTCTTTAATGCATTAAAATTTAGCTTTAGTACCTCTCTCACCATTTATGGGTTAGGCTGACTGTAAAGTTTTCCAAATTAAAGATTTTTTCAGACAGCTCATTTTTGGATTACATTGCATCGTGTTTTATAAACACTATTATGGAGTTGTTATGGACTAATGGACTGCTAAAAATGAGACCTAAAATAACATATGTTTCAAGGAAAAGAAAAAAGAACAATAAAATAAAATGTATTCATATTTATGTGTGTTTTATCAAACATCTCCCTGAAGCAGGGAAATGTTTGATAAAACTAGATAAAGAAATGATACACTCCATGCATCCTAAATAAAAGACCACAACTATGCTAGTATGGACATGAAAGACTCGGTGTTCATGAAAACTCTGAGTTGTGTTATGCACCTTTCTGAAGACTTTTCTTAATTTTTCTGGTTCATCAGATACAAAATTATGTTTAGAAGGAGTATCAGGGAAATGTTGCACCTGAAAATGCAGCGATTTCATTTCACTAAATGAGGTTTCATGCTGGCAGGAAAAGGCAATGTAAAGCTCAAAAGCTGTTTTTATTTTCATACAACATTTGCAATTGCAACACAGTTTGTAATTTCTTTTTCTGAGAAATGGTGGAATTGTTCTTTCTAATATCATGCTTGGGAAGCAGCCTAAAGAGGCTATGGCGTCTGTGTTAAAGCAGATGCATCCTAGTTCTCTTCTGAGCACTGAAACAATGCATAAATGTGAATGGAAAGACTAACCGTTTTACCTGGAGCAGCAAGATTTTGCATTTCTTCATGGGTCACCCAAACATTGCCTGAGGGCTATGAACAAAGCCCACAGGGAGGCAGGAGGGATCCACATTAGGTAAGCAGTGGCAAAGAAGAAAGGCAGCACCATTGTAAATTAACAACGTGTGGCATCACCATCAGCACAACCACGGTCTTACCTCTACCTAGCTGCAACTAGAGACAACTTTAGACAACTTCGTTTGCATCTTTGTTAGAGAACAGACATAAGCCTGAACATACATGATGGAATATTTCAGCTAGGACTGATGGATGAACACAGTCACAAGGGAAAGAAGAATTAAAGTTGCATTTCACGTGCAAGGGACAAATATAACATTTAGGTCATAGCTCTGTCTGGAGGTAAGCTTCATTTCTCAAAGATTTTCCAGCCTAAATATTCTGCACCCATCATGCTCATATTGTAATCTAAATAACGATTGCTTCCCCCACATTTCTGTGAATCAAAAACATCAAGTGAATACATTTGTTAGACTATTTTTCCTCATTGTATTGTTTTGAATCAGATCATTACTAGGGCAATGAGATGAGGCAGGGAAGGGGTGTGGAAGCCTGCTGTGCATAAGGTGAAATGTGCTGCACTTTCTTGAGCGCTGCAGTAAATTAACTCCTTTCCTGAGAAAGGAGAGAGGCAGAAAGACTTGGGACTCAGAAACGCACAGTCCAGGGCAGTGCAGCATCATGCTGCCAATTATGAAAAAGAGAAGTCAAGAGCAAAGCAAAATTATTCCCAGTGCTTCTAGCTCAAATGTGCTGTATTCTTATTTCATAAATGACAATTCACTTATGCTTTGAAATAACAGAAAGTCAAAATGGATTTTGATAAATATTTTTTTTATATAATTCAACACTCTTTTGAGTCTATTATACAGACCTGCATTACAATTCATGATATTAGCATGGTTAGGACATACATAGCAGTGCTGTGCAGAGAAAGTATTAGATGAGGAACTATAATTTTTAAAGGATCTGAGCAGAGTTAAGATGAAAGGCCAGTCAATGAGAACATTCGTGTCCTTTTGCCCAGTTTCTCTACTGCTTATGTAGCTCAGTGGTTCTGGATCAATTGCTAATGCTCTCAAATGTATCTCAATTCTCATTTCCACCAAAGGTTCTTGATGAATGCCATGAAAATATTACAAAATATAAATATTAGTAGTAGTAGTGGTATTAATGTTGTTTTATCATCATTACTTACCATATAATTATTTAGAAATCTGTGCTGCACTGCTTAAGTATAGTCTTTATCCGTCACTTCTACACCATGTTTTCCAATAATCAAGCCTCATTTTTTAACTTGTTGTTGTTGTTGTTTTGTTTTGTTTCAGTCTTTGTTGTTTCTTCCATAGCCGTCACCATCAGCCTCTCAGCATGAAACTCCCCTCTTGTTATCTTTTTTCTTTTTCCCCTCATCAGTTTGGCCTGTTTTTCTTTGCTTTCCATTAGGAGGTGCTTTTATCTGTAGCACATATACTCCTGCTCTGCCCCAATGTACTTTCATGCTTTTTTTTTTTTTATACACTCCCCTCTTTCCTTTCAAAACTGTTTCTTCTCTACTTGCTTTTTTCCTGTCTGCTCCACTCTCTCCTCTTTCACCACCAAACGCACATGCTCCACTTCTCCCTTCTGTGCTCTGCCCTCACACTTCCAGTCACTGCTTCTCTTAAAAGCATGAAGAATCTAAAAGCAGCCAACTCAGAATGGGAAATATTTGAAAGGATCCAAAAGGGGGAAAGTGAACAAGATTTGTAATAGTTGTATTTCTAAATAACCTCTTCCCTCTCCTGCCTTAGCCCACCCCACAAACAAAAATATGATAAACAACAAAAGAAGAGAAACACAGTCTGATTTGGTTGGGAGATTTGACCTGAAGGAAGAGAAAGGCGGGTAAAATTACAAATAAGGTGCTCAATACTGATCATTTAAATAACATCGAGGTTAATCAAAAGCACATCTTAAAAAAAAAGGTATCCACTAAAGGAAAAATATCAGCAATCAACAATTGAGTGACTGATGAACAAGTACTTGCAACTCAGGGACAGTTCACACTGATTGTGAATTGTGTGTTACCAGAGTCACTCTCTAACTACAAAAGCCTTTCTGCAGACTCCTGCTGAGTGAAGTGGGAAAGAAGAAGCTAGCTGAACAGGACCCACAGTTCTGGATGTTGGAGGTGTTGACGGACTTACGGGTGATACCATCTCCTGGATTGCTAATAGGAATTTTAAGAGATGAAGAGGATTGCTGATTCTAATTTCTCTTCGAATCTCGGTATCAGACAAAGCAGAAATAATAGCTCCACTCTTCACATTGGCATGGCAGGCAGCAACATACCAAGCTGGCATTCCTAGCCAGAGCTGTTGAGATAAAGTACACATTTGTTCAAGGAATAGCTTAATTTCTCTCACAAAATTTATCATTGCAGCTACTATCAGCCTGAGTAAGCATGGTAATACACATAAATTAGTGTAACAATCATACTACTTATTAAAATGAAATTGTTTTAGAACCATTGCCATGGCTTCACATGAACTCTTTTTGTTGATTTTATTATAAGCCAGAGCACAAGGGATGCTTTGGATTATTTTTACAGCTATGTTTCTCCATCACCTGGGCTACTCCTTTCCTGTACCTTTTACAAGCAAATCGTGGCACAAGTCAGTATTACTGGAGGTTTGATAGTCTTATCGCATAGAGAAAACAATCTAATAAGAATTGATTAAGTCATTTTTCCCCTTTTCTACGCAAATGGCTTTATCACTATTTCCATGTTAGTCTCTATGGTGTACTTGTGGGCATAATCTTACCCGTCTCAGCTCATTTTTTCCAAGCACAATGCAGATAACCTGGTGAGGACTGGGCTGGGATGGTATGGTGTCATACTGCTGCTGGAAATACTGGATAGAAATCACAGCAAAACGTGAACACAGCTACAGAAGAATATGTACTTGCCACTTGAGGTTTTTTTTCTTATGTTAGACTTAGTAGCCTAGGTCAGCAGCAGCCCTGTGTTTAATTTCTAACTGTGATGAAGTATTGTGTAGCTGATAACAAATCTACAACTTACCTGGGAAATATTTACTTAAAAGACAGCTGTTAGGTCACTTTTATGACACTGAGAAAACAGAGCTCAAAAGAGCTCAGCTTTTCTGTACTGACTGTTCTGATGTATCAGTAAGCTTGAAGAATGACTGCATCATGTCTCAAAAAGCCCTTTCCACTGATGGATGAGCAACTGCACCCCATCCAATGCGAGTCTGAACCTGAAAAATATGATCTAATCGCAACTAACTGCAATGAAATACGAATTTTCTAGGAAGTCAGAAAATGAAAACAAAAATTACATAAATTACATCCAGCTGTGCTTAAACAAAGCCCCATGTGGAAGCTATGCAAATGTATATAATATTCATATTATATTTGATATATTTTTTTCATACATGCACTTGAAAAGCAGAAAAGCATAAACATTGGGAGTTATTCACCTTGCAGAAATAGATTGATATGTTTGCTGTTTGTTAGGTAAATGAGTTCTTTAACAAATTAGGTAAATTTGTTCATCAACCAGTTGTCTCTATCAGAAAATGAAGGTAGATGAAAACAGTTCCTAAAAGCAGGACACATTGATCGTGCTAGGCAGCAAATCGACAGATCAAGATTGATATTATTTTCCAGCATTATTTAAGAAAAGTCACAATTTTTAAAATATATCTCAGCTGTGCCTGTGCTACATACAAATGACCAGAATAAAGGCTAATGCTGAGAAGCTGAGCGTTGAAAAGTTTGGAAATGTCACAACTGCGATCACATGTAGTTCTTTAATTTGGTTCTCTAGCTCCTTTAATATTAATTTCAGTCTTTATTCCAAGGGTCACACATTACATTTTCCCCAGGAGAGTATGAAATGTATACAGAGTCCATCTGCTGACTGAATGCACTGATGCCCTCTGAATAAATTCAGTACTTCTGCCTTCTTATCTTTTGTCATTAGTATGCTATTTGGATTGAATATCACTGCATAAACTTCCGCTTGGGCTACTCTCACTATGTTTCCCAAGAAGTTCATAGATACCAATTTCTCTTTATAACCTGTCTTTGAGACTGCAGGAAGCATATCCTATTTTGCAGCTAAGATTCAAGACTTAAAAAAAATAAAATAAAATAAAATAAAATAAAATAAAATAAAATAAAATAAAATAAAATAAAATAAAATAGAATAAAATATGATTAGGGCTTAAACTGTTAGAAATGTCTTCACATTTTACATCACTATGAAGAACATTAAGGGACAGATTGTTTTCAGCGTTTAGAATTGCCTAGACCTTTGCATGTTCTCCCTTCCAGCAAATCAGTTTTGATTGTAACAGTGAATATTTCTGACTGATACAAATCTAACTACAAAACTGTCAAACTGCCATGAAGAAGTCCGTTAGTAGCCAAATTAACAAATGCTCTATATTAACAGTTTGTTTTGGAAATAAGATATAATCTAATTTCCTAAGGTCACGTTTGCACACTTGGACTGCCTTTTTGCAGTTTTCACTTCATCTTTTTCATTAGGAACCTTCAATTGCAACATGAAGCAGAAGTTTTGTAGATGCCAGCTTCTTTCTTTCCTCATTCTTTACTTATGCCCTGAACATACTTCTGGTAAAGTTTTTGAGGAAGGCTATTTTTTCTAGTTGAAGGGAAAAAACTCCGCTAATTTTGCCTAATGATCAATGGGTGATAACCACGACAGACATGAGAATGGGTGGGAATATATTCAGATGCTTGGTACAGACAAGGAAGATATGTTGCTCCTTTAGCCAAAAAAGAGCTTATATCTGCACAGAGCTGGTACAGCCTTGCCATATAGGAGTGATTATCCATGTGCTTATGTCCTTACTTTCTGCCTTCTTGTCCCCTCAAGGTCTGGGTAAGTGTTTTTTGAAAAGTTCCTTCACTTAAAATAGTCATTGACTTTTATCAAAATTGGTGGACAGCTCTGCTGAATAAATTTCTCTCAATGTATTCCAAAATCCATTCAGGCACCCTCTCCAAATAGAGGAGAGCCTTCTGCAGCTAGATCGGTTTTCAGAGACAAAGGAACTGCCCGTCTAAATCAGAGGGACTTCGACTTGGATCTCCCACATCCCAGGTGAAAGTGCTTAACACCTCTGTCTATTGTGAATGATATCTAGGTAAATTAGCCCTTTCCAATATTATATTTGAAAATGGACCAAAGTCACAAATTCATTAAATTTGTTAAAAAGTCTGCAGATGTAGTTTTTGTGTTAAACTCAAATAAAATTTAATGGCTACTTTTTTTCCTTAGCACACCATCCTGTATAAACTGTTTTTGGATTTTTTAGATATTTAGGGACTGAGAAATTACAAGAATTACAATCTGGGGTTCAATTCCAAGTGCAGTTATAGGGTATGCTCAAGTGACGATAGTCCTCTTTGCCCCATCCCCACTCCCCTGTGCAATCCCACCTTAATTTTTTCATCTCCAGTCTCTGTCTCACACCACCCAGTATCAAAATGTTCTTAGTGCTGATAGCACAGTGAGACAGGGAAAGAGGGGGAGACTTCAGCAGTCTCTTATGCAATCTGTAAGGACAAGGGTGCAGAAGCAGCCTGCCAACATGACCTGTTTCGAAGCAGTGACTAACACTTACCTCCAGCCAGACAACCACTGTCAGCCCATCCCACTGGGCAAAAGGCAAGCCCTTTCTCCGAGCTTCTTCCAGTTCATGTCTAAAAATGGATCAAAAATTATTACATACACAGAGCGGTGCATATGGACAATATAGTTACAACCATGTCTTGTTTTTAAGGGTAACAATAGTTAAGTACAATGACAGTCAGAGGAAGGGCATAGAAAATTCAATGAACAAAACAGCTCCTTCCCATTTTGGAATGTATTCCTTATTCTATTCCCAATTTTTTTATTTTATTTTTTTATTATTTATTTTCTTGGTGCATTTTGACATCCTTTTAACCACCTACCGTACAAAAGGAGAGATTTCTACCTGTTCTCATCTGAAGCAAAGAGAACTGGGGTGACCTGTATAAAAGGACCACCCAGATAACAGAAGACATTGAGGAACAGAGGAAACTGTGGGAATCCTCCTGAGACTAGCTTAGCTATGGTCTGGTAATGACTCAGAATGGCCCTAAATAGTCATTTTCTAGACCTGAGCTAAGCTTGGATATAATGCAGCAGGGTCTACGGGGTGGTTGTGTTTGAAGCTCTCAGCCTTGCCAGAACAGCTATGCAAAATTCTGAGGTCTCTGGAGTACAGGTGTTCTGCAACTTAAATAAGCCATCCATGGTTAATAATTAATTGGTTGCGGCTTTAGTAGTTCTGTTTTTTTACTGTTTATCTCCAAAAGGAGATCCACATGATTTACTGATGTATACATTTCTATGCATAGAGAATTTATGTGTTTTTTCAGTTTTATACATATATGTATGGATAAATTTTTTACAGAATTGATTGGATACCAATCTGACTCTTGCCTCGGCAGCATCTCTGGACTGCAATGAGTGTGTATGAAAAAATGTGGCAAAAAATAATAATAATAAATAAAAAATAATCTCAAGGCTTAAAATTCACTTCTACTACAGCAATATTAAATATTTGGTAAAATACAGGTATGTCAGCTAGACTTTCAGGAAAATGCAGTATATCAAACACATTCAACCATTTGACCAGACATTTAATTGACTACTGTTGCATTTTGTAACATGACCAAAGACTCAACTGTGGTGGTGGCACAGAAAAAGCAGTCCTTCAAGAGTCTTTTTTTTTTTTTTTTTTCTGATATTTAACAATATAGCTTCTGCAGCCTCCTACTGCGTGAAACACAAAAGAATGCTCTTGGCAACAAGCGGTAGTGTAAATGAAATTACACAGGGACTATGCTAATGGAGTATTAAAATTTGCTTACATTCCCACACAACAAGGAAATCTTGGAATTACAGCTTCAGTTTTGCTCCTTCCTTCTTTATTACTTCAGCATGTGTGGTTCAGTTATCCCTTGGCAATTCTTCACTGCCTGAGTAGCCTTTCAAGTATATGTATTACAAAATCACAGCAAATAAAAGCGATGGAGTGATCTTACTCATAAGTACTGCTTTGGGGATTTTTGCACTACCAAGGGACCAGACAGAGAATTTAGCTTAAGTAAAAAAATGGAATTAAAATAGCATTTTTGCATACGTGTTTAAATCCCTCATTATGTGTATTAATAGCAAGACAGCTGCTTTAGTTTTTATGTTGCTGCTGTAGTAATATGTAATACTACAAATACTTGACAGCTTTACTAAAGTTTATCTAGCTTTTCCTCCCACACATCTTTTGTAGCATAGCTTATCCATTGCCACTTGGCTGTCCAAAGATATTGAAGAGCTACCCTTGCTTTCTATGACAGCACAATCCTCAGTAAAATGAGAAAGACTTGCTTTCTGGGTACACAAATGTCATGTTACCTTCAGTAGCTGGAGGTATGGGAATCCCATAACTGTATGCTTCAGAACTTATATTTCCTTCCTGAGGACATTTCATTTAAACACCTCTCCAACATTAAAGTTTATTTAAATTATACTTTACTTAAATAATAATAATAGTGAACACTATTATGTGATTACTTTTTAATTTAAATTAGGAGATCTGTATAAACTGAACCTTCAATTTCTAAACCAGAACTGAGAGCAGAATTTCTATTTCTTGACTGAAAGAGATATCATTTAGTTGTCAGTCATAGCAAATTGTCTTTTGCTATGTAGTAATACTATAGAAAGAACTCCACTCTATCAAAATTGGTATCAAATATTTTGTAGGAATAAACATGTATTGTTTTGATCAACAGTGCAAATAATCAGAAAAATGAATCTGATGATCTGCCTATTCTAGAATAGAATATGAATATTTTAGAACAGCCAGAATGAACTGATATGTTTATGAGATAGCCAGTGGCTTCCTGAGCTGAAAAACAGAAGACACTTTCCATTTACCTTACAAAACCATGCAACTGACCAGAGGAGGAAGAAAAGAGAAATAACCTACATAAGCTTGTCACTCCACCTTCCTTTCACTCTAATGACAACATTTAGGGACAATGAATAGCATGGTACAGTTTCTCTAATTTTGAAGATGCTTTGCAGGGGAATGTAGGGATATTCTCCAAGAGTGTCAGAAAAGTACTACATGTTATTATGTGTCCACTTTGCATTGGTAAGGAGGTAGGGAATTCAAATGTAATGATTTTCGTACCCATTTGGTTTTTTGGCAACATATGAAAACAAACTGATATGGGAAAATTGACATTAATTAAGCATTACTCAAAATGGTATTATTTTGCAGATAAGGCTTTAAACCACTTACTGCTGCTGGAATAAATTGCAAATTAAAGCTGTATTTTTTAAGTTGACATTATTACCGTTCAAGAATAAAATCCTCCTCCATTGTGGGAGAAACTGCAATATGCTACCTATAATATATTGTTATCCTGAGCCTGTCTATACAAAATAAGAACATTTCATGAACATTGACTATTCAGTATTCGTCCAAATTTTCAGAGATGTTTGTACTCATCTGTCTTCAAGAGAGTACCTGATAAAGTGGGCTGTCTTCTCTCTCTCTCTTGTCTCTTTTTTTTTTCCATGACAGAAAAGAAAAATGACATCATATGTTGAGAAGTTGTGTGGCAGAGAAGTGGGCTTGCCTCCCCTGCACTGTCTTCTGATTAAGGCCCCAAAATTACTTCTCAAGGGTACTTTTATGATAACCCATTTACTTTAGCATCACTCTTCTGAGCACCAGGTACAACTACATACCACAGCTGAGTGCGTGACTGTCTTACATCATGAGGACTATGAATGCTTCATATCCCTCTGGACATCAGAGGTCCATGGAAGCAGAGGAAAGGGGGAAATGATAAGACAAAAATTATGTTATTATCCTTGAAATTTTCTCTCTCTTATATACTACTCCCCTACACAGGGCAAATTTTAGCACTGTATCAGCAGCACTCACCAACTCATTGCATAAAATGCAAGAAAATTTATTAAAAATAAGAATGTTCTTTAAATAGACTTTGTGTGGGAAGTTAACAAAATCTTAATTTATGTCTTTCAATAGCATTCAGTTTTCTGTATGAAGATGGGGCTCCCCCCCGTGAAGCAAACGAGAAATAACAGCTTAGCATTTCTAGAGGAACTCTTTGGCTGCAGCCTAAAAGCCTGGTGTACATAAGCTCCCCCAAGACAGCCAATCTTCTTCCCATGACCTGCCAGAAAACAGCAATGTAGGCACGTAACCAAATTAAAGCCAAAACTTTCAGCCAAGTCCTTGACCTGAATAGTGAGTGAGGATCCAGATCCTGGCATTTATACGTGACAGTTTATATGCAGCCGAAGTAAATAATGTAGTCAGAGATCACAGGGCTAGATTTTGGAAAGCCCTGCATAAAGAAGAGATCTTAGAAAAGCAAATTTAAATAACATTAATGTCAAGAAAAGTAATTCTGATTGCTATATTCTTTATCTGTCATGACTAGGCAGATGAACATCTATTATAGCAATTTTGCCTTTTAAGGGCATTTTCTTTTTTTCATTTACTTTATTTTTATTTATTTATTTATTTATTTTTAACAGGCTCTATACTAATTTTCCTCACATAATGACTAACAGAAATATGACCCTTGTGCACCTTTTGTAGTTAATTCATTAGGTCAACTCTAAGCCCCTTGTCAGGTTATGTCAATTAGCAATAAGGAGCATTTGACCTTAAAACATTGAAGCCAGGTAGATGAGCCTATTCCACAAGGTCTCTTGGCTCCACCCTTGTTAAGTGAAATGTGCCAGGTGTGGATCATTTAACCTTTGTTATATAGGAAGCTTGAGGTGTGAGAGGGGGTGGTATGGGAAACCAGTTGATGTAATTTTTTTTTTTAATTTTTTTTTTTTAAGACTTCAGGAAAGCTTTTGGCATTGTTTCCCATAGGATCCTACTAGACAAAATGTCCAGCATAAAGCTGAACAAAAACATCATATGATGTGTGTGCAATTAGCTGAAGGGCAGAGCTCAAAGGGTTGTGGTAAATGGGCCCCATCAGACTAGTGGACAATCACCAGTGGGGTCCCCCAAGGCTCCATTTTAGGGCTAGTTCTCTTCAATGTATTTATAAATGATTTGGATACAGGACTAGAAGGTGTTTTGAGCAAATTTGCTGATGACACTAAACTTGAAGGAGTTCTGGACTCTGTTGAGGGTGGAAAGGCCTTGCAGAGAGATCTGGACACATTGGAGAGCTGGAAAATCACCAACTGCATGAAGATTAACAAAAACAAGTGCTGGGTTCTGCACCTGGGATGGGTCAACCCTGGCTATACGTACAGACTGTGTGACAACATGTTGGAGAGCAGCCCCGCAGAGAGGGATCTGGGGGTCGTGGTCGACAGCAAGTTGAATATGAGCCAGCGATGTGTCCTGGCAGCCAGGAGGGCCAACCATATCCTGGGGTGCATCAAACATGGCATTGCTAGTCGGTCCAGGGAAGGGACTGTCCTGCTCTGCTCTGTGCTGGTGCGGCCTCACCTCGAGTACTGTGTGCAGTTCTGGGCACCACAGTACAAAAAGGATGTGAAACTGTTGGAGAGCGTCCAGAGGAGGGCTACAAAGATGGCGAAGGGCCTGGAAGGGATGACGTGTGAGGAGCGGCTGAGGTCACTTGGCCTGCTCAGCCTAGAAGAGAGGAGGCTGAGGGGACACCTCATCAGAGTCTACAGCTTCCTCACGATGGGGAGTGGAGGGGAAGGCGCCGATCTCTTCTCTTTAGTCACCAGTGATAGGACCCATGGGAATGGTGTCAAGCTGAGGCAGGGGAGGTTTAGGCTAGACATCAGGAAGAGGTTCTTCACCAAGAGGGTGGTCGCACACTGAAACAGGCTCCCCAGGGACATAGTCACTGCACCAAGCCTGTTGGAGTTTTAGAAGCATTTAGACTGTGCACTTAGTCACATGGTCTGAAATTTTGGGTAGACCTGTGTAGTGCCAGGATTTGGACTCGATGATCCTTATGGGTCCCTTCCAACTTGGGATATTCTATGATTCTATGGAGCCTCTGAGCACCGGTTTTCGTGACCTCTTTTTCTTGCTGGGCTTCCCTGAAGCCTTGGCTTGGTCAGGACTGGCTCTTTTGGCTCCCCAGCCAGGGCAGCTTTGGAAAGTGGTGGAAAATTTCACTTTCTGGCCCTGGGCTTCCGGAGGGGACCCGCAGGTGGCCCCTACACGCAGGTTGAGCTTCTCAATCCACCTGGAAAAGAGGCAAAAGGCCAGAGAAGGGAAGGTGTGAGGGAAAAGGCAAAACCATGTGGGCGTGAGTTGCTTCAAAGCCCAGCCAAGTTGCTCAGGGCCTCACGCGGGTGGGCTTTGAATACCTCCCCACCCCAGCTCCTCACTGCTTTTCTTATGCTGAGCAGGCCCAGGCTACTTCCCTCTTTGCACCTCTATTTCCCTCTTTGTGCCTCCAATGGCCCTGTGTCCACAGTGTGGTAGGGCTGGCTGTCCCCCTGCAACACTCACCGGCGCAGGGGAAGGAGCTGGCAGTCACAGTGGAAAGGCACGTCCCTCAGGTTGAGGATTTCCAGCCCTGTGAAGTTGCTCATGGTAGGGATGTTGCTCATGGTGTTGTTCTCCAGGTGGAGGCTTTTGATCTTGGCTCCGAGGCCAGCAAAGGCACCAGGGGAAACCTGCAATGAAGTGAGGGTGATTCAAGGGGGTCCTTGTGGAGGGGAGCAAACTACTGCTGGGAGCTGGCGACAAGCTTGGAGCAAGACAATGCTCCAGCCAAGCCTGAGGAACTTTCTGATCCCACTTGGGCTGTGGAGCATCTCCCAAAGTTTTGGGAGCTCAGGAACACCCAGGGGACAAACGTTCCTATTGGGTCCTGGGCTGCAGTCACACATACCCACTTCAGGCCCATGTTGTCCAGGTAGAGGTGCTGCAGGGTGCTGGCCACGGGCAAGAAGGCACTGTCCCCTATGTGCCTGATGGGGTTCTGGGACAGCTTCAGCTCGCTCAGGGCAGGAAGGCCCCGCAGGGAGGCCGTGGGCACCTCCGCCAGAAGGTTCCTCTCCAGGTGCAGCTTCTCCAGTATCTTGGTGGGAGCCAGGGCGGTGGGGGCAATGCTCTTGATGGCGTTCCCAGAAAGGTAGAGTCCACGCAACCCCACCAGCCCAGCCAGGTCACCTTCAGCCAGCTCCCTGATGGTGTTGTGCTGCAGGTAGAGGGAGAAGAGGTTGGGCAGGAGCTGGAAGGCTCCTGGGGGCACCCGTGTGAAGGCATTGCGGTCCAGGTGCAGGTAGGCGAGCCGCGGGGCCCCCTGGAAGGCAGCAGGTGCCAGGGCAGAGAGGCGGTTGTCAGAGAGGTAGAGGTAGACCAAGCCCTTCAGCCCCCACAGTGCCCTGGGACGCAGCTCCTTGATGCCACAGTGCTGTAGGTGGAGGGACACCAGCTCCTCCAGGCCAGGGAAGGCGCCTGGGGGCACCGTCCTGAAGGCGTTTCGGCGCAGGTCAAGGAGACGGGTGTCCCCAGGGAAGCCACGGGGGATCTCCCGCAGGGCTTGGTTCTCGCAGTTGGCATGGTGGAAGTCAGGAGAGCAGGAGCAGCTCGGGGGACACTGCCTGCTCCCGGGCACCCCCAGCCGCACTGAGGGCATGGTGGGGCTGGGGGAAGGTGGCTGGGGGAGGCCACACCTCATCTCGGGGGGCCGCAGGGAGTCAAGGGACCGGCCACGGAGGGCAGGGGGCTCAGTGCAGGTCCCCTCCACCTGCACCCACGCCCGCCCCAGCCAGCGGTGGAAGGGGAGCAGGAGGCAGGAGCAGAGCAAGGGGTTCCCAGCCAGGTTGACCCTTGCCAGCTGCTTGACCCCGGCCAAGGCAGGTAGGCCCCGCAGCTGGTTGTGGGACAGATCCAGCGTCTGCAGCTGGGGGCTGCGGGTGAAGGCATCAGGCACCACATCCTGGAGGGCTGCATGGTCCAGGAAGAGGTGTTTAAGGGAGGCCATGGCCACAGCCTCCTCGGACAGGTAGGTGATGGGGTTGTGACCCAGGTCCAGCCGGGTGGCCTCACTCAGCCGTGCCAGGGCCTCGCCGGGCAGCGCCTGCAGTTCGTTGTGGTCCAGGCTCAGCCGGCGCAGGGTGGGCAGGGCGGTGAAGGCCTCGCTGCCCAGGACGTGGAGGGCGTTGTGGGACAGCCGGAGCCACCTGAGGACCTGCAGGCCCTGGAAGACCATGTCTGGGAGGTAAACCAGGGCATTCTCCCTCAGGTCGAGGAGAGTGAGAGACCCCAGCCGGCTGAAAGCACCCGGCTGGATCTCCTCAATGCGATTCTTCTTCAGGATGAGCTGCTGGAGGGAAGACAGCCCATCCAGGGACTCTTGGTAGAGGACGGTGATGCTGTTGGAGGCCAGGCTGAGGTAGAGCAGCCGCCCCAGCCCCCGGAAAGCCCCTTCCTCCAACCTTTCCACCTTGCAGCGCTGCAGGTCTAAGTGCGTGAGGTACGGGATGGTGAGGAAGGCTCCCACTGGGACCACTGTGAAGCTGTTGCCCCAAAGGTCCAGTTTCTTGGTGAGCTGCAGGTCACACAAAGCACCACATTAACCTCAGGGGCTGCAACCCCTCCCCATCCCTGTCCTCCCCCCAGCTCCTCACCCACCTCAGGGACGCTGCCAGGCACGGCCGTGAGGTTCCTGTTGAGGCACAGGACGTGGGCACGGAGGTTGTCGCAGACGCAGGCTGTTGGACAGCGGGTGGCAACCGTCCCCCTCAGCACCAGGGCCACGGTGAGCAGGAACAGCCCCATGGCAGGGGGCACCTGCAGATGGGGAGAGGCAGCGGTGAGGGGCCAGGCTCCTGTGCTCTCCCCAGTGGTATCTACTTATGGCACTGGGGTACGAGGACCGTTGCTGCAAACTGGGATAGCCTCTTCTTCTAGCACTCATGGGGAATTGGCTTTGAGCAGGCACCCTCCCTTATTGCTAGCATTGAATTGTCTCGATCTCTGCAAGTACTCACCAGTCCTTCCACATCCAAAGCTCAGGTCTCATAAGGCATGCAGGTTTAGCTACCCACGGCTTCCTGAGCTGCCACGCCGCGCCTGGAGCTGTTCCTGGCATTTTGTGGGACAATGCTCGCCACTGTTAAGCTGCAGGAAGGAGCTGGTTGATTTTGGCCAGGATGGAATGAGCCCCTAGGGGAGGGGGTACCGAGAGGGGCCAAGGCTGGGATGAGCGCAGGGGGAGGCACAGTATAGGGAGCAGCAGCAGCGGGGTCTAGCAAGACTAAAACGTATGTATGGGTGCCTGTCCCCTTGTTCCCCCACCACCTCCCCTGGCTCACGCTGGTGTCACCTCCCACCAAGGCGATGTCCCCAGCGCTGCCCGCAGCTGGGAACAGTTGCTGCTGCCTGGCATGTCCCAGTCCCACGCACCTCGTGAGGGTCACGTTGTGGGTTCCTGGTCCTCAGGAGATGGCAAAGAAGGAGGGAAAGCTGCCGCGCCGTCCTGTGGCTGCCCAGCTTCTGCGCCCAGCTTCTGCAGCTTCCCTGTGCCTGCACCGGTATTTGTAGGAGCGAGCGCTCCAAGAGTGAGCACTGGGCCCCTTTGTGTCACTTTTTCCCCGCACTGCTGGCTGAATGCAGCCAGAGGTGCCAGAGGAGAAGGGGGGAGGAGGAAGGGAAAAGATCCCTGGGGGTGGAGCAGCCGCGCAGATATTGCCTCGCCTCTGTGTCACCGGGGCCAGGAGCACCAGTGCTGAGCAGCTGAAGCGAGCGGGGAATGTGATCTCGCCCTTTTCTGTCACCGTCTGCCTATGGCACCATAAATGTGGGTGCATGGTGCCAAAAGGTGACATCCAGCCACCGGTGTGGGCACGGCGGTGAGGCCAAGAGAAAGGAAAGCTGCCACATTTGCCATCCCCACTTCTAATATTTTTTGCTGTTTTCGAAGAGGCCAGGGATGACAGTGCCTGTGTGAAGTGTCATTTGCTTGCAAGTGAGGGCTTTCATTTTCCTGTATGACTCATTATTTCTCTTTTTTTTGGTTATGCATTTGGTATATATATGCATTTGACCCTGTACCCACGGGTCCCACATGTAGCAGATCTCCACGCTGCAGCCCGTGGAGGAGCCCCCGGTGGAGCAGGTGGATGTGGCCGGGAGGAGGCTGCGGCCCATGGAGAGCCCCCGCAGGAGCAGGCCCCGGGCCGGAGCTGCAGCCCGTGGAGAGGAGCCCAGGCAGGAGCAGGGGGTCTGGGGGGAGCTGCTGCCCGTGGGGGACCCGTGCTGGAGCAGTTTGCTCCTGGGGATGGACACCGTGGTACGGAGCCATGTGGGAGCAGTTCTTGAAGAGCTGCTGCCTGTGGGAAGCCCCTGCAGGATCAGTTCGGGAAGGACGGCATCCCCTGGGAGGGACCCCACGTGGAGCAGGGGCACTGCTGCAGCTACTGCCACCAGCACCATGGCCACACACACCCCCCCTACCCCCCACGGCCATCACTTGTGCCACAGCCCTGACCACTGCCTGTCCCCTGCCACAAGCAGCTCTGTGACAAGGCCAAGCAACTGGCTGCTCAGCACAGAGGACGATGAACATGGCCAGCTGAAGGCCCTCCTTCCCCTGCACCGAGGAGCCCCACAGCAACCCATGTAAGCACCCCTGTGAGTCTCAGCGTGCTGCTGAGCTCGTCCTCACCCTCCAGCAGTCCAGCGTCCCCCCATGCTGGACAAGGAAACCAAGGCTGGGAGACTGGGGGTGCAGCAGCTTCACAGCCGCTCCTCAGAAAGAAGCCCCCTTCCCCAGCCTCCCCACAGGCTTTTTGGCTGGTTGCCCAGCAAGGACCTCAGCCCAGGCTGTGGGAAGGGAGCCAGGTTTTGCTCCTGCTGGCAGAGCACAGGACATGGGGCAGCACACCTGAATGGCCCCTGGGGGACTGAGCCCACCTCTGCCAGGTGGCACCATGGCACCAGCGGAGCTGCAGCAGGCAGCACAAACCCAGAAAGCAAACCCTGAAGCAGAGGACACATTGCTACCTCCTCATCTCAGAGTCTTCTCAGCTTTCAAGAACCTAGCCTCTGAGTCACTTTGGGAGCTGTGGCTTTTACCCATGATGTAGAGGCAAGAGACTTTGCAATCACTTTTCATAGTGAGCAAAAGCCCGGTGCAGATAATTTCAAACACCTGTTCTGCACAACCCCCTTTTGCAGAAAGAAACAGAGCAGGAACAACAGCCACAAAGCAGCAAGACAAATTACTAGGAACATGAAGGGCAAAGCCAGCTTTTCTTTCTCGGGCCCCATTAAAAGAAATAGCTTTGGTTTCCATCCCACTTGCTGTCTGACTGCAAGGAATCCAATCCCATTCTCTCTCCTGTGTGAATCGCTACCACAATTTGCTGCTTGCAGAGTCTCCCAGGGCTGCTGCATGCAGCCAGAGCTTCTCTTCCTCTTTGCCCCACTGCTTTGCTGGACTGCTGATGAACAAATTAAAAATACTGTCAACAAGAGCAGTGGCTTTGGGCTGAGGTGGTGGCAGAAGATGGGCTGAAGCAGCACTGGTGTCACCCCTCCTGCCAGCCCTCTACCATCCTCTCGGAGCAGCTTGGCCCTGGGGGAAACAGTCGGGCAGCAGCTGCCACTGGATGTCCCCAGGGAGCTAAAGGCAGCAAGCAGGCAGGCAAAGCTGGGGGATAGCTCAGGAAGGAGGGCAATTAGCAGGACTGTGATACAGGAACATAGCCACTGCTGCTGTCCTCCCATAGGGGTTAACTCCTGGGCCAGGTGTCCACACCCCTGTTCTGCATGGTGTTCCAGAGCAGCAAGGGGCCAGGGAGCTCCAAGAAAAGCTACACAAGGTTCAAAAATGATATTACAAACTTTTACATCTTCATTTCGCCCTCACGCTCATGGTAACACTTGCTTTTGCAATGCACTGCTGAAGGAGCAGAACGGAATCAGGTAGGAGGCAGGGCTTGGCATCACAGCAGATGAGCACAGTGATCAAAGCACTTGCTGAACCTTCACTTCCATCCATTTTACCCCTTTGGATACATATTTCTAGCTCCAGTCACAGAAATAATGAGAAAATGCACTTGGTTCTCAGCCTTAACGCAGCCTTTTCCTTATGAGAGAACACAGCTTTTACCCAAAGGCCAGCACCTCTCCCCCCAGAGCACTGCTTTCCTGAGCCTGCCGGAGCCAGCCACGCAAACCTCCCACAAACACCCCATTCTCACCACCCACGGTTACCTCAAACCGGCACAGAACCTGGAGGAATTAAAGCAGAGAGCACAGGCACATTGGTCTTGCACATACCACAGTTTATTTCAACCAGTGCCCCACACCCTTTCTTTTCCATCAACGCTGCCTGCAAATCTTGTGAGTAAATGCCAGCTTTTCCTGCACTGAAGCCAAGCATGTGTGCCCCTGCCAGCTGTGGCACATGTTGCCCCCCCCCCCCATATTTATTTTTGGGTGTGGGCGAACGGCCACCTCAGGGTCTTCCCGACACAGGGACTATTTGTGGTGGAGTCAAGTGGGAGATCTGGTGAAAAAAAAACAGGAGCCCCCTCCTTAGCTAAAGACAGGGATTGAATGGTCAGCCCTGCCTTAACGGAAGGCTTTTTTTTTTTTTTTTTCTTTTTTAATCACCTAAAGAGCTGCGTTGATTCTCAGAGGCTTGAAAGAAGGAGCAGAACCAGCTTCTGTGCTCAGAAGCAGCGCAGATAAGTGCCACAAGCATGCACACAGATGAACAACCCCCGTGGAGAGGTTTAGGGGCACCTGCTGCTACTCCTCCAGGGCAAGAAGAGGTGCAGCCCTACCCCCAGAAATTCAGCATAGCCCCGATTGTTTGTGCTCTTACATGTGCACAGCATTCAAACGCGTGAACAGTGCACGCAGTCCCACTGTTTTACCAAAGGGAGGAGAGGAGGGAGGAGAAAGGGTACACATTCCACAGGGACTTGACGGATTGTATTCATTTCCAAACCCAGCCTATTTAACTCGGAAGAGAAGGGAAAGGGACAGGGAAAGGGAGGCAAAGAGGGAAACTACACAGGCAGTGACAGAAACATTACAATGAAAATACGCTTGCTCCCTTAAGCAATGGCCACCAGGGTCAGCCACACGAAACAGACATTCCAAGCCACGGCAGCAGAGGAGTAGTATATTAAAGTACACATCGGCCACACGGTGCCTTCAAGAAATGGACTCTGAAGAAGAAACAAGGGGGAGCACACCTCGCCCCTCTGTGACCTGGCAGCAGCAGAAGGGGGTCAAGCACTCCCCTGGCCTGGAGAAGCAAGGGCAGCAGTAGCAGCGTAGCCTCCCTCCTGCACAGTGCCGGATGCTGTCAGGCAGGAGTCACAGTCTAATAGAATAAAATTAGAAGGACAACGGGGTTGATCCTGATGAGAGCGCTTCTGGGCTCTTTGTTAGGCTTGGCACACACTTGCCAATGCTACGGAAGTGGAAAAGGATTCTTCTTTTCAATTCATGCAGAGCTCAGAGCAGCACTGACTTAGTCTAGCGTAAGCATCTGCCCTGCAGAGCAGGGAGTCATTTCATGAGGAGTGGAATTAAAAAAAAATTCAGCAGGATTTGTCCAAGTTTATGAAAGCAGAAGGAAGGACAGACCTCCTACAGGGAGAATAAAAAAAAAGGACAGCATGTCTGCATGGGCTCCAGGATCTTCTCCCACTGTGCAGCTCCAAGTTCTCTGCTGATGACAGTCCTGTGAGGAGGGAAGGGCACAGCAGCATCTCTTGCCTCTCACAGCTGGTGGAGGGTTTGTAAAAGCATGTGGCGAGCAAATGAACAGGAGTCAAGACCACGGTTTGGTCTGTGGAAAGAAGAGAATTATTTAAAATAGCAAAGTTTAGAAACTGTTTTGTATCAGACTTCAAATGATCAAATAAACACTATTTCAAATACATCGGGCTTGCTCGCCCCAAAAGCTACAACTTTTCCCCTCAGTTCTCTCTTAAACCACTCCCTGACCTCTACACAGATCACTGCTTCCCATTCAGAGCACGGTGTAGAAAATTCTCTCTCCTCTTGTAGAGTGGCCAAGACAGTGACCGAGAACCAGAATTTATTTCCATGGGTGCAAAAATAGGCAGCAGTCTGCTCATCTGTGCAGCCCAGTGTCTCATGCTTGGTAGCAGGAAGTGGTTGGGAAAGGAGCCCCCCTTCCCTCCCTGCAATGGAATTTCCCGTATATGTTAATCCTTTAGGGCCCCCCAAAACACACAAGACATGCCTGCTTATATTTGAATATTTTCTCACCAAGTCCTCTGCTACCTTTGATCCGACAGCAACTCGGTCTCTGGAATTTTTAAGTCTTCACAAAGAGGCAGTGTAACCTCTTGCTGTCCCTGCTCCTTAAGCCAAGAAACATCTGGCTCACTTGGCTGGGCTGCCCCTCACAGCACCTTAGAAACAGCTGCCAGAAACTGCAGAAAGTGCCTGGCACAGAGCTTGCAGTAGTGAGATACACCTTAGAGAGAATAAACTACTCCTTGAAACTAGGCAAGGGAGCTACACGGTCACATCAGGGTAAAGGTGGGGTTAAATCTCATCATCTCCCAGTAATGCACATTTCTGTTTCCATGGGCAAACTGTTCTCCAGGCATCACAAACTTCTCACCATCTGTACCCACCCATTAGGGAGTTTCCACTAAAGAATCGTAATCCAATGTCTTCCGCTGCTCTGAGAATGAAAGTCACTAGTTTTACCCCTCTTTCACCCCAAGACAGCAAGATAACCTTTAATAAGTAACAGCAGCAAGTTCTGCTCAATTCAGGAGAGAAGGGGAGCGAAAACAGAGTTGGATATACCAAGATAAGAGCAAAGAGTTCACATTTTACAGTTTACAAGCAACAGCTGCAGAGGTTGATCAGTACAGGGCTCCACACCTGCTGCAGATTTATCAGAAGCACAACCTGGAGAAGAGTTAACCACTTCTATCCCCACAAAAGCCATTCAAAAACATAGCAGGACACCATTACAACTTGCAGTTCATCTTCAAAGTGGCTGGATGAGGTATTTCAGTAGTCACATTTGGAGGACCCAGCCCTGTTTGTACAGATCAGGCTGTTTTTGGCCAGCTCCCCATTCTGGGGGGACAGAGTACCTGAAATGCTGACACTGATCACAGCCAAGCTCCCTCAGCCTCCCCCCCGACTTGAAGCCTCCTTTAATAAGCTCGAAGGAGCTTCCTACTTGCTGTGGGATTAAACTGCCTGTCGCTCTGTTGTTGACTGTTGAAAAAGGCCAGTGATGTGATCCAATCCAACAGCAAAGAGCAGGGAAAAAAGAAAACCTCCCCTCAAACCAACACAACCTCTGTCACAAGAGAACAGAGGTGCACGTACATCCAGCATTTCCTCCTGAAGAGCTACGAGAAGGCGCATGTGGATTCACAGCCCCCTCTTGTGTCCGAAAGAAGAAAATGAGGACAGACAGCAGAGAAGATGGATGCTGCTTAGAGCCTGTACCCATGATCTTGTTATTCTTTGGACAGAGAACACTACCCATGTCGCCACAAACTGCTGCAAAAGAAATGAAGTGAATGACTACTCCAGAAGTAAGCCACCTGCAGCAAAAAGCAAGAGAGCTCTAGCCTTGGCAGCTGCAAGAACCTCCCAGCTCTCCAAGTCCACAAGAGCTGATTGCAACCCTGAAGGAAATATCTAGAAAATATCACAGGAATGCGTAGCAGCTAGCTGCGAGCGACTGACTCAAGGGTTTGACAGCGTGGATGTAGATTTGTTGTCGGAATGGAGCCACAGGAGCTCAGCAGATTACTGGATTAACCAGACAGAGGTCTCATTTACAGTTCGGATGTCGTTTTGATTCAATTCCAACCAAAGACAGTAGGGCATAGGTTAATCAAGAAGCTATTTTAATTGGACTTTTGCGTTCTTGAGCAGGCAAGTGCAAAGGATTTAACAGCCGTTCTCCTTGTTCCCTCAGGGAAAGCATTTTAAGACATATTTATAAAACACAAAGGTATATTGCTTATATACACCTACTGTTAGCTTCAATACACTGCACAGGACGTAAGTTTCCTTGTGATATCACCACACGCTGTCTACCTTACCATTTTAGCTCTACTAAAGCTCAACTAACACTCAAACTGCCTACAGATGAAAAACATTTATTGGTATTTTGCAGGCCTGGAGCCTCGGACCAGCTTACACATACACGGACAGGGGGACAGTGTCCACTGTGTGCAGATTTTTTTGAAGGTTGCATAGGTTGAGCTACAAGGCTACTCCAGACACTGCAACCTGACACAAGCATTAGAAGGGCCAAAAGCAGTGAAGCAGAGTCCCCTTTAATGTATTCTCCACTTCAAGTGATTTAAATCCTGTTTGAAGTGGTTAGGTCTGATAGACAGTAAGCAGTACTAGTTTCGATCAAGCTGGCTCTGCATAATCAGTGCTTGATAAAGAAGTAAGCCATTGTCCTCCTCAGCCTTTTTATTTTAAGGCTGGTATTGAATCCTTACGCTGTAGGTATGCAGTTGATCAGCAAGATCACTGGCAGACAGCAATGCTGGTATCAGCAGCACAGGAAACAGCAGAAAACCTGCTAGCTGGACAACTGCACATGGCAACTCCTGATACTTCTTAAGTGTACGAAGATCAAGCTGGAGGTGTATTTGTTCAGTTGCTAAAGCACAGGACCATGGGTGGGTACATGCCTAATTCCTAGTCTGATCAGGCCAAAGAGGGGACATGAGATGAACTGTTCCACCCTAGGTGCCTGTAGGGTAGTATTTACACGTGTAAACAAGCTAGTTACATAGTTTTATTTTCCAAGACTGGGTCCAGCTGACTGCTAGACACATGCCACTACCATGCATCAGCTTTCACAACTTCAGCCACACCATTTGCAAAAATTCTTCCCTGTCACAGCAGCCTGCTTCCAATCCTAGTAGAGTTAAGAAAGGACTGACTGCCAGTATCTGACTGCATCCCTCTTGTCCGTGTTTCATACCAACCACAAAGTATTTATTTGATGCCCCTGCCCTTCAGCGGCTCAAAATCTCAAGTTTCTGCATATTCCCACACCATGAAAATCAGGAAGGCTTGAGCCCTGTCCTGGAAATCCTTAAAAAGCTGTCCTGACTCCTTATGGCACATAGTCCATGATGAACCAGATTGCCACCAAATTCCAAATGGATTTCGGATGTCTGCCTTTTTGGGGGGGGCTAATTTGCCAATCCTCGACTGTTCCTCCCCTTGACTGCTGAATAGAAGTATTTATTTTTTTTCCTCTCTCAAGGTAAGTATTATCTGGGGTGTTTCTTCTAATTCAGATGCTAAAGTTCACACTGATTTAATTAAAACGATGCATGGCTTCCACAGCTTCAGAGCCAGGTAGCTTGCCTGGCTCATTTCATCAAGATGTGTTGCTCTAAACCTTGCAGACTACAGTAAGCAAGACAAAAGTAGAGGCCTATGAAAATATTAACCCTTATTTTCAGAACAGATATTTCATAGGTTCTAACAGAACAGTTGACATGTAAACTATTAACTCTTAACTCCCACGGAGAAGACTGTGTTGACAAGTACGATACTCACTTTGTGACAAAAGCTGTGAGAACTGGAGCCAGGGATTTGGGGAAATAATCTTGCTGGACCATATGGTTCAAAGTCATAAGAATACCATAGAGGCTTGGGACAGTTTTGATCTTCTCTTCACTCTGAAAAAAAAAAAAGGATGAGAAGACAGAAATCAAGTATCAGATAATTACTATTTTATCTAATTCACTGTAGCTGAGAAAGGCAATGAATCCTCTGTAGAATAAAGTGCTCCCATACATTGTAGGAAAGAAAACTGTACAGAGTTCCTCAAGACAAAAGGTAGCCAACTCTATAATCTCCCAGCAACAGCATCTGAAATACAGCAGAATCCAGAATATTTTAGTATATTTCAATTAGATATTAGTCATTAATAGCATCAGCAATGCAGAAAAGGAAGTAACGCATTCACAAGTGGAACAGACAAATCTCAGAGGCTCTATCAAAGTGGTCGTCTGTGAAATTTGACTTGACTTCATCAAGAATTGAGTTGCCTTAATTACATTATTTTTCTCCTGCATTATTCCATAGTTCATTTTTACACCACTTCCAGTTCTTTGTCAGCCTGCCTCCAGAACTTGATGCAGTATCCCCAGAACTAGTTTCACAATTATGAATAAGGCAAAGTTATTTGCATTCCTATTGCTGTTCCCCTGATTAGGTGATAAGCAAGTTCTTCGTGCTCCTAAAATGATGCTAACCTACATACCCCAACTCTCACATCGTTTTCATTTATTTCTCCAGTACCATCCCACTAAAGCCCTCCATTCCATAGACAGGATCTAGACTTGCACTCCTAGGCATATGACCTTATATTTCAGGGTGCTAAGAACAGCTGTTGCTCACGTGCTTCCACCTATGTGGGACAATGTTCTGGAAGCTGCTCGGCTCCAAACATGCCTAACTTATCGATAGTTCTCAATACCACAGATGACAAATAACTGGTTGGCTGATCCTCAAGGGCATTACTATCAATATCACTTCCTGGTCTGCAAAAGTTCTTCTGGAACACAAGTCTGTGCTTTGTGCTTCATGTTATTTTCCGTATGGGGTAAGAGGTAGATGGTAGCCCCCAAAACAAGCATCCCGCAGAGCAGAAAGCCATCTTGGGTTCTGTGGACCTGAGAAGTGGAACACAGGTATCATCCAGCATGTCAACAACTTTCTGCTCCCAAAGCTGAATATTACTGGGAGGAAATCCATAAACCTAATTAATAGTAGGCTGCTATTACATAAGTTATAGGCATTCCACTGTTTGAAGTTGTCTTGGTCCAAACTTCCATTCTCAGTTACTAGGACTTGAGAAACATTGACCTCGTAGTACAAGTAGGCAAAAGTACTTCTTAAGTCTGCAGACAGAACCTCTCCCCAAGTCTTCTCACTGAAATTAAAGCTACAGGCAGTCTGACACAGTTAGCAGGTTTTCTATCGACCCTTCCATCCTTTCTCATGAGAAAGTTTATTCCATATGAAGATGTATTTGACACTGGTGAGGAGCAAAGACACTCCAAAGGATAAAGTTTAATGCTACCAATCAAACATGAGTAGCTGGATATTTCTTTTTCAGTCATGCTAACAGAAGGTACTCTAAAGGACCATTTTAATTAAAAACACGTCTAGGAGTCTAATGTGCAATATTAGAGACATCTGTAAGAGTCCACAGTCCAGCAGCACAGACTCTCACCTGACCCTCCCTGCCTCTAGGGGATGACTGAGATTGCAGAGCACATTAAGCAGAAGAGGTAAAATGAGCTGACACCACCTTCGTCCTAACGCGATCTTACAATTTGCAATTTTTGCTGGTCCTGCAGACTTCTATTGTCCCTGGGCATCAGGCATGCACAGGCACCCAGCTGCTTCCATGGCAACGTAATTACCCACAACCCAGCCAGTCTGGTCTTCAGCAGCCCAAGCAGACCATAACTTAACTCTTTCCTGCTTCCTCACCTTAAGTAGTCCCATGTGGATCAAGAGTGTTGTGATAAATGCATCCGAATTAAACGTGGCGGAAGTGAAGGCTTTCCTCATCAAGGCATCTGAAGAAGAAACAAACGCACTGTGGTAAACAATATGGAAAGGGACCCTGTTCCAAATTTTAAGAACAAGATTGATCATATAGGACCTCAGGGAAGATAAGCTGATGAAGGATTTTTGGGAGGTAACCTGCCTTAAGAACCTAGGTTCTACCTAGTTCCTGGAGAGACAACTCAGAAATTCAGACAGATAAAACCCAGTGCTTTAATATAAAAATATACTTTTTCCTACACAGGAAAAAAAAATAAACCCCACACTGTCAAGTTTCAGATGCAACTTGACCTCAGTCTCATGCACCACAAAATGCTCTACTCAGTGCCCCTGAACTTGCACACACGTGCATACACACACAATTAGCTGAAATAGAGCAGTAAGAGCTAAAGGCTTGACATTTTAAGGCCAGCAAGATTTCACCTTTCATTAGGAATCAAAAGGAATGAGAAAAGTTGTTCAGTTCTTTTCTGGGCTCTCTTGGGCCTATATTCTGCTGTTAGCTATGGGCAAACCAGTGCTCTATCCTCTCATCTACAGGGTAGACAAGGCGCCCATCTTGACTTCTGACTGTTCTAGTTTCTTGGAATGACAGAACCCACGGCAGCAGCTGTAGAACAGTGTCAGTAACTGGAGACATCATCAATTCATGCTTTCTTTTCTGAAAGTAATTGCCAGGCACTACTTCTCCTTAAGAAGCAGTAGTAAGGAACTACTATCAAGATAATTACCTACACAAGCAGACTTCAGACAAGGTATACATCCTGTTTTCCATTTTTTGTTGGAAACAACTCATAACAGGCATCAGACAAGGCCAGCACTTGCTCAGTGAAATGCCAACTGATTAGTTTTGGCTGGTTGGACCCACATGCAACTCCAGGGAACTCTATTACATTACTGTTTTATAGACAACAGTTAACAGGTTCACCATGTCTACATATTCTGAACAAATAAATTGCTAACTAAGCAAACTGCACTTTTTTTCCTCCAATAAATCACTCTAAATGGCCCTTAAGATAATTGATCAAGTTCTTTTGCACAGTACTGATAGGTAACTCAAGTATGGTAGAACTGTTCTGCTGGGGGATTTGAAAAAAAGACAAGAGACAGTGGTAACTTGGCCAGTTGTTCAGAATTTCCATTTCTAAATGAGAAAATTAAGGGATACTATTAGTCCGTTCAAAAAATCAGACCTAGCTGTGCTGTAATATACAACGAGGAACAGTCCCTTGCTGTATGTCAGCCTCTGTGCCTTGTCCCATGTTGTAATGCAAATCTTTGCTTCCTGAAGAGATTAAAGAGGTCTCAGACTGATAAGAAGTGACACTAAATAAGAGGCTTGTCTTTATACTCTTAATGCTAAACTGGAAAGCTATTTCCTGCAAAGTACTTTTTCAGTGAACAGCCCTGAAAAAATAGCTGAGCATGGGACACAAAACTAATGGCTATTGACAGGACAGCATCAAGGAGGTGCGGGTAAGGGCAGCAAAGGTCCACTAAGACAGCAACTACAAGAGACACTCCTCACTAAGCTTTGGAAGCACAAAAGCTGCTAAGGTCAGAATGAGCTTCTACTTTGACTCTGCACAATAGCATGGCAGCAAGGTACTGTGTTACCCAGGGTTTCAAGTTGTTCTAGGGTCACAAAAATCAAGTGGCCTGGCCCTCAGAGGGCTTCCCTTGCATTGCATCATGAAGTGGAGAAAGGCCCAGTCACCTGTTGTTTCATGCACAGCTGTTTTTACTGGGGCTTCATCTTTGAAGACTGAAGATATCCTTAGGAGAGCTGTAACTACTGTCTCTACATCAGATGTATCTGTCTGAAAGACAAGGAAAAACAGAAATAAATAAGTCAGGGGCCATTAAGTTTGCTGCTAGCCAGATACAGAAGATAGGTCTCTGCACGGGCAGTGACAAGAATTATAGCCTCCAGCTGACTGACTGCAGTTTTTTTTTTCTTGGCCGTGCTACAAAGCATAAGGAACACTATCAAACAAAGTTACTCTGTGTAGAACCATGGTGCCAGAATAAGCATTAACCACATCATCTGCTTCCTTAATGTTCCTCAGGATCACTGGGGAGAAGATGCAAAGCTAGGACTCAGGAGGAGGTTATCACCTCTGGGAATGACGCCAAGAGAGAATCAAATAGAGCAAAGCACTGTCTCACCAACCTGCTGAGCTATCAGCACAGAACAC
This sequence comes from Nettapus auritus, assembly GCA_011076525.1. Taxonomy (NCBI): domain Eukaryota; kingdom Metazoa; phylum Chordata; class Aves; order Anseriformes; family Anatidae; genus Nettapus; species Nettapus auritus. The sequence continues at coordinate 42,349,092 of CM021765.1, forward strand.
TTTGGTCCTAGTCGCAGCAGCTTCTCTGGTGACGGGAAAGCAAGGAACGTGGCAACATCCACAGGAGGAGATGGCACCGGAGCTGAATCCTGAAACAGGCAGAAACCATCTCAAGCTTACTCTTAGAAGCAAATAAATTGGTACAGCAGCAAAGGCACATATGTCTGACTCGCAAAGGCACATTTCATTCATAAATTCATAAATTCATTTTATTTGAGAACTATTTGAAGCTGGAATGAGTCTAGTTGCAACAGTCACAATATGCTATCGTGACTATGACAAGGTTCCCACCATTTTCTGGGGATGGGGAGACTTTCTACCCATGTTTGTCACAGTGACTGCTCAGCCTTCCCTCCACACATGTACACGTGCACATTTTAACAAAACAAGTTTCCATGTCATCCACTTTCTTTATTTCTTGCACATTATCCTCCTGCCTGTCACCACAAAGCCAGTCCACACAGGCAGGCATGTGAACTCCTGCCAGCACTTCAAGTTCAAACTCACTCCAGATCTCATTTCCTCCTTCACTGTCCGCCAGGTGAAGAGACGGAAATGCATACTGAAGTAAGCTTACCTGCGAATCAATTATCTTCTTAGGGGTCAGTGAGTCTTGTTCTTCCTGTCCTCTCTCCTTAAGCTGTTGCTGTTCTTCCTCCTCCTCTTCCTCATCCTCCTCTTCTTCATCCTCTTCCTCCTCTTCATCATCCTCCTCTTCCCCTTCATCATCACTAAGGTTTGAGAGTTTACATGTTACATTAATTACGTACTTGCAATGCCCATACACTAGAACCCATTTATTTTTTTTCCCTTCAAGGACCAAAAGGCAGTCTGCCCTCAAGCCTTACGGCAAGAAGTACATCTCCATCTACAACAGATTATGAGGCCACCTCAGACTTCAGTCACCACTTGACAATGGTGAGCCAAGAGCCAGGAACACAGTCAATAACCAACACCGAGATAATTTCATTGATGAAAATGGGGTATGACACTTATCCCACTTAGGGAATCCCTTAACGGTACTCCACACCGCACTCAAACCAACATCCACGTGTCATGTTACAGTTCTTGCTGTAAACTAGGAAGGTGAATGAAAATACTAATGAAAATTATTGGAAAACTTCTCGTTTAAACCCTTGTGCCCTGCCTACCTCAAGGATCCCAGCACAGCTGCCATATTGAAGCCTTCAAGGATCTCCTGCAGTTGCTCACATCCCTCTTCTCCCAGGCAGTTACCTAGATTTGTGGGGGAAAGGGAGTAGATTTTAAAGATGCACACAAGTTTGTTCTTGGGGAAATTGTTATCAATTCTTGTCTATCTCATTTCTGAAACTGATTAGTTATCAGTCATTTCTACACAACACCCTGGAGGCAGCAATGCAGAGGTCATTATCAAACAGCTGTTAATCAGATTTCAGAGGCATTACTCAACATCTGGAGGCAGACAAAAACCTTAATTATTCAGAATGTCTTTGAGAAACTTCCCGCTAATTCTATGAACAGTTCTTGGTCTCAGCAATTCAGGAACAAAGGACACATGGCCCAGCACCACTGAAATGCAGAGACCCAAGGTATGAATGGCAAAAAAGCCAACAGCGGTCAGTCTCCTATTGTTCTGCAGAGATGCACACCGAGGTTTTTAATATCTGAGATCACCCTGAACAATTTAAAGTTTTATTGAAAAGAGTTGTGGGTATCAATTCAATCTTTCTACCTTACAAGACATCATACTGAAACTTCTTAACTTTAACAACTGACTGAGTTCATAGCTAAAGAGAATTTTCAGGATCTAATTGCTTCCTGTCCTTGCGTCATCCAAGTTCAGCTACTCTCACATTTCATTTTTTGAATGCTGAAAATTGCGAGACTGCCATAGGTGATACTGTCAACATTCTTCCTAGTGGTTTCTAGTTGGGATCAGACTAGATGTGCTTTTACCTAGCAAATTTACTTACCATTGAGATCCAACTTCTCCAACTCCGCTTTATCTTCAATAGCTTCAGCAACAGTCAGAGCAGCATCTCGTTTGATCTCACAGAAGGACAAATTCAGTTCCTAAGAAGCAGAAGAACCTTTGTTTACCAAATTCCTGTAATACCTATCATCCCTATAAGCTTCACGTGCTCACAAGTTTTCTGGAAAGGTTCTTATTCGAAGAGGTTCTCGGAAAAGAGAGATTTTCCATTGGAAATAAAACAATAGCTATCTCTACCTCATATACTTAGAAGTGGTGTTTTGAAACATACCATCATTAAAGGCAGCACTACTGAAGTTAAGTGGTTAACTAGAGAAGCCACAAAGACCATGCCATTATGACTGCTCACCTAAAAGGCAGCAGCCACTTCAGTCCTTAGCAGTCATCTGTCTGGAGATCTTCACTTATTCAAGAGGCAACTCTTACAGAACCAAGAGGAGGAGGAATTCTGGACCTGCTTAAAGGGAGGAAGGAGCAGTAGCTCCTCAGGTCTCCTCTCATACCACGGCAGCAGGAGCACTGAGTACACTATACCTGCAAAGGCCTGCTGCCACTCACATGACTAAGTCAGAATTTACACGCCAGCAAGACTTCCTGAAGAAGGGTAGCTACTACACTAAACTGCACATTTGCCTTTCAACACTTACACTGCACGTTAAGACCTTCAAAAGAAGCTACAGCTGGTACTACATCTGATAAAGACAGTCAGCATAGAAACAGTGTGGACAGACTGGTAAGAGTGCAGTTAATCAACTGCCAGGCACCATCCCCCACCATTCCACATTGCGTTCCATCAATCCTTTCCTGAGATGAGATTTAATATTAACAACAAAAGGGAAGTAGTCCTTGAACAGAATGAATCAGCTACTATTGCCTCACACTACTCTCCTTTAACCACTTCTGCTCTGGAAAGAAAAGATTGAATTTGTGACTGTTCACATCAATACTCCCATTAGAAATCTTAACCTTTCCTGGGAGATTCAGAAATAAATTCCAGTTGAACCAGTAGAGGCCTGAGCAAAGGCTCTCTCAGCACAAAGTACCTACTTCTTTCTATACCAGATTCACATACGTAGATAAACGTTAGCACTCGGCTAGATTTTTGGTTTTGAGCATGCAAGAGTAGGAATTGTGTTCAGTATCTGTCCCAGGGCAGTGGTGACCTGTGAGAGGTGTTGCTAGAGATTCTAGCTTACTTATGCTACTGACTGGACTTAGGCCTGTCTAGAATGTTGTCAAATGCCAGTAATGTGCAAATACTGATAAGGGAGGCTACGGTACTACCAAAAAACTAAAAATATTTGGACCTTTGATACATACCCTAACAAAGAAAGGCAACAGCTGTATAAATAACGAAATGATTACGAGATAAGATGTTTATGAAGAAGGACATTTCAGTCTGTTCTCGTGATCCTCTGAGATTCTCAAAGAGGATATTTGCATTATAAGACTTCTTGAACAGTACTTGATGTTGAACCGAAGCAGCAGCTTCAGAAATATCAAGTGGAGCCTAAGCAGATCCATGAAGAGTAGTCTTAGCTGGATGTGCTAATACCTCTGACCTACAATTATTGCTTTTGGTTATGAGCATAGAGCTGCATTGAGTTGAATTCCACTTTAAAATAATCAGTAGCAGTACTAGAACGGACAGAAAACTGGAAACAAGGCATTTTCAAAGGAGATTCAAAGCTGAACAGCAGAAGGCAGTACCTTTAATTTATGAAGCCCCTCTTTAACAGCATCTGCAATAGCAACAGCACCCTTCGAACGCACCAGGCAGTCTCCAAAGTTGATCACTTCAATCTGCCGTAGTGACTTCAGAGTCTGCAACACAGCATAGATTTGAAAGTATAGACATGCAAGTGATCAAGTGTCGTATCACTCCTGGAAGGCCAGCTTTCCCACCAACCCACATGTTGATGCTAACTAATTATATCCAAAGAGACTGGGAAGTAAGCAACAAACACAAGTTGTTCGTAACAACCCACCTCTGCCATGGCCACAGCTCCTTTCTCTGTGAAGGTGTTGTCGTTCAAATTTATAACCTTAAGCAGTGAGTTGATAGCAAAGGCCTGGGCCAGTGCTGTGATGCCAGGATGATTGATTCCATTCTGTGGCATATGGACCTCTTCCAGAGTCCCAATGATCTGGGAAAGGATGCAGATGAAAAGAAGGCTGTTAGAAGACATACTTCAGCTCAAGAGTATAGCGCTCCACTCTTCAGGATTTGCTCAGAATAGTTTTCTTGCAACTTAAAAGTCCATTAGCTTTTCTGCACAGAATTCTTTATCAGCAATTATACCACAAATTAAAGTGAAACTGCAGGCTCACGGCAAGTGTCAGATTACTATACAGCCCTGATTCCAAGAGTCCTGCTAGCGTACCTGCTCTAGGTACCTCAAATCAAGAGTTCCTGATCTGTGGCATAACAACCCTCAGACAGACCAAGTAACATCACTAGAAATGAAACTTCCTCATTAAGATCTACACTTTGCCCTGACACAGAAGTATATGTTGACAAGTGTCAGCTAGAGAAAGCTAAGCGCCATTTAGAGCCCTCACAGGAAGATCCTGGCAAAATAAACAGGTTTCTTCTGCCAGATGACCGAACAACTAGCCAGAGAAACAACTGATACCTGATCACCCGTTATTCCTACCACAGTGCCAGATAATCTCCATAAGCACCGAAGGAGGAGAAGCTATAGGACCAAGAGTAAATTACGCAGGAGATGCCTATTCCTCCCTCAACTTTATACAGCAGCTAGTTGTGTTTGGAAACTCAGGTCACAGAAACATTCTGTCAGCAATTCTAATCACACCCAAAGAATGCAGTTTCTGCAGCAAACAGCATTGTGACTGACAGTCACAGTCAGTGAATGGACAGCCTGCCACTGCCTCCAAGCTGCAGCAAGCCCTGTGCGTGCTCTCTTTACATTAGCACTTACGCACACCTTGCTCCAACTTGTTGTCACAAAGCTCTGGTTTGGTACTTACCCCAAAAGCTTCAGCCAGGGCAGTGGCACCATCATTCTCCAGACGATTTCTGCCAGCCACAAATATTTTCAAAGCAAGAGGCTTGCCCTGGGCACTCGATTTCCTGTGACACTCTTTCAGAGCGGCTGCCAATATCTACAGGAAGCACAAGTAGTTTATCCTACCTCAGCATCTCATTCTGAAGAAATCCAAATGTTTTCTACATCCAGCTCTCACGCAATACTTCAGACACTGCTGAAATAAACTTGCTTCTACAGTAGGGTATACAATAAAACTTACTACAACACTTGATTTGTGAACAGCTAATGCATTTCTGAGCTATACCTATTAACATTTGATTTGTAACTAGGTAAACATAGAGGGTCTCAGTGATAATGACAATGACAGTCAGTCCTGGTTTTCCTGCTTCATCCAACTGGCATCCTTCAGTGCTAGGCTTAGCAACACTGCTCTTTCACATCCAAAGACATTAGATTTCCTGACATGAAATCTAAGGATTAGGATGGAGCTGTTTTCCTATCCTGGAAAAACAGATGAGCTTATTTTGTTTCAGGAATTTATCAATATAAACGCAGAGGGAAGGGATCTTGACAGACTGAAGAAACGAGCCCACAAGAATCTCACCAAGTTCAAAGGGAAATGCCACGTCCTGGGGAGGAATAGCACTGTGCAGCAGTATGTGCTGGGGGGCAAATGGTGGCGAAATAGCTTGGCAGAGAAAAACCTGGGAAGTCCTGGTGGGTGAGTTGACCGCGAGCTAGCAATATGCACTTGCAGCCAAGAAAGCCTGCTGGTAGGCTTTGGGAGAAGGTGTAAAGAAGGCTGTCAGACACAAACATATCGGATAGAGGAAATTGCTCTTAAATACACAGATATATGCACACAAACCCTTTTACTGTGAGGATTGTTAGACACTGGGGTAGGCTATCCAGAGAATCTGCAAAGTCTCCATCCTTTGAGATGTTCAAAACCTGACTAGACACACAGCCCTGAGCAACCTGTTCCGATTCCCTGGGACAGGAGAGCTGGACTAGACGATCACCAAAGATCCCTTTCAGCCTCAACCATTCTGTGTAGACAAGTCTGCAGCCAAGTCCTAGCTCTGACCTCATTCCCGACAAGGAGACAACCCTTACCTTGCCACCACCAATGCCCATGCCACAGTTATTGAGCTTGAGTTCCTGCAGGGTGTAACACGCAGGGCTCTTCAGCAGCGCCTCGAAGCCACGCACACCGTCGGGCCCAAAGGCATTGTCACTCAGGTCAAGCTCCACCAGCTGCGCTCCAGCAGTGATGAGTGCGTCCCCCAAAGAGATCTGCAAGGAAACAGATGGTGGGGGTGGGAGAGAGGGAGAAGACTGACTCTTACTGACAGCAGCACCGCAGCGGTAAGGTGAGCCAGTGATGCTGCAGAAAATTTCCACTTTGAAGACATTCTGCAAAGCTGCACGGGGAAATAAAACTTCACAGCGCAAGCCAGAGCAGGAGCTCTGCAAATCAAGCTAAAGATAACTGCAAGGCAGTCATCAAGAAATATCCCATCCCTTTAAGTCCAAATACACATTTTTCAAAGCGAGTCTCCCCTCTACACTGCTTAAAGAAGTATTTTCGCATCCTGTTAAGTGCCTCATGTTCTTGCTCCACAGAGCTCAAGGCTCAGAGGCTGAGCTCTGTAATGCTCTTGGAAGAAACAGCCATATGGTTTTATTTAGAAAGCTTAGCTCCCATACTGCCTATCAGATCATGAAGATGGCTTCCCCTGGGACAAGCTTCTTCACTGATGGAGAGCTGCATTTGGCCTTTTATCAACTCTTCCCCACTTCACACAGAAGCAGCGAAAAAAAATTGCTCGTGTATTCTGAGACACTTAGTGTTAACAGTATAGAGAAAAACTCGGTGCTAACAAAGTCTCAGAAGCACACTCCCACAAAAAACATGACAGGTGAGAAAAGTTATATTAGTCAGAAGTCTCAGATCTAGTTTTTAACTTACCAAAGCGGGAGGGATCTCAGATCTTAGTCTCCCAGTGAACATGTCACTCCAGTGACACCTCTAAAATAAGAAACATACAGATGGAAGCCATTAAAAATATTTAGGACAGCACAGTTGTACAGAGGTTTACACATACAAGCTGCATTACATCACTGTGGACACCTTAATATTGTCTGCCTTCCTCTGAGCTCGTCACCTGATTGTGCTAAGGAGCTATGAGAACCAATGTTGCAATTACTTCTCTTAGGACACAGAGCCACCAAAACACTTATTGTAAATAATGCTACACAAGGATTGTTGCTTGCATTTGAGCTGGAATTCTTTTCTGCTGAGAAAGTTACCAAAGGAAAAAACAGCAGGAAGCTGAAGGATACATTAGGAACGTAGAGTTTACTAAGGTAGGCAGCTCAACAAGCTGGACTTACTTGAAAAGCCACACTTGGGTGATTAGCGTGAATCAGTGTTTCATATTCCTCTGCTACAAAGAACAGTGCCTCTAGCAGCACAGCATCCTCCTAACTTTAGGCTAGGACGGCAGTGGGGAAACAGAGCTTGAACACGAAAAAACCTCCTGGTGCATTTCCTCCATTATTTCTTCATTATTCAGGCATTATAGGAAGCCTCGTTCTCCAAAAGATCTGAGCTAGCTTTTCCATTAGAACTTAAGTTTTGTTGCCACAGGTCTTTGTTTGTAAATAAGATCAGTAGATGCTGCCTCTGCAGAGACTCTTCCTTGCACAGCTTCCCAGCTTTAAGACGGGAAGCCCTCTGAACAGGAAGAGTTAGGAATGCAGAAAGCGCTCCCGCTATCCTAAAGTCTTCAAGTTCTGCCATGTTTTCATATGGTTGTTCTTAACAACGGAAGAACAAAGCATGCTTTTGGGCTAACTCAAAGCAGGCTATGGCAAGAAGGGTACAGATGGGCCTTCGGTATTTCTACAGCACTTCTTCCCCTTCCACCACCACCACCCACTTCAGGGTCTCACCTTGAGCTCTGATTTCTTCTCCAGAGCTTTGGCGATAACCTTTGCTGCCTCCACACCCACCGTGTTGCCTTCCAGGCGCAGCGCTTCCAGGCCATCAAATTCCTCAATTTGTTTGATCACTTCTTCGGCTGGAAAGAGCATACAGTCTTGTTGGCCTTTTAACTACCACCTTAGGTGCCACAGTAACACACTGATGCAGCAATACTTGGCCAGTTCTATCCTTAACAGAAAGAGCTGAGCAACATTATCTGAAAGAATCTGGAGACAGCAACGGAGAACTGAACTACAGTGTCAGGTCACTAGAGAGAGAGTTCTCCATTCACCGTACTCCTTTTTCATAATTTATTACGAGTTTTTATTACTAGTTCTATTATCACACAGCCATTCTCATATTTGAGAAAGTTTGACTCCTCTGCCATTCAGCACATTATAGATGTACACACTCCCAAACTAAGACACAAGGACTAAGCTAAAAGCTAACAGCAATCAGTGCCTCATCAACAGGATGAAGTTCACACTGACTGGAAAAAATAGATGTCTGTTCAGCAAACATTTCAAGGCAGAACAATTTGACTGTAAAGCATTCCTATGCAAGACAAGGGAAAAGGCTCTCTCCTGTCACTGGTGCTGGTTGTCATTCCCAAACTCCAAATCCTTTCCCCACAGCTCAGGGGCTTTGCACTATTAAAATGGCATACAAAAAGCACCACCTTTGGAGACAATAGCAGAGGTACACAGCAGAGCAAATAATATCTCTGAAGAACACGCTGTTTCTTCATGTGGCAGAAATGCTGATCTAAATATATACTCTTATTCTACTGATACTTACCACACTGGCAGTCACCGCAAGACATTTTTAGCTGGGAAACACACACACCAGCTAGAGAAATGTCCCAGGAAAAATAAAACAAAAACGACAACACAATAACAACAAGCCTAACAGATCAGAATTTGGAAAGAAAAGGGACTACAGCAGCAGACTAGTGTATCAGCCCATTCCTTGATGCAGGTCTTCAAAACATCTACTTGCTCCGAGTGCGATCATGCACCTGCTTGCTGTGTGTAAAAGGAGCACTAACTCTTAATGCACGGTGACTGTCAAAAGCACTGGGAGAGAGCATCAAGAAAACAGTAACTGCAAGTTAAAGAGCCAAACCCCATCTCCCTCAGCTGTAGCACTGCCAGGGTAGCAGGTCAAAGCAGGGTACAAGTAGGGAAAGAAACGTCTCTATCAGAAGCAGCTGTAGCCACATAACCCTTGTATCACACCTAATATTATGACAACTTGGCCACGCAGGACGAGCAGGAGGTTTACCTCAAGACTTTAGAATTGCAGGGAGACACTTCCCAAACAAAGATATTTTCTCTTACCATCTTCAGCTGTATTCAGTTTAAGGCTCTGGCCTTTGAAGCTCAACTGACCACCACCCACTTTGGTTTTGGCAAGTGACTCTGCTAGCTTGGTGATGTCTTCTGATGCCATTTTTCTGCTTTCCCAATGTTAAGAGCTGTCAATTAAAAGAAACTGTCAACACAAAGACAAACTACAATACATAATCTGTATTAATAATCATCCTTATTTAAACATTAATGTGTTTTTTGTTCTCAAGATATCTAAGTGAGCTTTCAGCATCGTGTTTTCCCCATAGCTCACAACAGCCAGGCTAGATTAGCATTTCAAAGTCCACCAGACGGTGTTGATTCTTCCAATACTGAAGTGACTTGGGTTTTGCTGGAGTTGTTACACTTCATAAATAACCAGTAGCTAAAACCACTGACTAAGACCACATTAAGACAGGAGTCTCGCATGCAACACTTCCACAATTAAAATGTAACATTCCTCTCCCTCCCCAAACCACATCCCTTAATTACACATGCTGCACATTTCTCCTATTCTCTAAACCAAGCTTGAACAAACACAACAGTTTTTCCTTTTCAGCGATAAATCCCACAGTGCCCACATCAGCACAGTTCCAGAACCACTTAGTCGCTGAAAAATCACGAGCGTTGTACACGAAACTCTCCCTTATAGATTCTCTTTCTCTTCAGATGTCCCACAATTTTATCACACACAGGATGATCTTACACTGACAACGGATTACTGAATGTTTCACTTTGAGGCCACCCCTACGTAGTTGCACCATTATTTAATGACCATCATCCACTGCGCGAAGTGTTTGGCCTCCATTCACTCAGCAGGATAACCAGAGCATGGGTTTTGGTTGCACCTCCAGCAGCATAAAAGCCTATGCGCAACTAATGCTTAGGAGCAACACACTTATGAAAACAGACTTCACGCATCAGAAAGGGATGAAAATCCTTCTCCTACAACAACAGAAATCTGGACCCCTTCCATTCTTGTCTGACTTCAAAGCGGACCCATGATTACGCAGCTCTTTAAGCTCAACAGCACTGGTTTTAAAACACCCCCTGAATGAAAGCTGTACATCCATCCGTTACTCCTGCTACCTAGCTGTGAAGCATTTGCCTTCAGTTCCCCCAGGGTAGAGCTTCTCTTCAGCTTTCATTAACCTTCGTATTGCTTCTGGACACAGAGTAAAAGCCATCTCCATGGTTCACCAACACCACCTTTTTCACTTGAGTGCTCTCTCAAGTAGGTGCTACCAACCAAAAGATGCTCCAGTAGCTTACTCCACATCTTCTAGGTCACAGACACCGTGCTGATGGACATTCCTGACCTCTGCCAATCCAAAAACAAGAAGGATGGAAGAAAGGATGTTCTCCCATCCATTAAGTCTTTACCATGTGGGAATAAATGAGAGATAGGGTCCAGAGATCTGTTCATCTGGTTTCGTTCTCAACTTTAGAGCAGCTCGTCACCCTTCTATGACGATGTTCTACGCCCTGCAGGTATTCTCACACCGTCTGCTTCTCCTTTCCTTAAATCCCCGTGTACTTTCACCTTACGCTCCAGCTACGTCCTAATTTCACCACACCAATTCACCGTCACATCCTGAGGCGCATTATCGCGAACACCAGCCCCGCTCGGGTTAACCTACCAGCGCTCTCTTCACCGCCACTTCTTCCACGAGGAAAACCTTTAAAAAAAAAGAGACAAAACCGCAAAGTTAGCGCACCGGGCACTAAAAACACGACGCGAGGAGCGGTTTCCTCGCCACGCAGGGGCTGCCCGGAGCCGCACGCTGCCCGAAGCGGCGGAAAGCCGGCGCTGCGCTTCCCGCAGCCTCCCGAGGCGGAGCCCGCCGAGCACCGGCGGGCAGCCCCCGGCGGCTCCCCGGCAGCCCCCCGGCTCGCCCCGCGGCCCCGGCTCCCCTCACGACCCCCTCGCCCCGTCACCTCGTCTCGCCGCCGGCCCAGGCCCCCTCGCGCCGCCGCCGCCGTTGCCGGAGAGGCCGGGGGAAGGGCGGGGGAGGGAGGCGGAGGATTTGAACGCCGGCAGTTGGGGACCCGCCGCTGCCGTTGGCCGCCCGCTCCGCCGCGTCGCGAGGGGCCGCCCCTCGCCTACCGCCCGGCGGCTGCGCGGGGCCCGGAGCTGCGCGGCCCGCTGGGATGTGTAGTTCGGGGGGGTGGCGGCGGACTGGGCCTCGCCACCCGGCCCTGCTGTGCCCGGGCCCCCTCCGTAAGAGCCTTTGGTGAAGGGGTCAGCGGGGGAGCTGCGCGGTGGTCCCCAGATGTCCCCAGAGGGACAGCGGCTCCTTCATCCCTGGCATTATATAGCGCCTGTGCACAGCTCATGTTTATGCTTGGGTTTGTTGTCAAACCTTCCTGCTAATAACAGCGTTTCATTCGCTATCGTTCCTTCTTAGGGATGAAAAAATTATTCTGCTTGATGACTTTGGATTTACGTTATGTGTGATGTTTTTCTCGAGGAAATAAACATGTTTATGATGGGACAACATGAGCCTGTGTAAACCTGCTTGCTACCACATTATGTATGCATAGGTCCTAACACCTATGCATTGGTTCTAGGAATCCTAGAACCAATAAGGTTGGAAAAGACCTCCAAGATCATCTGGTCCAACCGCCCCCCTACCAGCACTATCACCCACTAAACCATGTCCCTAAGCACCACATCCAACCTCTCCTTGAACACCCCCAGGGACAGTGACACCACCACCTCCCTGGGCAACCCGTTCCAATGCCTAATTACTGTTCCTGAGAGGAAATGTCTCCTCATTTCCAACCTGAACCTCCCCTGGCACAACTTGAGGCCATTCCCTCTAGCTCTATCAGTAGTTACCTGTGAGAAGAGGCCAACCCCCAGCTCCCCACGCCTTCCTTTCAGGTACCTGTAGAGAGCAATGAGGTCTCCCCTGAGCCTCCTCTTCTCCAGACTAAACAACCCCAGTTCCCTCAGCCACTCCTCACAGGACTTGTGCTCCAGGCCCTTCACCAGCTTCGTAGCCCTTCTCTGGACAAGCTCCAGGGCCTCAATGTCCTTCCCACTGTCCAAGTTGTACCCTGCGGACATCGACAGGTGCCATCTCAGGTGGCAGCTGCAGATCCCTGGTGAAGTCATGATTGAGATTGGTAACAGGCTGCATTTACCTTACCATTCAGTCCCCAAAATTTCTAAGAGTTGTTTTTCACTCTCTCACAAATCTGCCACTGTGATTTTAAGGAAGAATATCGACTGCTGTTTATACAGACCTAAGGAAAAAATGTCAGTAGTTAGCAATGTGGACTGACTTGGGAGGCTGCATTGGGGTTGAAAGGCACACGAGGCCTTATTTGTTTGGGGAGAACAGAATAAGTAAATTTCTTTATGCGCCATGACAGCTGAAAGAATAAAAGCCAAAAACCAGTAGAGCAAACTTGAGCAAAAGCTAACTCATAAATAAGAAGAGGAGTTTCTCCCCAGAAAACATAGAGGAGATGAGGGAATAAATTAGTGTGATCTGGAGAAAGAGTTTGAACTCAGAAACTATGAGCAAGAAGTTTGGCACTTGTTATTAGCTTACCACGATCTCTAGCAATAAACAGGATCCTATCAAATATATCCAGTTCCATTCCATGTCTTTCTCCCAGATATTGGCTGAGCCAAAGGGTCAGGAATAAAGCCTTTAATTGTAGATGCAGCTGTATTGGAATGAAAGTGTATTTTGCCATTACAGCATAGATTGATACATTAATTCTCCCTAAAATAATAGCTTTAGAAATTAAAGTCAGTTTTATGACACTGCAGATATTTTGTAATATAGATTTTTGGCATTTTGACTCTGCTGAATATGTGCACCCAAGACCTAGATATCCGTGCTTCCAAATTATGAGAATCTTCACGTTAGCCACAGAGGAAAGGTGTCATTGTATGAGCAGGGCAACATCTGCTGGATTATGACCTTACAGGTCAGCCCTCAATATTACAGGCAAAGGAAATTGGGGCAGGGGGAAGTATAATATGATGTTCCATCGGGAAATTCAGTCTTGAAAATTAATGTTCTTGAATTAAAAAATAGTGCTTATTCCCGTATAACTCCTGCTTGCGTATAGATTTTGGTTTTGTTCCTCTTTCTCCTTGGCTTCTCCTAAGCCCTCTTGTTCTCATCCAGCTGCAGTGTTTTTCCCGTCTCTCGGATGTTGAATTCCAACAGCAGGGTTGGAGGCTTCTTGGGCTCTCTGACTCACTTGATGCTTCATGGCTCTGTGATGCTGCCAGCCCTGTGTGATCCAACATGTCAGGTCTCCCTGGGTTTACCTTTCTCACCAGGCTAGCCCAAGCTTTCTTCTGCCCAAAGCCACCCCTCCACTGGGATTGTCTTTTAATGAACATTTTGCCCAGCAGATTCTACAGTGGAGGCCCAGCTTGCTTGGACTCTACCCATTGTCATGGTGTCAATATCTAAAAATAAGAGGTAATGAATTTGCTGAACAGGTAACAAAAATGAACACAGTCCTATCCACAAATAACAGTAATCTTTGGATCGTAGCGGAGAGCATAATGAATACCTTAAAAATAATAATAATAAAATATTTTTTTTTAAGTATATTGTGATTAAATATTGTGAAAAGAAGTAGGACAATATTCTCCAATGTCATATGGTACATCATACAATTTACAGCCTATATTTCATGAATTATCAGTTTATTGTGTTGACAGGGCTGCCAGAAGCCAATCCTACTCAGTATAATCAAGTCTTCCCTTTTCCAATTAAAATGTTTTAAGTACTAAGGAATTTTGATACATTTTAGATGATACCTTCTACCTGCATCTGAATATTGTCTGAGTTGCTTAGCTGCAAATCATAAGTGACACTGTTTTGGGTCATGGTAAATAGAGGAGTGAGACACTGAGAAGTAAACAGGTCCTTGGTTACATTTGAAAAGAGGGGATAATTTAAATGAGTGTCAGTCTGGAAACTATGACCTGACAGGAGACAGAAGCCTTCAGGGAGAGGAGAACCTATCCTATCAGGGAGTCTGCGTTGGGAGCTGAGCATAAAGCTCATTTCAGAGGGATATTTGAAGTTGATGGCATTGCAGCTGGGCGGGGATGGATGAAACCTTTTTTTTTTTTTTTTTTTTAAGGTGATCTGTGTATCTCTGTGTTCACAGCCATTTCCCGTGACAACATAACTTGTGGTGCCCATCTCCTGCTTCCCCCAATAACTCACCTCCTGGGGTTCTCCAGCATGGGGTATTGTGGCGGTACAATCCACTTTCTGGAAATACTGAAAGATTCTAAATGAGAATAAGCCAACATCTCATTCCCAGGAAGTGCCTAAGCTCATATGTGTAAATATAAATATATGTATATGTATATTATGCATAATACATGTATATTATATAACATAGAATGGCATATAATAATAATATCATTTTATATAGACACACAGTATCATTCTTTCCACGGGAAGGTTCATGTTTTTAGACATGAAAAGACATCTCTTAGACATCTCTTATTTACAGGGAAGCTGCTCAGCAGTATGGGATGGAATAAGCGTTTTCTGGCCAGAATAAATAATTTCTTAGAATACGTAATTGTGATGGCCCCCTCCCAGCAGACATATGTGCTTGAGCAAAAGGGTCGCTTCGTGCATGTGATACCCCTTCCCTCCCCCCGGGGGGGTCTTGCAGTTTAGTTCATTGCTGCACTTCACGTGCAGACAGGCACTCTGCAGAGGCAGCTTGGCTTTCTTTTGGGGTATATTCGATATATTGCTAAAGACAACCGGAAAGGAAAAAAAAATGTATTAAAATAAGAATGGAGCTTCGAACATTCCAGCGCTTTATTTTTTACTATTCTTATTTCTTTTTAAGCCTGTTTCACCTTAAAGAATCTCAAAACTGGCCGGGAGGGAAAGATGCGTGCGTGTTTGCCGTGGGAAGCGGTAGCCTCTAGGGCCCAGAGGATATGCGGGAGGCATTTTCTCTTGCTGGTGCGGCTGAGAACGAGCGGCGAGCGAGAGACCTGGAAATGAAAGTAAAGAGCTCAGGAGGCACATGGAGGGAGCTGCAGGGGCAGCCGATCCAGAAGCAGAATGCTCCCTTCTATAATTAAATAGCACTTACTATTATTATTACTTATAGTAATAATACATTAATAATACCTCTAGTAATATAATACCATTTATCAAGGAAAGTTATACATAGTGTGGGGGGGAGAACCCAAGAAGAGGTGAGTCCTTTATTATTATTATTTTGGGGGGATATTTTTTCCTTAATCCTAATATATATGTGTGTGTGTTTATGTATGTAGAAAGGGGTGGACTTGAGAAACGAGAAAATCTCGATGTTGCTTCATTAAAAAGTAAAGGTTTCGGATACGAACTGCATAGATGAAACGTTGTGTAATTGCAAGAAAAAAAAAAAAAAGTGGAGAAAAATAATATTGGCGAGATTTTGAAGCTAACCCCCCCTTCTGCCAAAAATGTGGGGCTTGCAAAAAAAAATAATAATAATTGTCAGAGATCCTAATCCCACCCCTTGGAAAAAATGTGGTAGTAGTCTAAAATTGAATAGCTAGGGAAAAAGCCCCTGGGTTTATATTAAAAACTTAGGATTAGTTGTGTTTGTGGTCTGCAGCTTTGAGAGCTGCGTTCGGGTCTGTATTTTGGCTGCAGCTTCCCCTTCTTGTTTGGTATAAACCCCGCGAAGGAGCAGAGGAGCCCAGCTGGAATAGCTTTTCAGATATACCTTCCTTAGGGGCTTGTAAAGTTTAACAAATAAGAAGGTTGTGTTTTTGTATTTTTGTATTTTTATTTATTTTTTTTAAATATTGATGCTTTAGACAATTTCCGGGTAACAGGGGAGGTTATCTTTTTTCTTTTCTTTCTTTTTTTTTTTTTTTTTTTTTTTCCATAGGGTCGCCTCCCAGACTCCCGGAGATCTGTGATTTTTATTTAAGCGGATGGGGGGTGGGGAAGGATGAAAAGTATGTTTGGGTTTGTTTGCCGTTTTCCTGCAAACCTAGCTATCTCCTGCCGGGGGAGACCCCTCCCGGAAGGACCTGGGGGGACATAATGCCGGGGTGCCGGGGCCCGGCAGAGTCGAGCGGGGCGCGGGAGGCACCGCCGGCCCCTCCCCGCCCCGGCCGGCCACGGTGGCGCTTCCGCCCGCGGTGCCCCCTGGCCGGGCCGGGGGACCGCCGCCCCGGGCCGGGGGGGGGGCGGGGGGGGAGGAGAGCAGGGGCTGCCGCTTCGCCCGTGTGCGAGCCAGCTCCCGCACTGAAATTTTACAGTGAGGCAGGGGAGGGCGAGCTGGGTGGGCAGGAGACCCGGAGCAAGTGGCCAAGGGATGGCAATGTCACCCAGCTGCACTGCTGGGCCCGCTGGGCTGGGGGCAGGAGGAAGGTGACCTGCAGTAAATGGGGTGTTAGTGTGGGGCGTGAGGCTGGAGGAAGATGAAAAGGGGGTGAGGAGGGCCAGAGTGATCTTCTGAAGCTTTGCCTGTCCTCCTAGGGATGTGTTGGATGGCTGCTGTTATTTTCTTTTGGGGCTAGGGTGTCATTGCAGACTTGCCTCACATTCACAGGGACCAGGGGATGAAGGGATGGGGTTGTTAGAACTGGTGAGTCCAGGAACTCCAAAAGTTGCTGGCTCTAAGAAGTGTTCAAACCCAGGGAGCAGCCCTTGGGAGTGAGCAGGAGACCTTGGTGTGGTGAGCTGCACAACTTGACCTGTTTTGCTGCACTACTGAGGTGTCCAGTCTGCAGCCAAAGACTCCCTGTTTGCAGGTTAGCAAATTGTGGAGCCTTTTGCATGGAGGAGAGCGCACAGAGCCTGGGGCTGAGCTCCTGTCTTAGCTTTACAACCTGTCAGTGGCATCTCAGTGTGCTTGTTTCTGGCTGAAATGTTACGGTCGAAGCCTGGAAGTCAGACAAGTGTGAACTCATTGCCATCCCAGAAATGTATTATGAAAAACTTTGCCCACATTCAGCTCTGGCAGGGTCCTTAATAAGGTAAATTAAAGTATTCTTGTTCATCTTGTGTTGTCTGGTAGAGTGAATCTACCCAGTTTGTGATTGAGTCACCCTGTTTACTGGCTCATGCTTCCATTTGAAGGCAAGAAAACCGTTTTGCCGATCTGCAATATTTTATTTCTGTCTGGCAAATAGTTTGTAACTCATTGACAAAACATGAATAAAGTCCTCTCTAGATGCTGGACCAGAGAGGATAAACATCTCTGGACTGAAACGATAAGAGCTTTGTGGTGGGGATATAAATACCCTGGATTCGAATCCTGCTAGCGATTTGAGCAGACAAGTTTGGACGGACAGATTTAGGGGGAAACAAAGACATTTAGGCACACTGCTTGATGAAATGTTTTCCACTGTGTTTCTAAAAATATTTACAAGACCGAGAAAAAAAGCTAGGCAAGCTCTGTGCTTAAAATTAGTTATGCATCAACCGCGGTGTGGTTGCAGCAGAACCAAAGTGTTGCACGTGTCGGTGGCTGACTGTGCGTTGGGTTTGCAGGTGTAACAAGTGTGCAGCTCGGTCCAAGGGTAGAATGAAACACGGAGAAGAGCCTGGAGTGACAAGGGGAGACAGAAGTGACCGAGTTTGCCTGGAAAGCGGCAGGGGAGGTGTGAAGAGCAAAAGGGACGTGAGGAATCTGAATGGTATTCTCCAGGGGCAGTGGGGCAGGCATTATGGAGGAGGAGAACACATGGAGGAAGGTGCTGGTGTGAAGCCGGATCGAATGGGAACGGGGCTTGTTTCCAAGAGGTACAAAATAGGTCGTTAGGGCAGCAACATGTGGTGTGCGTTTTGAGGGTGTTGCCATGAGAAGATGAGTCTTATGTGTAAAGTCGTGACAGAAGTGTGAAGGTGTGGTGGAGTGCTAGCAGAGGAGGCTGGTCACCCACTTGGAAGGAGAGAGGAATGTGGGGCAGCCGCAGGGTGCAACGGTGTGGAGGGGAGGTCAGGCCTGCGGTGTGCGTAAAGAAGGCAGTGCAGGGTCTTGAGTTGGGAAGCACTCGCTGTGGAAGGTGAGGCTAGGGCTGCAGAGAGGAAACAGCGTGCAGGGCCCAGAGGTTTTTTTACGAGGGTTTTGTAGCAAGGATCAAAACCGTAGTTGGTTATTGTGGGACTTAAAGATGGTCAAGCCATCTAAATGAAGCAAGGATGGAGATGGGCATGTTGGATGTGGTGGCAGGGGTGGTGAGGAGAGAGAAAACAGAAGGGCAGCTGCAGGATGCAAGAGGAGTTGGATAGCTGTAGGAAGGAGATGTTTCGGAGCCCTTCCCTGTAGTCCTTTGGCTCCACTCCAGCTTTTGGTCAGTAATATTTAAATGCCATTCCCTGCGGGCAAGCAGCAGTAAACAGTTTGGGTTATAACATATGCCCACATCCTGTTGTGGAGGGTGTTTAGCAGTGGGATCAGGGTAGCCATGAGAACAGGTATGGATCTTCTCTTCCTCACTCCTTGCAGTAGTATTTTAAGAAAAGAGCTGAGCTCAGTAGCAGTGCTTGAAGCAGGCTGTGCATATCAGAAGCTTTTCAAGGTGATGCATCCGTTGTGTGGATAAATAGAATCCTAAAGGTGTGCCACAGCGTTTTTGGAGTGCAGCCATTGACTTTGTGAGGAACAGCCAGTGTTCAACGGCTCTCCCCGCAATCGCCAATAATCTCCCTTTCCATCAGACCCGTGGGCCACCACTTCACTTCCGTTCCTTTTGTTTCCTTCAGTCTGGCTCATGTCAGCGACCAGCGAGAGCAAGACAGCTCCTCCAAGGAGGACAGGCTAGGAGCACAAAGCCACCAGCGGTGACCTTGCTAACCAGGGTACAGTCCCACTGTATCTGAACAGAGCAGGCAGAGCATGCGCGTGGTTGGGTGAGGCCCATTGGGGCATTTAAAGCTAAGAGCACAGACAGCTAGAAATTCTCCCTTCCTTCCTGTGCTTTCTGTCATGAGCCCTTGTAAGGGTCCCCTTGGCTCTTTTGCTCTTCCCCTTCCTGCTCCAAATTTCTCTCTTGTCATTTCCCATCGTGGCTTTTTCCCCATCTGTGTCTCTGATGTCCCTCACAGTTCTCTCCTATGCTACTTTGGGGTTCCTCTGTCCTCTTCCTTGGCCTTTGCTGCTATTTGTGTGCAAATAGCTCCTTCTGCTTCTCTTCGTCTTGTCTCTTCTCTCTTACTTCTGTCTTTTCAGAGTTTCGTGTGAGAAGAAGTGTCAAATGAAGTAACTGTGTCTTTTTCTGCCCCTCAAACCTGTCTGCTTGTAGCTTCAGCAATAATATTAACCTCACAGTCTCCTTGTTATTCTTCCTGATTGCTCATTATCCAGGTTATTTATAAATCATTGCAGGCCTTCTGTTGGTATTGTGCTGAAGTCTACCTGCTCTTCTCCATCGCTTCTGTTAAAAATCTTTACAGAGACGCTGATTATCACTCACCTTGTCTGCTGGCATTCTGGCTTTCCTCTTCTTGCTGTGCCGCTCATCCTGTTCCACATGCAGCTGCTTAAAATCTCCTACCTGCTGTTTGGACCAGATTGCTTTCAGATTTAATGTCTGATGACTTGCAAACTGCACTGCATCTCTTTCAAGCCCTTTCTTACTGCTGCTACCTTTTCTTCCCAGTCTTTATCTCACCCCTATCTTTGTTTTTTTGTTGTTGTTTTTTTTTCTTTCCCCAGCTGTCCTTCTTGGTGAAGGGCAAGTATCAGTTCTACATTTTGCATACTGCAGAGCACAATCAATAAGGGCTTGCTTAGTTGTCAGGATCGATTTTCACGTACCTTAAAGGTTCCTTCAAGCTGTTCTGGACTGGATGTGCCAAAGGAACCTTAGAATGGTAGGGATGGCCTTAATATAGAGGGAAGCCAGGTGACAATGCTCTTCAAGCTGTTGCAGCGTTGAGAAATGTTTTTCTCCTGATCTCTTCAGAGGCAATCCCAGGCTGTGAGAGCACGTTGTCTTCAGCTCCATCTCATCTCAGTGTTTCCATGCTTGCTGGCTTTGTCCCTCAAATGCTGAACATCATTTGTAGTCACAGCTGGTTGATGTCAAGGCAGGGAAATTTGTGGCCATCAGCAACTCTTTTCGTGGCCACAAAATGTGCCATCTGTTCTCCCCCTTTTTATTCTCTTGTGGGGCAGAGCTTGGGGTGAGGTCAGGCAGGAGCTACTCCCATATTTGCCCCCAGACTGCAGGGGATGAAACTTACCTATCTAACGATGTGCTGCAAACCCATTTGAACTGAGAGAAGGAACATCACTCCAAAATGGTTCTAACATGCTCCTTGCTTGTCTGCACTCTGACCTGGAGCATCCGGCGAGAGGGAAGCCCTGTCCTCCCTTCCCAAGTCTCTGCTGCTCTTACCAGCTGATTTTCAGCACTAAATTTCTATTGCTGAGATCTGTTCTTGTCCTTTTGTGTGTACCCCAGCAAGCAATTCCATCACCTTCCTCGCATCCCTCTTTGTGCTGTGTTTCCAGACGTTTTTAAGTCTGGTCTAGCAGTAAAAATTGTTTATCGTGGGAGGGTCCTCACACAAATTCCTGATCTCACTGCCAGTGCAGGGAAAAAGCTGGTTGTTTTTTTCCTCCTTTCCTAGAAGGCAGTCATGATTACAGTTGGTTCCCATTGCTTTATTTACCGGGAGTCTGAAGTTTAGAGCTCAAATTGAAGCGATTCCTCTTTGCCTGTGTATCCTGGCAATGGCATGTGAGAAAAAGCAGATACAGGGAAGTGAGCTGCTGGCTGTCCTTTGTCTGCTGTGTGGATAAATCATGGACTTCGGTGTTCTGGGCATCTGGTCTGGAACATTTTGTTAGTAGTGAATTGAGGCACACACAAAATACCGTGCTGCTTAATTGCCAGTGAGACCTGTAATGACTCATTTTGTGTTTTGTTTTGTTTTGTTTTTTCATCTGCAGCAACTGTAATGGAGAGACAGAAGAGAAAACAAGAAATAGAGAAAGGACTTCAGTTCATTCAGTAAGTGGACAACTTCATTGTTTCCTGTGCCTCTGGAGTTGGCTATTGTTAGATCAAGGGCTGTAGGAACGGAGTTCTTCCTGTTCACTTTTCGTAGGGAGGAACACTGCGTTCCCATTTTGTGGGTAGGGAAAGCAGGGCAGAAGAATTGCCAGGTGCCCCACATGCTGCCGGTAGCAGGAAGAGATGGCCTGGGTCTTTTACAGTTGCCAGTGTGGTTGTTGCCTCATGTCACTCTTCTCTGAATATCTGTGGCCTTCTAGAGTTTGGGGATTGCTTGCGTGGTAACTGTGAGACCAAGGACTTCCCTGTGAAGTACAGGACTGCTTTCCTTACAGTGGCTGAGTTAGCGAAAGCGCTGAGGTCCAAGTTGCTTAGTGAGTAGGGAGGCGGTGAGATAGTAATCAGGTTTTTGTTTCGCTTCATATTCTTAAGGTCTGCTTTGAGTCCTGCACTTACGGCTGAAATCTATTTATCCACAGCAGGGAAAAAAAAGCCAAGTTTCCCGTGTTACATACTTACGTCCTGTGGCATGACAATCGTATTTTTACCCTGGTCTGAGACTAAACCTGGCTGATAACGCAGTCTCAGACAGGCAGATAGGAGGTTTATTCTGATACAGGTTATACAAATGCGTAAGGTTTCCAGAAATAAAGTCATTTAGAAATACAGGATGTTGACTGTGCCTCTGGAATGTATCTTGAACTTTGAACCAGGGGAAGTGTCATTGATTGGCTTATTTTGATTCGAAAGAGGAGTGGTCCAATTTTATATGCAGCATGAATGTTTCTTAGAATGCCATAGCTTTTCCTTTCGGTACTGCTGAAATCTAAAAAGGTTTAGTCTCTGGCCAGTAAGATCATGCATACAGTGCTGTATTTCAAAGGTCAGGAGGGCCATTAGAGTTGCTAAGGATTTCTCTAGAGCTTCATGTTACCTATTTGAAGAGAAAAAAATACGTGTGGACCAAACCTTGATGACATAGGTGGTCTGACTTGAGGAATGGAACCTTTTGCCTAGGTCTCAGTGCTGTTGTGGGATGGGTGTTGTCTACACAAGCACTGCCACATTTGTGGCACAGCCTGGCAGTCTTGGCCAAGACAGACAGAAATCAATGACCTGCTGCACTTGCACTGCTTTCTCCTTTCCTTGTGTTTGTGATGTAGGCCTCAAGGCATGTGGCAGAGGTAACACAAGGCAAAGTGATTGCATTTCTCACTGTACGTCTTTTCTGTAATCACACAGTGGATTTGAGGAGTTCTTGGAGCAACCAGTCTCTTGCCTCTCTTAAAATATTTGCATATTCTCCAAGACAGTCTTTCACGGGACTTCCCAAAGATTTTTTGTATAGGTGGCTGTCTGAAGGCAACATTACCAAAGATGATATATGCACAAGAAAGAGCTGACAATAAGATTCCACCAGTCTCAAATCCTTCTGGGACCTGACCATGTCTTGGTACCACTGTGGCCATCACTGAACGTAATGCTCCCTAATTGTGTCCTCTTCACTCCAGCTGCCTTTGAAGTGATAAAATGTTTGGTAACTCACTGAGATCATCAAAACAGGACTGGAAGGATAGTGTCTTCATCAAACAAAAGTGTTTGCATGGATGCCTGTGTCATAAGCTTTTTTTCCTCTTTTTTTTTTTTCAGGTCCACATTACCCTTAAGCCAAGAAGATTATGAGGTAATTAAAAGTTTGTTTTGTGATGTTAGGAACCCTTTGGTTAATAAGATTTGTTCTGTTGCACAGCCATTAGTTTACATACCAGAAGTGGAGAGCACGGAGTGGTTTATATAAAACTTAAAGCTTTAAGGAGTCTGACAAGGACAACATTCAGGGAAAGAAGAAGACACTTTATTGTTCAAGAACGAAGGACATTTGACTGAATTATTCTTGTCTACCAAAAGACTGATGTTTTTTAGGGGACAGTGGGGAGGCAGGAGAGTCTTAGGGGGCAGGAAGGTTGCTAAAACATATGGAAGGAAATGGGAAATTGGGAAACTGCGCCTGTCTCTGGGTATCCATTTCAGTCTGTTTGTTCTCTCCCTGCTACCCAGGCCTTTTTGCAGAAGCTGGTGAGAAACCTGTTTGCAGAGGGCAATGATTTGTTTCGAGAGAAGGATTTCAAGCTTTCACTGGTACAGTATGTGGAAGGGCTGAATGTGGCGGACTACGCAGCCTCTGACGAGGTGACCATCCCAAAGGAACTCCTGTGCAAGCTGCATGTCAACCGAGCTGCCTGCTACTTCGCCATGGTGAGCGCCTTCCCGGGTCACCCCCGAGAGACAGGGTGAACATCTGGATTGCTTTGGGTGCCGTGCGATTGGAAGAGGTGTCAGGAGGGAATTCAACCCCAGCACTGGAGGAGATGGTGACACATTGAGAACTTTGATGCCTCCTCTCTGTACACTACGTCTTGCAAGACCAGAGGAAGGATGTGAAGGACAGGGGGCTTGCTTTTGTTGGTTAGGTCTAAGGTACCGAGAAAGCAGTTCAGGTCTGTGTTGGTGAGGAGTTCTGGAGTTCTTTACAGTCTGGAGACTAGATTGTAAAGAGCCAGTGCCTTCCAGTACTGTCTCTTTGAGTGTTGTTCTGGAAGTTTGCCTCCTCAAATCTACGAGGCACTGCAAGACAGTGAGAAAGAAGGTTTTGGGTCGTGGCAGAGCTTTCAGTACACATATGGAAAATGATTCTGAAATACTCAGGCTCTAAAAGGCTGTGTTCTTCCATTTTCCTCAGGAATGCAACAGCTTTCCTTTATGGCACAACCCCAAAGCAGGTCCATCCTGTTCATAATGAGATTGAGTCCCATGAAAAAAAGTTAGCAGGCAGTCACATAATTAAAGGCTGTCAAATGTAACATGCCCAAGGTAGAGGGGGAAGTAAGATAAGGTCGCTCAAGCAGCCTAAATTCTAGCATTCACAAACTTTGAAGTGTTTTTTTATTTTGAAGATTTAACAAGATGTTCTGTTACTGAAGGTTTTCTGTTTAGATGTGATGTCTGTATTTCCAACTGCCTTTTACATGCTTTTATATTTCTGCTGAGAGATACAGCACTTGGATTTAGACAGAAAGGGGTTAGTCTGCTGTGCCACAGCTGACTCGAGGTGGTTTCTTCCATGCAGGGGCTGTATGAGAAGGCACTGGAAGACAGCGAGAAGGCTTTAGGTCTCGACAAGGAGAACATCCGAGCGCTCTTCCGGAAAGCTCGCTCTCTAAATGAACTTGGAAGACACAAAGAAGCATATGAGTGTAATAGCCGGTGTTTGCTGTCCCTCCCCCATGTAAGTTTGTGTCTCACACCTCATCTCAATTTCTGTGGCTCACCGCCTTGCTCTTCCATCACGTAGCGTTTAGTGTGACACCTGAGGATAGAGGAGGGGGAAGGTTGTCTATTCCTGGTGATGTGCTTATGCCCAGGAAGCTTCTCTCTCTCTGTCTTGCTTGGAGAGGATGTTTGAACTCTTACATTTCTTCATTCCAAGTCACCATCTACACAATGCCAGCCAGAGACACTGGTCAGTTCCAGCAGTTTTGCTGGCCTATCTGTGAGGAGCAAAAACTTGCCCTAGCAGAATAGGATCTAGGGTCATGTGATTGTTTGAAAATAGCTGGATTTACATGCCTGATGCGAATACTGTGAGTGTAGCACAAATAGGAACTGGAGCCCTGTAAGGAAAACACGTATTCTTTTCCCGTTTGGGATAAAAATGTCAGATGTTTTAGTTAATAATTGCTAAGGCAAGCTGATAACATTTTTTTATTATTTATTATTTCTTGCGGGACATGTGAAGGAGTCCTAGATGATTATTGGTATGTTTGCAGGTGTGTACATTTTTTTTGCCTTCAGAGGGGGCTATCTCCATGTATTAGGCCCTAGATATTTTCCTAATAATGCTTTTATTGAGCCTTCTTTTAGGCCAGATAATTGAACAGGTAAATAGACTGTGATTAGATACTACTGGGTACTGGTTGTCTTTGCTAAATTTGATTCTGATCCATCAGAGTAATGCTATTACAAGAAAAATGCAACTGCTTCAGCAGAAGTTAATTTTTCTTCTTTATTAGAATTACAGAAGCAATCTTTGAAAGCAAAGCCACGTTAGCAGTTAGTGCTCCTTTTATATTTGTGGTTTCCTTGACTTGGCAGAACAAGGTGACCAAAACACACTGAAGGTATTATGTTGTTTTTTAAATCCTTTTATAAACAAAGGCGTCTCATACATCTGTTCATGTAAAACTGCGTGCAGCTATATCTCACAATGCAGTTGAGCCACTTTAGTGTATGGTTAAAATATTACGGTCATGGTGGTCTGCAGACATTTTATCAAACTTTTCTGGGTCAGGACAACTCAGCCTTACAAATTCTATATCAAGACATCTGCATTCCTGGCTCTCAACAGTTCAGTCTTGTAAATTAAAGCATCCCATTGCCTTATTGCCTGTTTAACAGAAATCACGCCTTCTCTGCATCAAAGGCAAGTCATGCTATCCGTCATCTCAGTTCTCCTTCCATTACATCACTTGCTAGGCCTCTGGAGCAACCAGGTGCTTCCAGCTTGCGTTGAAGTAACAGTCGAGAACTCTGTTGTGGTCAGACCAGAGGAAGTATTAAAATTTGCAGTGATGAAGGCACTGCCATGCAGTTGATTCATTGCCTAGCAGAGTTAATCGGGTGCAGATACTCAGCACTGATAATTTGCAGACGTTCCCAGCGTGGTGAGGCTGATATTTCTCTGTGGTCTGCTTTTTGTGTGGCACAAGGGGAGGTAGCAGCATATTTTTATTTATGTTCTATTTTTTTAAGATGTTGGAGAAGAGCATTTTGCATGCGCTTGTTGAGCATCCCCTTGTTTAGGAGGGAGGTAGGAAGCGTCTGATGGTGATATTTGGCTGAGGAGGCTAAAGAAAGATCTAGAAGATGACAAAGAGAAAGTAAGCCCTCAGGCCTTCGTGACAAAAAGGACCACAATTAACTACATGCTGCTGGAAGGTGGAGGTAGTCCAGAGAAAAATACATTCTTGATCTTAGCCAAGCATCAGAGAGAACACGTCAGAGTGACGCGGGAATGTGGAGTTGAATAGGGCTAACCTGGTAGGTATCGGTGTCAGATCAATGAAAAGCAATTATGCTAGAGTCCTCCTGGTGAATTTTCTACAAGGAGCAGGAAAACAGCAGACTTCAGAAAAAAACTGAGAGAGCGTTTGGAAAGGCAGAAGAACCAGAGGCAAACAGAGAATTGAAAACATGATTGGCGTCCGGTATTAATAAAGACAGAGTGATGGTGGTGTCAGAAAGATCTGAGAGTTGGAAGAAAGTGAGGAGGGAAAAGCAAACATAAGATTTGACCAAGAATAAGTTTCTGGAGTGTATGGGGACAGTTTCAGGAGAGGAAAGTACATCCCGAAGAGGTTTAAGATGGAGAGAGAAGGGGACATGGGCAAACTAAATTTTTTCTTCACTGAGTTCAGAGAAGACAGTGACCTGACCAACGTTGAGGGTGTGGGGGAGCAAGTACAGTCAAAATTTGGCACTCAAATTGAGGGGAAAAGTTGATACTGTGGGATAGAAGACCAGGAGGCTAGTGAGGGGCTGAAAGAGAAAGGATGAGCCTTCAGAGAGAAGGAAGCTGGAAGAAAAACAGAATTACATAGTAAGTGGAGAGGGAGGATGGTTAATGGCATGCAGGGCAGGAAGCAGAAGGATCTCTTGGCTAAGCTGAGGCTGTTTGACCAGAGGTGGAGTTGGTGAAAGGGCCTGGTAGCTACTAAGTTGGAAACTGAGACTGGATTTCAGCTGTACAAACAAACAAACCAGGCTAGTAGATACTGCCTGCATATCAAAACTGTTTGTTAGCTCTGGCTGGCAGAAAGGGAAGGCACGCAGCCTGTGCATGCAGGAAGGCATGCAGGCTCCTTGCCAGCCATGGGGACCTCGTGGAAGCTGGATCAGCCCCCAGCCACCTGTGGCAGCCCCCTCAGCCGTATTGTCAGTGGCAGTCTGTGATGGTTTTACTCGGGTGGGCAGCCGAGTGCCACCACAACCGCTCTCTCACTCCCCCTCCTCAAAGAGGAGTGAGGAGAAAATACGATGAAAGGGGCTCAAGGGTTGAGATAAGGACTAGGAGATCGCGCAATAATTATCGTGACGGGCAAAACAGACTCAGCATAGAGAGAAAGTAAGATTTATTGCTTATACTAACAAGCCAGAGAAGTGAGAAACAAAGAAAAGAAACGAAAAGCACCTTCCCCCCATCCACCCTCCTCCACCTCCTCCCCCCGAGCGGCGCAGGGGAACGGGGGAATGGGGGTTATGGTCAGTCTACATCACTTCTTCTCTGCCGCTCCTTCTTGGTCACTCTTGTCCCCTGTGCTGTGGGGTCCCACCCACGGGATGCAGTCCTTGCCGAACTGATCCAGCGTGGGCTGTCCACAGGCAGCAGCTCTTCAAGAACTGCTCCATATATGGGTCCGTACCACGGGGTCCATCCCTTTGGAGCAAACTGCTCCAACCTGGGTCCCCCACGGGCAGCAGCTCCTGCCGGGTCACCTGCTCCTGCGTGGTCTCCTCTCCACGGGCTGCAGGTCCGGCCCGGAATCTGCTCCAGCAGGGGTCTTCCACAGGCCGCAGTCTCCTTCGGGGCACAGGCTCCACCGTGGTCTCCTCCACGGGCTGCAGCGTGGAACCCTGCTCCACCGTGGTACTCCATGGGCTGCAGGGGGACATCCTGCTTCACCATGGTCCTCACCACAGGCCGCAGGGGACTTCTGCTCCGGCGCCTGGAGCACCTCTCCCCCTCCTTCTTCACTGACCTTGGCGCCTGCAAGGCTGTTTCTCACTCCTCTCACCCTCCCAGCTGCCGAGTGGCGCAGCGGTTTTTTCCCTGTCTTAAATATGCTCTCACAGAGGCGCAAAACAACATCGCTTATTGGC
>CM021765.1:42377353-42421554 GCA_011076525.1 Nettapus auritus
CCTATGCCCCCCCTGCTACCAAA
Source organism: Nettapus auritus (assembly GCA_011076525.1). Taxonomy (NCBI): domain Eukaryota; kingdom Metazoa; phylum Chordata; class Aves; order Anseriformes; family Anatidae; genus Nettapus; species Nettapus auritus. The sequence continues at coordinate 42,377,377 of CM021765.1, forward strand.
ACCTTGCCACGTAAACCCACTACACAGTCATGAACTCTGCCTTCAGAGAGCTGGTGCTTTCCTGCAAGCAGATAATTGCTTCTCATTTTCTGCAGCATCAAAAGAGCCTGGGGTGAGGTCCTGGTGCAACCTCAGTGTCCCAGCAGGAACAAGAACGCTCTGGTCCGCATGGGCTCTCCTAGGGCTGCTCTGGCAATTATCCACCTGCTGCTGTCCACAAGTGAGGCTTCTTGGCACAGCCCAGTGTTTAGAGCTGCATTCCTGTTTGTTTTGTTTTGTGTGCCACGAAGACACTGAACTGAACGTGTCCTTGCAATGCTTTTGTCCCCAGGATGAGAGTGTCACGCAGCTGGGACAGGAGCTTGCCCAGAAGCTGGGACTGAGGGTTCGGAAAGCGTACAAAAGGCCCCAGGTATGACTTTTTTGTTTCTTTTTCTAGACAACATCCTTTGACTCTTTCAGGTTTACTTCTGCAGAAGTGGTAGGTGCTGCACTGCAGCTGTAGACACACAAACACTGCCCTGCAGCCCCTCCAGCGGGCCGCTGGCTACCCTGCTTGCCCTGACCCTCTGACTCACCTTTGCCTTAATCCATTTCTAACCCCACTGCTGCCCTGGGTCTACTGCTGGGACATCTCCCATGTCTCCAGCTAACCCAGGCTGGTGCTGCGGGAGAAGCTTCTGATGTATTTGGGAGCCTGTACCTCCATGTGGCCTGATCCCAAAGGAGATTTTGCCTCACAGTCCTTTCCTTCTTAGGGGAGCATGGCAGGTATACATCTGGGCAGATGCTAGAAAAGAAAGCATCCAAAAGCAAGCCGTGGGTCCAGTTAATTGACCCCAGTGGCTGTATCCGCAACCTGGCTCTAAAAGCAAGTGCTGCAGTAACCGGCGTGCTGTTGGTATGGAAATGTATACTCCGGGATGGAGCTAGAGGGCGTTCAGCCACTGCAGGCCCTCTTGGATTAACCTGCCTCGCTCATGTAAAATCCCAGGGTGCACTTTCAGGAGTAAGCAGCATCAGCTAGTGTTCACTGCGTGTTTGCTGAATGACTGACAGCGCGCCTCTGTGAGCCGCCTCTGCCCTGCTGCATCCTCAGCCCCGTGCACAGTGGTGTGTAGAACACCTCCAGGGGAGCGCCTTAGCAGTATTTGGTGATGTGATCCCTGGGCATCCAGTCTGTCTGCAGAGAGCTTTTTGGGAAAATGTTGCTCTGGCATCATATTCCTCTCCATGACAAACGTCATGTGTGATCAGCCCACCCCAAAAGCCCTTGATGTTGTAGCAACTCTCAGCACTCTGAGATGGTTCTGGCTCAAAGGGAAGATTTACTCTGAAATATTTTTTGCAGAAAAGTTAGAAAAACAAAGGTCAGAAAATCCAAAATGATTTCATTACTTGAAATTTGTTGATTGGTGTTTTGGTAATGCCTTGCTATCTCTCGTGTTGACTCCCAGCTTTCATTCCAGTGTTGTAAAGCCTTCTCAGAGCAGTACTGTTTTAATGAAAAGGCAAAGACTTCTGTTACCTAGGGACCATTTTCACCTCTTGATTGTGCACTGGGTGTTGGGTGTTCTGCACTAAGGTGTCCATAATAAATACATGGCACTGCCAGCGTTCAGAAAACTGTACCCTGGTACAAAGAGGTATGCCTTTTGGGGTAGCTTTTAGTTATGGACAGTGCCCGAAAGGAAAACTGTATTGTGACCCAGCTTGACCTTGTTTACAAGCATTCATGAGTTGCCTTTGTTCTAAGACATCTCTCTTCCTTGCAGCAGGAATTGGAAACGTTCTCTCTACTCAGTAATGGCACATCAATCAATTTGTCAAATCAGGTATAGTTTGCACCCTGTAGTTCTTACTGTTCGTGGATCGCAACTGGAATGCTTACGAGCTTTATTTGCATGCACAATTATAGCTGTCTCCTAGGATTTAAATGTTCTAATTAGCACGTTCCCCTTTTAAGAAATATTGTCAAGGAAATTCATTTCTTTGAAAATATTTCTGGTGAAAACACTTTTGCTATCAACAGACCGCTGAAGGTGATTGTTTATAGTTACTGTGAATGTTTTCTTGTGTATTTTAAAGATGTTTCAGTTTTCAAGTTTTTACACGGTTAGGACAACAGTAAGTAAAAAATCAGAAAATGCAACTGCTGAAGAAACATACGAAATTAAATCATGCAACGTAGTTTGCTTGTCCAGAACTGAGCAAGGTACATACAGGGTTTATGTATTCTTTGTGTTGTTCTTTGAACTGGAAGGTCCAGTTTGGGCAGGGCTCTGTACAAATAATAAAGCAAAATAGCTGAAATTGCCAATTTCCGTGTGCCACCGCTGGCTACCAAGGGGAAGAAGAAGAAGAAAAAAAAAGCCTTGATGCTTTTACAGGTTGTTTGGCACTTCACATGACTCCTTGAAGCAAGCAAACCGTAAAACCATGAAAATTGACATTTGGTGTGACAAGAGGGGTTACTAAAGAATCGGTTTACCTGCCACTGCTCAGTGACTTGCCTTCACGTCTTTCTAGGGGGGCAAGTCAGCTGCCTTTTATAGTTGTATCTAGTTTTTGATTTGAAAATCTTCCATTTTGCAAGAAGTTATAATACTGCAAAGAGCAGAAGTTGCAAAAACGATGGCAGTAGATGCAGTATCTCCGATGTAATGCTCTCCTAGTACCTCTATAAGTTTAAGCAGGAAGCACACATATTGCCTTTGTTCATGTTTCTGTAAAATACGGGCTTTTTTTATTCCTTGCCTGAAGCTCCAAGTCAGCAGTTGTCTTGGCGGAAACCTTTTCCTGTTTTGAGTTTGCTGTAAAAGTTTGCGGTTGTTAGATTGCAAAATATGTGAACTACGAAAAGGAATGTTGTGTAAGATCAGGCTAATCAGATCTTGCGCTGCACGGGGCTGACCGGCGGGTTTGTCCTGAGACTTGGGACACGGTATTCTCATCCACACATGAAAAAGCCAAGTCTGTGTACAGATTCGCTCACATGGTTGGGCATTATGCAGAGCTGGTACTCTTTGCAGAAACAGGATTAGTGCAGTGCTGAAGGTGAAAATGAAAAGGCTTTTTGGATGAGTGGCCTCTTAAAGTTCAGTGGGTTTACTGCTCTTGCACTGAAAGGGGCAATAAAGGAGTAGTAAAGGGTCTCATCTGTGAAGTGTGAATATCTTTTTAGAGATGAATTTGTGGTGATAATTTCTCTCCTCTTTCTTATGCCCTCTTTGCAGACCACTTCCAATGGTTTGGGTTCGATTGATGACATTGACACAGGTAAAGACATTTCTCTTCTCTGATTTTTGTGTTGTCAGTAGGGTATCTGACCAGGCTGAGAGGTTCATCATCTTCATTTGTGGCTCTTCTGCATGCTTTGATGACTAGGAGGCGGAAGAGATGGTGGGAAGCTGGAGCGTATGAGATTATTACCTTAACTGGTTTCTACTTGCATCTTGAGATTTGCAGTCAGCTACTGAGGCACTGGCTGAGGGGAAAACGAGGCAGAGCAGGTGCTCACCTATTAGTACCTCCTACAGAAAAGCTTTTAGTCAGGGCCCAGTGAGGGACATCTCCGGGAATTAAAAGGATCTGCTGAGGCTCACAACTTCCTCCAGTTGTGCTTTCTTCAAGTTGGGCTTGGCAAAGTTGCTGAAATTCTTCTGCAAGCTCCCAGACAAAACAGCCTAGATAAAGTGAAGTTAAGGTTGTAGGCAACTGTCTGTGCTCTGAGCACGTGTGGTCCTCCAGGGCGTTGAGATGGAGGAGCTGAAGACAAAAGGAGCTGGGAGGGCGCCAGGGAGAGCCTCGCTCTGCCTTAGGCACCAGGAGGAGCAGAGTGAGGGCCAAAGGGTTGCTTTTCTCATGCTGGGAATCCACTGACCTTAACTCTGCCCCTGTAGAAAGGCGAGCTGGGTGCTTTGCCCAGCACTGAAGTCTCTGAGCGTGTCAGTCTCTGCTCCTTCAACAGGTAGCTGCAGTGCTAAGCGTGAAGGCTTGCCGCCGCAGTTGGCTATTGCTCTTTTTATAGAAAGACACTAATTTCATAATCTGCTGTGATAATGTGGTGTCTGGTTTGGAAGACACGTTCGTTCTCTGTTGAATGCCAGTCTGATAACTGAATGCTGCATGCAGTCATGAGACCCACTTCCACAAAACAACGAGAGTTTTTCTTATTATCTTGCTGTGCTAAGATGAACCGGGCTCTAACTGCAGCGCGCAGAACGCCTGCATCCAGGAGGCTCTTTGTCTAGTCGGGAGTTGTTGTAAGAGCAGCATGCCAGCTTTGCTGCAGTTCAGGCAGAGAGAACATTTTCTGCTAGATCTTTTCAAAGCCCCTGAAATGATATGTTACCCGTTGCCCTGAGACTGGCACGCCATCAGGAGAGCTCCGGGTGCCAGCTACCTTGAGCATTTCAGCTTAAAAGCTTTTTTTAGTAAGGTTGTTGTGGGGTTTTGGTGGTGGTTTTTTGTTTTTGTTCTGTTTTGAGATGCAAACTCCTGAAGCCCCTTCCTCCATGCTTTGCTTGAAGTCATCTGATTAACTCGGCCCTGCCCCGCACAGATCATGGCTCAGATATGGCTCAGTGTGGCCTTTGGCCAGCAAACACACGGGGAACAACTGCGTTTTGGGACACGGAGTGAGAAACGGGGCTTTTAAGGGCACTGCATTCACCTCGCTGGGCACGGTGGCTGATGGCCAAGCTCAGTTGATGGGGGCATCCTGGGGAAAGCTGGAATGGGAAAGTAGAGGTAGGGGAGGAGGTAGGATGGAGGGGAACGGGAGCGGGTGGCTGGAAGGAGGGCAGGGTTTGGGAGGTCAGGGGGAGGGGAACAGGCAGTGGGATCCCTGGGTTCCCTTGTCTTCTCATCCTTCACACGCACTGAGCTGTCAGGCATCCCTTCTCTTTCTCTGCCTTCTGATCACGCATTCAGCTTTTCTGGGGTTTGGGCCTCGTAGGGCATTTGAGGACATTTCTCTGCTTCCCTGTCTGACTGGGAACGGGAGGCCTCGCTCATTCCTCAGAGAAGGTTTGCGCTTCTGGATCCCCATATCCCTTCTGCTCCCCCCTGCACGTGTCCCCGGCCCCTCCAGCGTGTCCTGAACTTCTTGTTGGCCCTCAGAGGGATCTTGACAGTACTCCAGATTTAAACATCTGAAAAATGGGAAGGGACAAGCAGTCCCTTTGTACTGAGGGAAATCTGGCTGAGCTACCAGTGATGAGGCCAGCACCGAGGGGAAGCTGAATGGCTGGCTCCCGAGCGTGGCTGGAGGGTCCGCGACGAAGGGAGGTGAGCTGAGAGAAGTCCTTGCAAAGGGGGCATGGGGTTGGGGCTGGGCCTGATCTGAGGGACGGCTTTGGAAGGATGTGTAAGGTTGTGAGGGGAACCGGTGTCTGTTCCTTGCTGTTTCCCCCTGCTTTGCCTCGCCTTCTGCCATGGCTTGGCCTCCAGCGCTTTGCACAGCGACCTCGGCTGCCGTCCTCCTGCTCACGACAGAAATGCAGGAGGAAAGGTTGCAGGGGCGGTGGCTGGAGATAAAGGGACCCGTGTGTGTGCGTCAGCTCTGCTGATGTTCTGTTCAGGACTCGGGTTTGTGGGAATCGCTGGTTTGCTGAGCTGGCTCTGAGGAAGGCACCCACACGGTCCTCAGGCAGCAACGTGGCGTTCCAGCCCCACGTAGAAAGGGACGACTGAGGTCTCGTGGAGGCTGAGTACACAGAGCTCGTACAGACGAGATGCACTATCTCTCCTTGGATGAAGATTTGCATCTCAGAAGCTTGTCTCATCTCTTCCCATTCTTATCAGCCCTTCTAATAAAAGCCGTTGTCTCTCCCTCCAAGCTTAGCCCTGCTCACAGCCTTAGACTGCCACAGACACAGTGCAGCCACTGCTGTATGGACGAAGGTAGCACCTTTTTTCTGATTTCTTTTCTTTTATTCCAGGACATCTTCACAGGGGCAGAATTAAGGTAGTTTGGGTGCTTGGCTTGAGAACTGCAAATGTGATGCTGCATTTCCTGAATTTCTAACGCTTGAACTTTTTTTTTAACGTTTAATTTTTTTGAGAATAAAATGCTCTTCTGTGAGGAGTATGTGCTTGTAACCTTAACTTCACTTAACAGAGGTTGATTTTGCATGATGGGAACATCTTAGCTTTTCTGTGGTGTACCAGAAGGGTAACCTTAGGAAAAATCCCTGCTCCTCTCATGCCCCAACCCTTGCTCACAGAAGTTTCTAAGGGGATGTTTGGTGCTGAGGTGTTGAGGGGGAACATGGGGAGCATCCTCCCACCTGCAGACATCAGGAAGCACTTGAGCAGGAAATTTGCTTGGGTAAAGACAGCTGAGTGAGTCTGATGGGGTTTTTTGGGGACACGTTGTTAGCACAGCCTGGTCTGAGCCCCTGATCTCTGACTCTTCCCAGCAGGACCTCGTGTTTTTATCTTGTGCCATCCAGAATGCCTGAGGGTTTAGAGAGGGGGTGCGGGTAAGCAAGCTTTCAGCTGGGATATCGAAGCTCCAAGGAGCAGAGGAGGCGGTGATCTCTGCCAAGTGCATTAATGAGAAACATTAAAGAAAACACCAGGTGGTGGGTTATATAGAAATGGGATTACGTGCCCCTGGCCCTCAGTCCTGGCCGCAGCAAATTCAGTAAGTGATCAGCCACAGGCTTTGTATTGTTCTGGTTCTTGCTTGCCAGATCCGGACAGTCAGTCTGTGCGCTGGCCTTTAGAGCGTGTTTCAGCTATCAGTGAGCCATTGGAGATGGGGAACAAATACCAAAGGGCAAGAACTCTTCAGACCAGAGCCCTCCTCTGAAAACTCGACGTACTCTGTGTTTGTGATTTGATGGAGCTGTACAGTACTGTTTTTTTCCAGGCTGTGCTCTGCTTGCCCCTTGCAAGAGGCTCTCCTGGGTGACCGGCTCTGTTTCTCCCCCATCACAGACTGCTCTATGGACCTGCAGTGCCTCCCGGCTCCCGTGGCCACCTCCATCCCTGTGAGCGAGGGGCTGGCCCCTTTGCCCTCAGACTCGGATGCAAAGGGCCTGCCTACCTCGCTCCCTGCTGCCAGCTTGCTCCCGTCTCCGGACTGCGTGCCCCTGCCGGTGCCTGAGAGCGTGGAGGACTTCACAGATGGGGACATCATCGGGGAAGAACTGGACTCCCTCCTGGACTCCCTTGCCGAGGGGTCACCGTACCCTCTAGTAAGAGCTGCATGGGTCCCCTGCTTCGTGTTCCAAATCGGTTTTGGAGCTTACGCATATGCGTGCTGCCTCTCTCCTTCTGTCAGTCTTTCATCCTAGCTCTTCCTCTGGCAGAGCTCATTCATTCCGGGCTGTATGCGGTGCAGGCAGATGGGATGGGAAGGTCTGGGGGAAGTCTGCCGGTGGATGGGCTGCTGGGTGTCCTTTCCATTCAGATGACACAGGACGCGCTTGACTGGAAGCCTGTTGCTCTCTTTACGTTCACTCAACTTTCCGCTCCTTGTTTCTAACGTGCTGCTTCTCTTCCTCTTGCCCAACTCCCCAAAGTCTCTGGTCCAGGGCACCATTCCCACCAACCTGCCAACGGAGATGCCCCAGCTGATCCCCGTGTTCCCGGGGGGAACTCCGCTGCTGCCCCCGGTCGTGACGGCCAGCATCCCCGTCTCCACCCCGCTGCCGCCTGCCTCCTTCGGCCTGGTGATGGATCCCACCAAGCAGCTCTCCTCCTCCTCTGTGCTGGACGCCTTCGAGCCCCCGCCGGGGGGAAGCGGCGGCTCCACCTTAGATTCGTTGGATTCCCTGGATCTGCTCCCCTACACAGACTCGCGGCTCGATGCCCTGGACTCCTTTGGGACAAGCAGAGGGTCACTGGATGCCTTGGATTCCTTTGCCATTGGTAGGTGTGGGGTTTTGTGCTGTTGTACCTGGGAAAGCCTGCCAAGGCTGTTTCCTTCCGGGCTGAAGAGGTCTGTCGGATAGCTCTCCCTGCTCAGAACAGGAACGTAAATGTTGGAGAGGGGAGGGAGTTGTCTTGGGCAGAGCAGCTGAATACACGTAGCCCATGAGCAATAAGAAGGGCTGTAGGTGTGTAATCCCAGATAACCAGTACGTGCATGGTGTGAAATCTCCAGGGAGAAAGGAACACGAAGGAGTGTGATGAGGAGCGATGAGGCCTGATCGTGGCTTGGTATCCAGGACGCCTCCCTTGGCACAATCTGCTAGATTTTAAAGTGGTTCCTCCCCCTTCCCCAGTGTCTGACATTTTAGACCAAATGAGTAAAATCCTGGTGACTGTTTTCAATGAGATAGGACCTCACTGCACTGGGCAAAATGGTAAAGGCCAAGGTGGGTCCTTCCCATCCGAATTCAGGGCAGTAAGCATGCTGCTGCATTGGGCACTGAGCTCTTACGCCACAGGGAGCCAAATTGTGGAGGTTGGTGTGCAAAAAGCAGGTTCCCACCTGTCCCATGAGAGAAGGCAGGCTTCTTCTTGGACAGGTTGTCCCCTGGATTGCAGTATGGTGGCAGCAAAAATACTTTGAGAAGAACAGAGACTGACCAGTCAGCACTTCAGCACTCAGATTCACCTCAGCATCCGGCTGCCTCAGAGCTGCCACCTTGGGAATGCCAGAATTCAGTGGCATCCATGGGTTCAGTGTGGTTCTGGGGACAAAAAGGCCTTTCCTAGAGTTTTCCCAAGACTTAGATGGGTGATTGAGGTTAAAAGTACTAAAATGTTATGAAATAAATAAAGCAAATGGATTTCACAAGCACTTGTTTGTCTTGTTGTGAGAAGAACAGCCTCTGAACGTGAAATGATTGTTTTGTTTTGTGTGTTCCCCCCTTTCTTTTGCCCAGAAGAAACCAGCCCTCAGGAACTGCGACACCCACCTGGCAGCCAAAAACCATCCCCCGTGGTGAGTGAGCCGCTCCCCCATGCTGATGTCCCAAGGTGCTCTGGAGCCAAGGTAGTAGTGACTTGGGTGATGTAGGTAATTTGGGCCCCTCTTCTTAACCTGCCCCGGTTTTGGCAAGGCAGGTAAAGCTTTCCCCAGAGTCAGTAGGAAGACGTTTGTTCCATCATTTTTAGCCAAGGTGGCCACTCTATCTAGCAGCCACATAACACTGAAGGATGGGGCAGAGTAAGCCAGGTTTGTCTTAAGCCTAGCAAAGTTCTTTGCTCCTCTCTGCCCCCCTCAGGAGGCTTTTCCAGACAGTGTTCTGCTCCTGTCCTGTGTGTCCGGTCTTGGGGGAAAGGGTTAGGGTTATCTCTGGCTAGCAAGTTTGGAACACAAATTACTCTTCTCAAGTTCCTGTTGTCCCGCTGTCCCCATTATGTCACTGCAGCGGAAAGTCTCTATCCTCAGATTAATCTGCTGCCTGCAGACTCACCGATAAGCGGTTGTTTGTCCTCCCAGCTGGCAGTGGGGTTGATTGGAGAGTTGGTTGCGATGGAAGGAATGGGAAGGAGTGCGGGGGGCATTTTGTTCTGTGTTTCATGATAGAAAATTGGTGTCTCCTTACAGAGACCTGTCCTCGAAGTGAACATACAACACTTGGTTATATTTTTAAAGATGCATGCCACTTTGTTGGCAATGTCACTTCAGATTTGAATGTTTTGACGAGGGAGAAAATGAGGAGTTTTTGGGGGGGAGACTGGAGTGGGATGTGGGGTTATGGAGTTTTCTTCCCCGCGTGGTCACAGAGCTCAGAAGTGATGTCTGTGTGGTTTTGCCCAGGTCAGCCTCGGTGGAGTGAGTCACCCAGCTGTGCCCAAAGTCACCGAGCACCTGCTGTCCCAGCCAGAACCAGTAATGCCCAACACAGCCCTGCTGGTGAAGAACCCCCTGGCGTCCACTCATGTCTTCAAACAAGCCTGCCACATCTGCTACCCCAAAACAGGTGATGCGCTTGTTCTGCCACCTGGAGCCTTGGCTCCTGCTAGGGTTTGCCTCTCCCCTGGCTGATGGGGCTCTTCGCTGCAGGGCCCAAGGCTGGTGATTACACCTATCGGGAAGGCTTGGAGCACAAGTGCAAGCGAGATATCCTGCTGGGCAGGCTGAAGAACTCGGAAGACAAGACCTGGAAGAGGATCCGTCCTCGCCCAACGAAAACCAACTTTGTAGGATCGTATTACCTGTGCAAAGGTGAGCTGGAGGGGATGGGGCTGCGGGTGGCTGGGAAGGGGTTGTGAGCTGTGTGCCGGGGCGGCTGGGAGAGGTCTTCTACTGGTCTTGTTTCCTGTCTTTGGGGTCTTCCTGTCCCATCAGCAGCCCATGGGCTGTGAAGTACAACCAAAGGAGATGAGCTCCCTTGCCACGGACAGCAGGCAGATTGAAAGCGGTGGAGCAGGAAGTAGCGTGGTGCTGTGCATAGCCAAGGCTTGGTGCTGTCGCTAAGGGCTTTGCTGAGAACCTGCCTGCTGTACACGTGCCTGCGTTAGTCCCGCTCCCCCCAGCAGCCACGCAGCAGGTCTGTGGCTCTACCGAGGGTAAAGCTCTCAAGGCCTGCGCCTTTCCTCCTGCCCATCCCGTGGTCTGTACGTGCAGACCGGCAGGTCCCTGAGGCAGTGTCACTACAAAGCTCCTGCTGAGGTGGGGAGGGAGGAATAGCCAAGGTAACGGTCCCAGCTTAGTGCTGAGCTGCTAGGAGAACTTAATCTGGATCGGCTTTAAAAGGGGGTGGTTAAGCTGCAGCCTGTCCCTGGCAGAGCACTGCATTAAAGCAGGCCTCCGTACTGAAACAGTTTCCCCAACAGATGGCATCTGCCTGAGGTTGTCACCGCTTAGTAGTTTGCATTAACTTCACTGAGTGCCCTGGTGTACTCAGACCTGGGGGGAGATGTCTCTTCTTTTTCTTTAACTCTGTGTTTTCTTGCTTTCAGCTCCTTGTGAGGTGTGGGCAGTGGGAGGAGACGAAAGAGAGCTTAGTTTCTGACTGGGCCGCCCTCCCTGTGTGGTGGTGTGTGCTGTTTGTTGCTTTGTAGATATGCTTAACAAGCAGGACTGTAAGTACGGGGATAACTGCACCTTCGCGTACCACCAGGAAGAGATCGACGTGTGGACTGAGGAGAGGAAGGGGACCCTCAACCGCGACCTCCTCTTTGACCCGTTAGGTGGCATCAAGCAGAGCAGCCTCACCATTGCCAAGCTCCTGAAGGAACATCAGGGCATCTTCACCTTCCTCTGTGAGGTACAGGACTGAGGGGGGGAGTGGGCACCTTCAGCGTCTCCTCTGAGCGCCTCTGCTGGGACATGGATGTGCCCCAGCCAGTGCCCAGCAGGACGGTGAGCAGTGGATGCAGCCACACAGGAGGAAGGCGAGGTAGTTCTCCTCACTCCTCCAGCTGCATGAGGTGCACACAGCCACAGGGGAACACCCTCCTCTTCTTCTGCCTTGAGGTGTTGTTTTGAAGCGTAGCTTGGCTCCAGCTGCGTTAAAAATCACAATCCCATAAGGAAGCAGCTTCCCGCCTGCTGCCTGTGCTGAACCTCTGGCTCGGTCAGTTACGGGTTAGCTCTTACCCTCTTGATGCACTGCAGCAGAGAGTTCCCCAGGTTGGCAGTGTTATTATGTGAAGGGAGATGTTCTTAGCTGTGAACTGGCTTTTCTTTTTGTTTTTCCCCATCGTTTCCCCCTTGTTCTTGCTCTGTTGTCCAACTGGGAAAGAATATGTGGCTCTGACCAAGATTTTTCCAACCGCAGTGGAAAATACTGTTGAGAATGAGCCAAAAATGTTGTCCTGAAGCCTTTCCAAAAGTTCACTTACTTTATTTTAAAGCCCTACCACAAAGTTTTCACCAGGCTTGTTCTAACTTTGAACAGTAGAATAGGCTGGCTTTGCTTCTTCTTCCCCTTCCAAGCCAAATGGCTCTGGTTCACTTCTGTCTAAGATTTTCCCAGCATGCTAATTCTTCTCTTCTCAGATTTGCTTTGACAGCAAACCCCGTATTATCAGCAAAGGGACCAAGGACACACCAGCTGTCTGCTCCAACCTTTCTGCCAAACACAGTTTCCATGACAACAAGTGAGTGAATGTTGGTTGTGCTGATAGGAGCAATCTCTCACACGTCCAGCCAGTTTAACTCCAAGCCCCTGGTCTCTCCTTCTTTCTCTCCTTCTCTCTCTCTCCTTCTCTCCCTCCCTTTCTCCCTCTTTCCCTCTCTCTCTCCTTTCCTCTCTCCCTCCCTCTCGTGGGTTCCGGTCGTAGGGTAGCTTAAAGCATGATCAGCAGTGCTGTATGCTTCTCCTTGCGTGTTTGCTTCTGGTGCTGAGGGATTTGGGGTATAAGCAAAGCCCTTTTGGAATCACCTTAAGTTTTCCATTGACTTAATTTGCCTTTGAGTTTGGCCTTTATGTAAAGGTCAGTCCAAAGATCCTTTAGCTCGGGATTCTGCCTCTGACTGGCTGATAATGAATGTTTAGGAAAACAAGTGTAAGAAACACGTCAAGTACACAGTAATACAACCCCTTCTGGCTCCTGGCAGCCTGAGACTTAGAGACTTGCTGAGCCAGAGGAGTTGTTATATTTGCTGCATGTTTTAAAATATGTCCTGAGCAGGGCATCACCCATGGGCTGAAGAGACTGCAAACACCTACCTAGGTTTTATACAGAGTGGGAGGACGGGTGGTTGGTTTTCCCAACGGGAGTTTGCCTCTCTCAGAGTTGATCATCTGCCTTCCCAGTCAGTTGTATGAAAATCAGACGTAAGGAGGAGGGCTGAAGATTTGGTCCTCCGGTGATTAAAATTTCCCTGGCCTGGCTGCAGGTGTCTGGTCCACATCGTGCGTTCCACCTCCCTGAAATACTCCAAGATCCGCCAGTTCCAGGAACACTTCCAGTTTGACGTGTGCCGGCACGAGGTGCGCTACGGCTGCCTGCGCGAGGACAGCTGCCACTTCGCTCATAGTTTCATCGAGCTCAAGGTCTGGCTGCTGCAGCAATATTCAGGTGAGTGTGGCTTGGTGCAGGGCTGGCGATGCCTGCACCCGAGTTTCCTCCAGCATGTGCCTGGGAGGGAAAGGGGGTGATTTGGGAGTGCTGACAAGTTGTTGCTCACTTGACCTCTCTCCTCAGAGACACAGAAAATAGCGCCAAGGTGTTCTGTGAGGTGATTTGGATCTTGTCCCTTTACAGGTGCTGCTGTAAATTGCAGACCAGGAAGCTTTTCCTTTGGGAGCAGCTGTGTAAATTGAAATAATTGTTAGGTAGGGCTGAATCCCCGGAGGTGTTTTGATGCTTAAATCCTGTGGAAGACCCTAAATAGCAATTGGGTTCCTGAATGAACATCTGATGCAGTGAGAATAGCAGCACGCACAGGTGATAAAGCAGTTATAAAAAGAAAGGCTGTGTGTCTTCAGTTTCTCTGAACAAATTCACCAGCAGTGGGAAATGACAAGATACTTGGTGTTTTCCAAAAAGGCTTTGATGGCGTGCCTCTGAAGAGGCTTATTACAGGAATTATATTCAGGTCACTCACACAACAACACTGCCACATCTGGCCCTTGCACTCCTTTCTCTCTCTGACAGCGCTGGAGGGTTTGTCCTGCTGCTCTCCTGGTAACTGAGTGGATGGTGGTCCACCCAAAATGTGGCCTGGATGTTTTTTCACCATGGGGTCTTGTTTAGCGCAGGACCCAGCCTGGTTAATGGGAGTACTTCAGAGAGAAAATGTGGTTTAGATTTCTCTTACCATTCTTTGATGTAATTGAGAGCAACTAATTTAATTTACTGTTCAAGTGCCTGTCACTGTAGCTCATGCAGTCTTGAGCCTTGGCTTGGCTCGGCTCACGAGGGACAGCGATGAACAAGATGGCACATGCCATCTGTATTCTTCTCAGTTGGCTTCACTTACTTGTGGCCACAGGAAATTAAAAAATTACAGCACTGGAGTTTCTAAGACAACATGTTGCTTGTGAGCCATAGGCAAGGATTGCTGCCCTAAATGTTAATGATGCTGCCTGTAGTACTCTGGGCACTCTGGTATTCAAGCAGCTTGCTCTTTTCCCCACTCTGTTGTTTTGTTATTTCTAGAAAAAGTTTCTTTTTTCTCCTTCTTCCTTCCTTTTCTGCCTGTAGATGAAACGGGAAGATTGATTTTTGCTTCATGCCTTCTTTCCTTGAAGGAGAGAAGGGAAAACTAGGAGCTGAAACAAGCCATGAGTTTAGCTACAGAAATGGTCAGTACGTCTTCTGCTTATTCCCATCTTTTCCAACACTGGGAGAGCCATCATCCTTTCGATTTTTCTGCAAGGCTGTTGTATGTATGAGCCTGTTCTCCTTTCTTTTCTGGAGCGGTAGATTATTACCTCTCTCAAGCGTAGCCCTTGTTAAGGCAACAGAGATGAAAGGCAGCTGCTGCCGGTCTCTGGGAAAGCTTTAGCTTTGGAGCAGAGAGCTTGATTTGGGTACCGTGTGCTCTGCAAGAATAGGAAGGGGGCATCCATCAGTCATAGCAGCTTGCATTTGAAACCAGTGGGCTGTTGCATGTCACAGCCATTTGAGCTTTTACAGAGCATGTGGCTTCGTTCATGGGAATAAAGAATTGTACTCGCAGAGGGAAGGCTCCCATGATCTGAAAATGGGCGCGGGCAGGACTGTTTCCTTCCTCACTGTGGCTATTCACAGACATATCTTGCAGTGTTCTTCCATCGGTGGAAATCACAGGGTCTTTGTCCTCACTAGTGATGTTGCAAAAGATGCTGAAGTGTTAAAAGTGATCAGCATATCAGCCTTTGCTTCCCAGAGTGTCTGTTTGGGACTGTTCATGCTTTGTAGAGCTGGCGTATTGAAAAACATCCTTTCATATCTGGGAGGGTTTTTTTCTGACCACTACATTTCTAGACCATATCATTGAGTTAGTGTAGATTTCTGGGAGCAGGAGAAGGCAGCCGCTTGCTAAGGACTTCATCTGAAATTCAGTCTTCTGACAAGAGCTGCGTATGCTGGCTCTGCATGCCCAGTCTCACAGTGCAGGTGTGCAGAATAGTGAAGACGGAGATGGCTTTGGACCTTTCTCTGCCAGATCCAGGGCGGTGCTTTAACTCTTTGCTGTGGTTTTCCCAGCTTTTTAGGGTTTGTCCCCAAAGAATGGGTCAGGGCTGTGTCCAGCCCTGGAATACTTGGACATGGGAGAGGGAATTGCAGTTTTCCTAACTCTGCACAGTGTCCTCTGGAATTAATTGTCAAGAAGAAGAAAATCTGCAAAGAGCTCTGAGCTGGGAGTAGCAGCTAGGCAGCAGCTGCCATTTTGGAAACCTAAGCAAAACTTCTTGAAGAAATTCTTTTCATCCTGTCCAAGCCCTGTACAAACAGCAATATTGTCGTCTGGCAGGCACTTGGACAGCTGAAATCACAAATGGAGAAACTGAGATCAGGAATGCTGTGGTTTACTGAAGTTGCACGGAGCCTAGGCTGAGAGGAGAACTTGTGTTTGCTGGCCCTTATGTCCTGGAACGTGCTGGCTCCCAGATCAGAGATGCATCATGCCCGGGGAACACCACACTTCAATAATAAAGGCCATTGGCAAAAGCAAAACAAGGAATTTTGCAACCTCTCTGTGCTGGGGATGCTGCACCAAGGCCGTCCTCAGCGCCCCACTTGTTCCCGTCAACTGGCAGTTGTAAGATGCTTCCTCAGTTTGTTTTGGCGGGTATCTCAGGTCTTTATAGCACTTTAAAAAACCTTGGCTTGTCTCTAACAGAGGCAGTCCTCACACTGACCAGTTCTTACTCTTACATACCTTTCCCTTGACATCTAGTACTCTGAGAATTGCAGCAGCCATCTGGCGGGGGCCGTTCCTTCACCACTTGAGTTGGTCAGGAGATAATTCCTTAGATAAGCTCTGACCAACCTTTTTTCTCGCTGACTGTTGTGTTTCTGATTCCTGAAACCTCGCAGATCTTTGCTGGTTCCGTAGAAGCAGCTGCTCCTTGGTTGGTGTAGCACTTTCGGTCTTGCTGCCTTGGGTGGACTTGGTGTTTGTGTTGACATTCAACTTCCTTTTTCATCTGTTGATTGATGAGCTTCAACGACGTGAAGTGTGTAACGGCCTAATTAATCCCAGCAGGGATTAGGTGAGACTTCTGGGTTTTTGGAGATGCTGGATGTCTGAGACAGTGAGATATATGAAATCTTCCAGGCTAGTGGCAAAACTCCAATATACAGCAGATCAACAATAACAAAGCATTGTCCTCGGGGCCTTGAGTAAGATAAGGTTGATAAGGTGTTGGAGGAGAGCCTTGGTCAAGGTCTCAGTACCTGGTCAGGAATCAGTGCCAGTCTTGAAGTCAGCATCAGGGTCCTTCCTTTGCACACACCCTCAGCAGAACACCAGGTCTGAATGAGCCCAGGAGACCAAACTCTCCCCCTTTCATCTGGCTTGAGTGGGAGCACTGGAGAGTTCCCTCCCTAGCCTGTGCCTGAACAGGTTCTGGGGTGGTGTTGGGTCCCCTCACAGCCCATGTTCTGATGTTCCCGGTGGGACTGTCCGTCACACGGGGATTCCTGAGCCACAGTGTGGGAATACCTGCAAACCCTGCCTCCCTCTCTTCTGTTGGTCGAAGAGGGGTAGCTCAGCCCTGTCTCCTTCTTGTTCCCAGGAATGACCCACGAAGATATTGTGCAGGAATCCAAGAAGTACTGGCAACAGATGGAGGCACATGCCAGCAAACCAGCCAACAGCATGGTAAGGTGCCTCTCGGGCTCACAGCCTGCTTTTGCTTCTAGCTGCTCCAGCACGTTTTCTCTTTTCCTCCCCCTGCTGTGCCTCACAGGTCGCAGGCAGACCAGGCTGGCCACTGAGGAGGAGGGCAGCTGAGAGCTTTCCTGTTTGCAGTGCAGTGATGATCTTTGCAGCACGTTTTGCAGCGTCGTGTCTGCTCAGTTCAGTGGTGGGGAGAAGCCTTCAGAGCAGGGAAGGCAACGCACAGAGAACGGTGCTTCCAGCGACACCTTGCTGGTGAAACCAGGAGACCTGGGGGATCCTGGCCACACAGAGTAGGGATCAGAGGGGTCCTGCTGCCCTTTAGTGGCCGACGGGTGATATGGCAAGTTTGAAGGACTCAAAAAATGACTCATGACCCATGGGACTACTCTGAACACCGGAGTGGGTGGAACTGGCAGCTCAGGTGTTGCTGAGGTTGAGGTCTCCTGGGTGAGATCTCCCAAACAAAGGTGGAGTGCCCTTGCTCCAACAGTAAGGCATATCCTGCAGGCAGTAGGGTGCTGATGCTGGGAAAAGCAGGTGTGATCACCATGGGTTAGCCCACCAGGAGAGGCTCAGGTGACTTGCACTGATGCTGTCAGTGGGCTGTGTCCAGCAATCTACTGGTTATGGTGCATGAGGTGGAGACATCTTGGAGGAAATGCTCTGCAACATACGTGCATGTTCTGCTGCTGTGGGCAGAAGTGGTTGGAGGAGAGGGTGCCGAATGAGGAATGGGAAGGAGAGGTCCAGAGTAACTGAGGTCTCTAGTTCCCAAAGCTGTCTGAGTTGTCTGAGCAATTTGTTCTAACCTCTCAGGAAGCTATAGGTTTGGTCCTGAAGGTATGGGACAAGTTTTTATAGCCTGTATTACTCGAGAAGTGAGCCCAGGTGACCTGGACGGTCCCTTCAGACAGAGCTGGCTAGGCTCCCCTTCTAGCCTGGCACGGGGGCAGAGACAGCTACCTGCATCTCCGCAGGGGAGGAAACTCACTGTGAATCTGCAGCAGTTTGTGACAGTGGTTGGATTTATATCAGCAGTCCCTGCCCCACGGAGATTGAAGTCGTGACTGGTTCTGTCCTGCCTGCGATGGATCTGCCTGCGTTTTCCAGAAAGCTCTGTCTTGTCGTTCTCTCTGCGTAACGTGGGGATAAAACAAGATAGATGGACGGCTGTGTTTTTGTGAGCCTTGCAGCTTCGAGTTTGCCTTTGCCTGGAGGTGCTGCCGTTAGAAGAATGAGCTGTTTGTCAGGCACGGTCGGAGATGTCCACAGAAGCACGTGGGATCTGGATGCTGGGCGAGGGTTTCATTTCTAGCTGTTACAGCTTGCAGGGGCAGAGGTTGAGGAAGAAAAATACCAGTTCCTGCTACATCAGCCATCAGGAGATGGGCAGAGAGCTATAATTTCAGGCTCCATTGGGCAATGTTTGCGGCTGATGACCAATGGCAAAGTCTGTTTTCACCTCAGAAATGCCTGGCGCAGAGCTGCTGTGCACCTCAGCCCTCCCAGGGCCTTGGTTTGTGCAGAGGCAAAGCAGGAGCCCTGTTGGTCCAGTCAGAAAGTGCCCACCAGCGGCACTATCCGTTGTTTGTAGGGGTTGGCAGCCCGGCAGTGGGCAGGGAGGCAGAGTCAAGTCGGTCAGATGTATCCGTTTGCAGTAGAAAACCTTGGCTTTGGCATCAGCACGTGTTCAGCCAGAGAGTTGTGCTCTTGGATGAGACATGAGCTTGCTGCTGAAGACCCCGGGGGCAGGACTAATGTATCTGTTGAGAGCTGTTTACTTTTGCCATTATGCTCCTCAGTCCAAGCAGGCTATCGTGACTCAGAGTTTTCTCAGCGTCCTCCCGGCTTTCAAAGTTGGCTGCCTGGCAAAGACAACTTCCCAGGAGTGCTGTAAAAGCAGAACTGTCCTCACCGCCCAGCGTGATCTATGCTTGCCCCGGCGCCCTCTGGTCAGCGGAAGCAAAGTTGTTCCCAGGGATTTTGCTGCAGTTTTGTCCCAGCTGCCAGCTGGGCTGATTTAGCAGCTGGGGCCATCCAGTTGTGGAGAAGAGAAGCAGGCAGCACACGGACACCTGGCAGCCGCGGTGACACGGGTCAGGAGACTTAGCAAGAAATGGAAGATGACGATACACCACTTGCTCAACACCTGCCAGGGATCTTGTACTTGATCCCACGTGTTTGATCCCACACAGGCTGACGTAGGAGTGAACCCTGTGGCTGCAGATGGAAGAGGTAGTCATCAGGAGAGACAGCTGTAGGTAGTTGGGCGTCCTCAATTCCCACTGCATCCTTGGGAATTAAGGGGTTTAGCCCTCCGTTCTTCTGCTTCTTGGGGGCTTTTCTGTTTTACCCCAGTAGCCAGCAGTAGAACTGCAGTAGAACTGCAGCAGTAGCCAGCTGCAGAACCACCATAAAAAATACCCTCAGAATTAGCAGCTTAGGGAGAGGAAAGGAACATCCCTCCCTCTCCTAAGGGGAACTTGTACCTAAGTACAGCTCACTCAGGTGCCTGAGTAACCCAGACCCCCCAAATACTCCCCCAAGGGGCACATGCATCCTCCTGAGAGCATTTAAGGATGTCCAAAAGGAGTTCCTGAAGCTAGGAAACGTGAGTGGCCGTGCTGGGGCTTTGCTTTCTGCAGAGCCTGAAGAGGGGAGCTGTCGTGCCAAAGACTTTTATTTATTTGGTTGCCATGGTGCACAGCTAACACTATATTGTCTGGCTTCGTAACAAGGGGTGGTGCCACAGCCGAAGGCACTTTTGCCTGGCTTGGTCTGCTAGAGCCTCATGTGATACTAATTTCCACACTGTTGGTTATCAGCAGCCTGCCAGGTATGCGTCTTGCCTTTACAAATACAGTCATGTAGCAACAACACCAGCAGCTTTGATTTTCGCTTTCCTCCTAATCCCCTGGGAGCACACATGCCCGCTGGATTGACCAGCCGTTTGCGTGATTCTCGTGAAGA
Source organism: Nettapus auritus (assembly GCA_011076525.1). NCBI lineage: Eukaryota > Metazoa > Chordata > Aves > Anseriformes > Anatidae > Nettapus > Nettapus auritus. The sequence continues at coordinate 42,397,043 of CM021765.1, forward strand.
AAGGCATGGGACTTCTTTTGGTTCAAGAAGTTCTGGAAAAGCAGCCCAGAGCACCGGAATTACCTGAGAAACATGTTCTCTCTTTCTGATGTATTGTGCCTTCTTGGTTTTTCTTTTTGTTGGGTCACTAGATTTGAGCCAAGCTTCCTGACTGTGCTGTGGGATCTGTGTCCTGGTGGGTTATACAGGCAATAGCACTGGGCTGGTTAAAGGGAGCATTCCCTCGGTGCTCGTTTGTTACTTCAGCTCAGTAGGTGGGTCATCGGCAAGCTGTAAAGTAATTTTATTTGGATACCAAGTGGAGATTAAAACTACTGATCAAAGGCCACATTTGAGAGAGGGGTACAATGCTGCCTTCTGTGATATCTCAACCCTGCTCATTCCACAGCAGGCCACTTTGACGTGATTTGGTGGTCACCGGCGTTTGTGAAGGCTGACAGATGAAAAAGTGACGTGCCCGATGCCGCCAGGCAGGCCGCCTTGCAGGCAAGGCGGCAGAAACACTGCTGCTTTTCAAGAGATGGTGGTTCTCCAGAAGGGTCCATTTTCTGGGACATCAGCAGCAGTGAGAGCCTCTTGTAGTCAGCACAGGCAAAGGTCAGCTCTCTCGTTAGCTTTTCACAGTGCTGGAGGACCTTTGTCTGTCAGATCTGCTTCAAAAGACTGGGTCTGGAGGATGCAGAGCAGTAGTCAATAGCTTATGTGGTGCTCCTGGGAGATGCTTTGATTCCGCACCATCCTGTGCTTGCTATTTTCCCTTGGAGAGGTGATGCACGTAGGACCCACGCTGCTGCTATTGCTGGCTCCTCAGGGACATCGCCTGCCTGTCTGCTCCTTGTGAGGTGCTCAGAGTTAAAAGTCACGGCATGGCAACTGTGGGGGCTGCTTGTGAGGTGAGCAGGCAGTGAGCTGCTTGCTGGTATGTGACCTTTGTGCTTCACGGGCCGCTCCATCGCCGGGCTGTTCTTGGAGGTTCTTGCACGTACCCCCACATGTGCCCGTGCCCGGAGCTACTGGCGTGCAGTCAGGTTTGCTCTTTGGCTTGGAAATGAGCTGGAGACACCAGCCTCACATCTTCCAGTGGTGGTGTAAAATTTAAATGACTTTTTAGAGATTTGCTCAGAAAATACGAGTCAATGGCGATATGGGACTCGCTCCATTCCCCCCCCCACCCCCGTCAGTCATAGTCCCAAAGCAGCTGCCTCACAGCGACAGGTAGGAGGCCAACGAAGTGAAGTGGCTGAGAGGATGTGAAGTACCTGTGTTAACGGCTGTACCTCTGTCCAGAGATCACGATTAACTGCCAGCGAAACCCGGAGCAAAGGAACTGTGAGGGATGGAAACCTGCCCAGAAATGGCTTTGAAGGGTATTAACAAGAGGACCCAGCTCTGCCTTCAGTGTGTCGAATGCTGGATGTAACACGAGCCTCTTGGTCCAAAAGCAGGTCCTGTCTTGTGTCACGCTCTGGCTTCCCCCCAGGGGCTCCTCCAGCTGCACGACCGAGCTCCCTCCGTGGATAGCAAGGGACACACGGATTGCCTTCCCTGCGGGGAAGTGGGGATTAAGCGCTGGGGCAGGTCCTGCAGAGCTTGTCTGTACATGGCGATACGCTGCGGGGCTTTGGCAGCCGGGCCTGGTCAGCGCTGGAAGCTGCCAGGCTGGCTGCGCTCTTGGCCAGACGTCAAAGCCCAGGGAATCGTGCTGAAGCAAGCAGTGGTTTTGCTCCTGTCTGGTATCTTGACAGGCCACCGGCTAACGCTGGCAAAGCAGAGTTGGGCTGTCTCTGATTTAATCCGGCTTGTCACTGGCACACGGGCGTGCAGGGAGCTGCCAGCGCCTCCGCGGCATTTTGAGGGGGGTGCGTTTGGCTCTGTTTGCCTGAGGTGCTGGTTCTCTTCCCCAGGCTTCTCCCCGGGCTCCCACGTCGAGCACCTTTGACCTCCAGATGAAATTTGTGTGTGGCCAGTGCTGGAGGAACGGGCAGCTGGTGGAGCCAGATAAAGACCTCAAGTACTGTAGTGCCAAAGCCCGCCACTGGTGAGCAATGCGACCTTCTCTTTCCCCCACCCCTCCTGAAGGGCAAGAATTTCTCCTCTTACCTTCTCAAGGGCTTCATTTGGCTTTGTTGGAAGAGGCTATGAGGTTTCCTAGCAGCCTCTTGCTCCTTGGGGTGTTTTATAGCGAGCTTTGCAGGTAACCGCTTTCCAGTTTCCAGCTCTCTTCGCTACTGTTCGGACTTACAGCCAGCACTGTGCTTGGTGCATCACAGCCAGACTCACAATCCTGGTGCTTGCAGTCCAGTTTTTACAATTCCCTTTTCTCCAGTTGTTATTATTTCTCCTTAACAAGGTCACTAAGATAGTTCTCCTCTGCACTTGTTGGTACTGCGTGCTGTTTGAAGATGCCTGCCATGTCACTATTAGCAATGATTCAAGGTGTTCTACTTCCTTTTAAATTAGTTCCCTTGGCCCTTTCATTGTTTGTGTTGCTGTTCTCTGATGCATGTCTTGTCCGTGTGCACCTCCAAGTTTCTTGGGGCCCATAAGGACGTTTGTTTTGACAGAAGGGGAACATGAGTGGGGAGGGAGCCACTGGGACATGGAAACTGAGGCCTCTCTCACCCAGGCAACCTAGCAGCATAGGATGGAGCGGTTTATAGGGCATCAGTTCCCAAAACACAAGCCACAAAGGCGCAGTCCAGCATCCTATTACACGTATAAGACCTTTGATGAAAAAGACACAGAAGCAGCATCGCTGGAGGAAGCGAGCAGGAGAGGGTCGCTTCCTGGAATGGGAAGATAACACCTCTGTGCAGCTGCTCAGCAGAGCTGGGGCTTTTGCTCAGGGTACCTCCTGGTGCTGCAGGAGACTCAGTACTTACTGGCACCTGTTTGTAAGACAGTGCTTGTAATGACTTGCATTTACACTGCGCCTTTCAAGCAGAAAATATTCCCAAATGTTTTTCATGGATCTGATTGCACAAGAATTGGCTGTGTCAAAGGGTGGAACGCAGGTGTTTAGTAATCCATGGTGATGCCACACAAGACCTGGGGGAGACTTTTGTGGCTTTACGAAAAGATATATCCCAGGAAACATGTAAGAAATACAGGGAGAAATCCTCCTAAAAACCCTTCTTCTGCCTTCTGTGTTACAGATGCGCTTATCTAGGAGCAGCCAGATAGTGGCAGGGATGAGCTGGACAGTAGGGTCTGGTCATCTCTCAATATTTGAGGGTTTCTGAGGAAAACAAAACCTCCTTCTGTCCTTCCTTTTGCCTCTGTTGATTTATTGTCTCTTCCTTAGTTGGACAAAGGAACGTCGTGTTCTGCTGGTGATGTCCAAAGCAAAGAAGAAGTGGGTGTCTGTCCGACCACTGCCTTCCATCCGCAACTTCCCACAGCAATATGATGTAAGCCCCACAGCTGGCTCAGCCAGGTGCCCCTTCCCGTTCCCTCCTGGTTTGCACAGTGCTTTGAGGCCTGGTCCCTTGTAGACCTGGCAGGGAAGCGGTCACGTGTTGGATGAGGTGGGAGGGCAGCACAAACCGAAAGCAGAGAGATCTCAGACACGTCCAGCAAAAGGGTGGAGCAGAAAAAGGAGAGGCACTCGTTTAAACCACTCTGTTACACACGTATGCAAGTTTCTAATGCTGCTGTTAATGCAGTCACCGTCTCAAGAACTGGCTGGCACGGGGTTTGGAGATGAGATTTAAGCCTCCCCTTAGGTCAGGGTTTCTCAATGTGGGTGAGAAGGAGTACTTGGGAGAAGCCAGTCCCTGCCTTTGCTGTGGCTGGGCTGTCTGTTGTGAAACTTGCCCAAGATGCGTTTTGAAAGCAGGAGTACGAACTCAGCTAGAACGCCACGTGTTGTGAGGAAAACTACAGATATCCAACCTCCATCCCCAGCCCTGAATATGGCAATTGATAATCTCTCTCTCCCTCTTATCCCTGAATTAGAAAGCTCCTCTCCCTCCTGCCTCATGGGATCTGCTGCCCCTTAATCCGTGGGCAGGTGCAAGGCCATCTGTGAGGTCTTGGGCGCTCTCCAGTTGCGGGCCTGTTGCTAGAAGCTGGGGGGGGGCAAGTTATTTACGGCTGTGCCAGTAGGAGATGAGGCCAGCAGGTGAGTTGAGGGTCACGGAATAGAGGCAGGTTGCCCCTAAGGCCACTCTTTGGCTGGAGAACGCGTCACCTTTGGGGACTAGCAGTGAGACCAGCAGGAGACACTGTTGGGTCAGTCCCGGCTGCTCCCTGCTGCCTTACCCCTTGACCAGTTGCATATGGGAATGGGAGAGAGAAGGCAGGTGCTGAACTGAGCTGCCTGTGTGTTCGTAGGGAAATCTTACCTTGTGTGTTGTCAAGAGCTTGAGGAAAAGAAGCGTGAGTTAACAATGTGTGATGTGTCCTGTTCTGTGACCTTTCCTGTGTGCGATTTAACACCCTTGTCAGTTTTTTTGAACCCGCTTTCCCCTCTAGCAAGGAGTGTTTGTGCAGATGCTATATTTTGCTCTCTGTCTCTTAACAGTTGTGTATCCATGCACAAAACGGCAGGAAATGCCAGTATGTGGGCAACTGCTCCTTCGCCCACAGCCCTGAGGAGAGAGACATGTGGACCTTCATGAAGGAAAATAAAAGTGAGTGGGGGAAATGCGAGCAGTGGATGCAGGGTCTGTTAGGACATACACCTGCTGGCAGAGGTGGAGCAGTCATAGCTCCTGGTACCATGAGCCGAGCTGGGATTATGGGGTAGATTTATCTGCGGTGTCCCTCCAGTTGCCGGTGCTGTCCCAGGCCTGGCCCCGTATGGAGCTCTGCCAGAGCGCCAGTCCTGACCAGTCGCTGCTCCCGTATCTTCCTTGTCTGTCTTGCATCTGCCTTGGCTTTCTTGCCCGGTTCTGCTCATCCCCCGTGCTCCTGGGCTGCGGCACTCCCAGTTCATAGCATTGTATGCAAAGGAGTGCAACTGAGATCCTGCATGAGAACATCACTGGGTGGTGCCTTTGCAGAGCAGCCGGTCTGGAATTAATTACGTGGGCTCCCAGCTTACTTTCAGGGGGAAACCTTGGAGGGATGCACATGTCACCTGTCAGTCCTTCACCAGTCACCCTCCTCAGCGTCCCGTCATCCCACCCCATGCAAGGCAGGGCTGCAGGCCCCTGGCAGCTCCCTGAAATTGCTTCAGTTGGGCTGACACCAGCTGAGCCCTGCACGGTTCTGTGCCCACGGGGACAGCGATGGGGCTGCTGGAGGGACCACCAGCTCTCTGGCAGCAATCGTTGCTTATTCAGGCTGCCTTTGCAATGCCCAGTTGTCCAGGGGCTCACCTGGCTCTGGTGGAAATGCTGGAAAGCTTGAAGGACATTCACCCTTTGTGCTCGGATGGAGGGTCTCTCTGTGCTGTGCTGATATTTGGTACAGCTCAGGTCTTTTTGTAGCTGGGGCCTTTGAAAGCTCATCAGACCAGTCTGGGTGTGTTTGCTCAAGCATGAAGGTAAATCTTCAAATGACAGTGTTGTTTCAGTTTGGGGGAATTTGCATTAATTATCCCCCACTGCCTCCAATTCCTCAATTACCCACTTAGCGAGGAGTAAATCACTAACGCATCGCACTTGGGGCGTCACGTTGCTGCGTGCAGCGTTTACGTTTCCTCTCTCCCAAGTTGATCTTGGAAAGGCAGGTGTGCCGTCAAAGCTTCCAGCCAAAATTTCCCTTCCCACTAGCATCCCAAATGGGTTTTAAACCAAAAGCACCAAGAGATGTTAACTGCACTCCTCTGGGCGGGTTTTGAACTCGGGGCAGGCCATCATTAGGTCTTCCTCCCCTCCCCAGTGCTTCCTGTGGCCAGCTTGCTTGCTCCCTCTTGAGTGCTGAGGATGAAGGGCTTGGAGGGAAGGGACAGATCCAAATCCAGCCCCTGGCTGTGCTGTGGCTGCAGTGAGACATTGGATGGGGTCAAGCAGAATCGGGCCTGACGAAGAGTCTCCTTGTGGGGTGAAGTCCCTGGAGATCTCAGGGCAGCTTCTCTCCTTCCTGAACACTTCATGTAGCTGCTGTCACGGTTTTCCCTCACCAGCAGGACAGTTGGTGGTGGTGTGCCCCTCGCCAGGCGGGGAGGGGTGGATTTGGCTGCTCTCCCCAGGGCTCTCATCCAGGGAGGTGACACCATCCTGCCCGAGCACTGGCCTGCACGCTGACGGCAGGTGCTGCTGCAGCGGGGAGGGGAGGGAAGGGCTGCCCCAGCGCTCGTCCTTTCCTCGTGGTTTGTGCACGGTGCGGGAGGTTGTCTGAGTGACTTCACTGTGCCTTTGTGCAGTACTAGATATGCAGCAGACCTACGACATGTGGCTAAAGAAACACAACCCTGGGAAGCCTGGAGAGGGGACGCCGCTCACCTCGCGAGAAGGGGAGAAGCAGATCCAGATGCCCACCGACTACGCTGACATCATGGTAAACGGCCACTCTCTTGTTCCTCATCCCTCTCCCTCCGCAGCGCTGGCAGCCTCTCCTCTGCTCCGGGTGTGAGCTAGCAGGGGCTGAATTGCTCTGAATTGCTGGAAAGAGCCGTGCCGATGTAGGTTAAGTGGACAGCTTGGAGCAGCACAGCAAGAGCAGCGCAGATCAGGTGGGAGGGGATCAACCCAGGGTCAGCAAGGCTCTGCAAGGGCTTTTCTGTTAATCGCCAAGTCAGTAGGAGTCTGCCTCAGGCTGCCTTTCACTTGGGCTCGGCCTCTCCCCAGGGTTCCTGCCTGCTCCTGGGCAAGCCGCTGCTGGCCTGGAGGAGAAGAGGGAGAAGCTTGGAGAGGAGCTGTGTCTGGAGCACAAAGGCACAGAAAAAACAGAGGCAGATGTGGCACCTTAGCCCAGGGATGGTGTCTGGAGGAAGGGTTTGTGCTCCTGCGGGGTCCTGCATTGCCCAAGTGCCTCACAGTCAGACCCCTCCTGGGCCTTCAGCAGTGACCTGAGCTGTTGTGTTCTCTGAGCCCGACTTTGAGCTGCAGGTTGACACCCAGGCAGAACATCTCTTCTGCTCCCCCTTCGTGGCAGCATGGTGCCCTGAAGATGATGTGGCAGGGAAGTGTGGGAGGTTGTGCAGTGACATGGGGAGAGGCAGTGCCGGTGCGGGGAAGGCTGGTGGCTGTGGATATGAACGCCCTGACTGGCCCTGTGCCCTCTCTCTGCACCGGTTAGATGGGCTACCACTGCTGGCTCTGCGGGAAGAACAGCAACAGCAAGAAGCAGTGGCAGCAGCACATCCAGTCGGAGAAGCACAAGGAGAAGGTCTTCACCTCGGACAGTGACTCCAGCTGCTGGAGCTACCGCTTCCCCATGGGCGAGTTCCAGCTCTGCGAAAGGTACTGTGCGCACGGCCTCGTCTCCCTTGTGTGTCGCTGCAGCGAGGATGAGCCCAGGGGTTCCATCATCCATCCTCCTCCTCCTCTTCCTCTCCCGGAGCCCTCAGGGCTTCCACCTGGAGGGGCAGAGTAAGGAGCTGACAGTTCTGGGTGATGGTGAGGCTATGTGGATCCCAGAGGTGTTCAACCACACAATTCAGTGGTAAAAATGAAAAAAACGAGAGCGAGCTTCGTGTCCGCACCCGTGCCCTGTGTGGCCAGGCTGCGCTCAGCTCAGTCTGCTAAACAGAGTCTGCTTGGCCCAGTTCTGGGGGGAATCCCAGGTGCTTTATTAAATGGTTTGAATGTCTCACACCCTCTGAATCAGCGCCTTGAGGTGTCTTCAGAAGGACTGTGATGGTTAGAAATGCTGCTTTGGTTAGGGAGAAGGCTGTGCCTCTTGTGGCTGTCCAGAGTTACCTGGCATTTCCTCTCTCGTGTGGTTATTTCTTCTCATCCCTGCTGGTCCAGTTCTAGCTCAAACCGTTTCATTCTGCTGACTGAATCCCCTCACAGGCACTGCTCCACATCTGTGCCCAGCCTCCGTGTTGCCTTCCCTTGGCTGCACAGGGGTCCCAGGGGAATCATCTCCCCCTTAGGAGGAAGAGTTTGCATCAAGTTTTGGTGGGCCCCAGTAGAGTCTCACGGGTGGGGAGCTCAAAACCCTGCCCTGGTGGGGGAACCCCGCTGACGGTGCCCCTTGTGCTGGCAGGTTCCAGAAGAACAAGGCCTGTCCCGAAGGAGAAGAGTGTCGCTATGCCCACGGCCAGGACGAGCTGACTGAGTGGCTAGACCGGAGGGAGGTGCTCAAACAGAAACTGGCCAAAGCCCGCAAGGACATGCTGCTCTGCCCCCGGGACGACGACTTCGGGAAATACAACTTCCTATTGCGGGACGGCGTATAGTAAGGGGCCGGGGGGAGCCTGTCGGCTGGAGAAACGCGGGGTGGGTTTTCCGAGAGCGGCAGTAGCAGGGCGAGCGAGATCCGTGTCTCGCAAAGAGAACTCTTTCTTTTCTTTCGTTTTAAGATTTTGAGACGATGATTTATTAGTGGTGAATGAAAACGTGAATTTGATTCTCCTTGGCCAGCGAACGCCGTGCTCACTGAGTTCGTGATCTGTCTTCTCTCTGTTCTTTCCCCCAAATTCTCCTTCCTCTCCATCTTCTTGTTTTTGCTGTCCACTGTTTAAATGAATGAATCTAGTCTGTACCGGGAGGCAAATTGGAGAATTTCCCCGTGTCATTCCCCTGCCCTTCAGTTGGGAGTGTGGTTGCAGAGGTCAGGAAGACGAAGCTGAGAGAAAGAGCTAGATGTCTGGTGAAAAGGGGACCATGAAGTTCATGTGCTCCTTTTCTTGGTGCTGCAAGAGCAAGCCTTGCTTATACCGCTGCAGTTGGCCTGCTTTTCTGGGAGTTCAGTGCCAGAAGAATTGGGAATTGAGATGCAAAGAAGGAAAACCACTAAATCTGACTTAAACATCCGGGCTTAAACCCCTGATGAGTGAGTGTATGCCCCTGAGGCATCAACTGGAGTTGAGGATAACAGCCGTCTGGTATTAACAGTGTAGCTAAAAGCAGCAGTGTAATAAAACTGCTTGCAGTATTGGGAACTGAATTGTATGGCTTTAGACTGTTTGGACTGACAGCACCCAGGAAGCAAATTGGTGGCGCCTCATTAGACGTCTTTCTCAAGTGTGCAACGGGGTTTTGGGGTGGGTAGTTTTGGTTTGTTTTTTTTGGCTGGTGTGACTGGTACAAGGACTGAAGCCATCTAGAAGGTGTAGTGGGGACTGACACGCCATCTATCACTGCACTCCACGCAGCAGGATCAGGCAGGAAGAAGGCTGTAACCAAAAAGAGCCTGCATTTCTCTGTCCTTGTGTCCTGAAGAGAGAGAGGCAATGGGGTTCCCTTCTTGCTCTTTAACTGGTGTGTGTCAGTCGTTATTTAGAGCTGTTTATTCCTGCACCACCAGAGGAATCAAGTGCTCCTCTCACAGTCCGACTGCACTCTGCAGTTTTATATGCATGGATGGTGCCATCCTCTCAAACACAAACGCATCTCCTTCCTGCCTTTAAGGGCGAGGTCTTTTTTTGTACAGGATCTCCCAGGACAGCAGGCTCAGGGCCCTCAGAGCCGGCAGGCAGCACTGTAACCCCGGTAAATACAATCTAGCCATGTACCACAGGGTGCTTTGGCACTGTTGGGTCCCCCTTTCCCCTGCCTGTTCCCGTATCCTTGTGGCTCCCAGCTTCAGGAGATGGAAATACGCAGGAGATGCCGTAGGGACAGCTGGCACCTTTCCAGGCCAGCCTCCAGGCAGCTGCGTCAGCAACGCTGAGGCAGTTACGGCCCAGGAGCAGCGTGCTGCATGCTGGTCTTGGGTCTTCCCAGTGGTATGTTGTGCCCCAAATAAGCCAAACGTGCCTCTGAGCTTCTTTCCTTGCCTGTAAAATGGGGATGGCGGTCGGCGGTTTCATATGAGCTCCCCTTCTTGGCTGTACAGCACCTTGAGATCTGGCCTGGCGGGGGCCAGGATTGTAGCACCTGATGACAGCCGGGTGGCTTACGGTCGGTCTGGGAGAAGAGGGAAGTGGCAATTTCCAGCTCTGCCCCTGTGAGGGGAGAAGGAGAGGCAGAAGGATCTGTGCTATGGAGAAGAGCGGCCTATGCAATGTCACACATGGCCGTTGTTGAGTGGTCAGGTGCTGTGTTTTCTCCTCTGCTCTTTGCTGTAGCTGCCCGGATCATACTTTCTGCTGGTGCTCCTTGTGTCAAACTGGTCGAGTTTATAAACAGAGAGAGCGGGGAGGAGGCAGGCACAGGCTCCTGGGTTATCTCGTTCTGCTGTTCCTGGGCTGAGGTGCCAAGGAGCGAATCTGGATTGGGGAACGTTGGCAAGTGTTTTTGTTTTTAAAGCAAACCTGCATCTGTAGTGTGACTCAAGTGTTCGCCGCGCCATGATTTCTCATACAATAACTTGTTTTAGGTTACAGAGTGGGTCGCTGTCCCCTCTCCCTGCCTCTGCGAGGAGAGCCGAGCCACTCGGTGGGGCTGAGGCGGGGAGAGGGCAAGCATGCGTGAGGGGAGGGAGGCCCACGGTCACGGGTGTTGCGTTGAGTATCTCTTTTTGTTTTCCCTGATATGATAACCTGGTCTGTGGTGTTGCAGTACTTTGTCACCAGACTTGTTTTAGTGTGTATATATGTGACCCCTCCCGTGAAGCATATATACACAGGTATTAAATATATCGCTCTATATAATATTATATGTGTGTGGTATCGAAAGAATCTTTTTAATGAGGGTAAAGGAAAAGGACTCGGGCCAGGAAACGCAGCATCTCCAGTTTTAAATATGAAGACTTTTATTTGGGTTCGGGAAAGGGAAATAGCAGAGGGGAGGGTTTTATATAGATAGGTATAAATGCTGAGATGGGACAGGTTTCCCTGGTGACGCTTTTAAAACCCCCTATGATGTCCTTGCCGTCCCATCTCAGTGAAAGAGTATTATACTGCTAACTAGTGAGTAAAGTTTTAATAATAAGGCTTTGCTTATATTATTTAAGGGGACATTGTAAAAGGCAGGAAGCTTCACACGTGGCTTCCCAGGCTCACTTTATCGCATCAAGAGGGTTTTCTTCAGCATGCTACATACTCTCATTTGAAATGCTCAGCGCTCACGGCTCTGCAGCAGTTAAACCCCAAGTAAGTTGTAGGGCTGCTTTAGCGGTGCATTCACGAGACCCTTTGATAACTCCCTCTTGTTCAATAATTCACGTGAGGGAAGAAGAAAATTTTCCAGCGCAGAACCAAGTCCAAGGGTTATTAATAAAAGTGATGCTTTCACTTTATAACAGAAGAAAATCTCATATCCTGTAAAATAACCGCACATACGCACGGAGCAGAGGCTTTCGTTTAGATCAGCTTGTGAAATGCTGAAGGACTTGGTGAAAATCTTTTCCCAAATCCTTTGGTAAGGGCAGGGATTTAAGTCACGCTGGTGTTGGAGTGAACCTGACCTTTGCAGGGGGAAGAAAAATAAAATAAAAATACCCTACTTAGCTTGTATGAAACTGTATGTCAAAAACGGATGGGTTTTAGCAAGTGAAAGGGAAAGATAGCAAGGGGATGCTGCAGTTCTGAGCTGGGTAGTAATGATTTCGAGTCCTTTAATATGTCTTTGTATTAATATAATTTAAGAATACCACGCTTTACTATTAAAAAAGAACTTAGTATCTTTCATAAGGTATAGTATCAGGATAATAATGTAGATGTTTTAACAACATTTTTGGTTTTGTTCTTAAATAAAAAAACAAACAAACAAACTTGCTTCTTTTAGCCTTTGTAATAGAAAATAAAAGTGTGCACTTTAAACCCTCTCCTGATACAGTCTGTGTGTGCATTTTTCAAATAGCCCACAAAGCCTTTTTCCTTACTGTATGGAGGGAAGCAAAGGGAGGACTGGCACTGGATTGTTTGTGCCTTCTGCCATCCTTCAGTGTAATCTACTGCTCTTCTTGCCGAGTGGAAAATTGCGTATATTGCACATTAACAGATTCTGCAGTTCTTCATCAGACACTCAGTTCTTGTGAACTTTGGATACGTTTAAAATGTTGTTGTTGTTATGGTTGTTGTGTTTTTTTTCCTTTCCCCTAAGCACCAAGAATGTACATGCTCTGCATTAACACGCAGTTTCAGATGTTTGGGATAACCTGTGTTTTGAAACCTCCAGTAACCAGGTCTCATAATCGCCTCAATCTGGAAGTTGTTCTGCTGTGTAGACTGCTCTGTTCAACTGGGTCAGCCAGTTCTTTTGCCTGCCAGTGAGCACCCTGCCAGGGAAAATGCCCTTAGTCCTTTAGTCCTACCCCGAGTCGCATGCAGCTCGAGCCATGAGAAGCATCTGCGCAGATTCCCCCTGGCACGGTGCCGTGAAGATCACACCTGGGGGGCGACGTCAGTGTGAAAACATTCACTAATAAAAACCTTTTTGTTTTTCTTCCTTTGCCAATCCATCACGATGCAGATTAAATCTGGGATTCTTGATCAAGCCAAAGCTGAAGATGTGGCAAAGACAAGGGGGTCCCATGGAGACACCCCGCTACTGCTGTACAATCTGCAGGAGAGACCGGGGGGTCATACCCAGTGAGACCGGAGGAGGGGAGGCTTGGTGGGCATCTCCCCGATGCGCCTGGATGCAAACACAGCTTGTGTCCTTCTGGTCAAAGGAGAGGCCTGAATACGAGCTTGTAGTGCAGAGGGAATGAGATGGGTGCACTTTTAAGGTGCTAAACCGAGCACATGCAACACAAAAGGTGTTAGTGTTAGTTTTACCCTCCACAAATTATCACTGGCAAGAGCGAGTGTAGCTTTTCCAGTCCAATGGAGACCAAAATTGTAGGGCAGACAAAGCATGAGGAGGAAAACAACAGTACTGACACTGCAGTGTTTTCCTGGCACACTCGAACCTCAGCTATAAACCCCTCACCAGTGTTTCTCCACTGAAGGAAAGAAACTTGTATTTTGAAGAGAGAGGGAGAGGAGTGGTGACCTCAGTATTCACACCCTCCTGGGAACCTGGGCAGACGTTAGGGCAAGGGGCAGAGCACGAGGTCAGCCAGGAAGGATTCGGGTCCTGGGGCAGAATGAAAGGAGCAGAGGAAGAGACCCCTGGGAGATGGGAGGAAGGCTGCAAGGCAGGAGGAAGGCTGCATACCGAAGGCCTTTAACGCCCCCCTGCAGCAGCCCAGTGGAGGCAGTTTGCCTTGCCATGTCTGTAAGCGGCAGCTGGGATTCCTAAGCAGTTTAGTGACTGAGTCTGCCTTCCCACACCGCAGAGAAACATTTCTGGGCAGTGACAGCAGGTGTGGCAAACGTGGTCATCGCTGGTAATTGTTTGCTGCAGCCGTTGCGCTCGGAGCGGGGCCGTGTTGCATCATGCTCTGCGCGAGGAGAGCAGCAAACAGTGCCCTGCAGGAGGTGTGCGGGTCACCCACGGGGGTGGAGGGCACGGAGTCGGTAAGGCGTGTAGGCACGTGGTGAGAAAAACATGGGGCAGAAAAAAAGAGGGACAGGGCTGGGTGGGAGTGGCTGGTACGAAGAGAAGTGGAGGAGGAAAGGCTGCAGGAGCGCAGGCTGGAGCAGCCAGCCCTTTGGTGCAGGGCAGAGGAAGGTGCTGAACAGATGGCAGGGTACTTGTGGGGTGGTTCTGGGCATAGGTCTTCTTGGGGCTTCCTGAAAAGCTGTGGGTGCTGCTCAGGAGCTCCGGCCTGTCTCACCCAGCCTCACCCCTTTCTCCCCAGGATACCCGTTCCAATAACCTCTCCCCCTCGCTGGCTGGATTCTTGCTTCCTGCTTCTCTGCAGCCGCTCGAGGCAGGAGCAGCAGGTCCTGGTGCCCCCAGGGCAGGGGTGTTGTTTCCTGAAAGCAGATCCAGGTGCAGCAAGGACGAGAGCAGGGAACAGACAGCTCTGATTGACTCGTTCTCCACTGCGGCAGCTCCCGAGACTGCCCCTTTCACGGATGCTCCTCTCTGCAGTTTAGCTTGTGGATGGCAGCGTCCCAGAAAACTTTTTTTTTCTTTCTTTTCCCCCGAGAGCCTTGGAAGTACAGACATAGCTGAGAGTCCAGGAAAGCGGGTTATTTGTTACCATCTGGACTAATCCTCCCAAAAATGACATTTACCCAGGGCTGAGATGGAAATCTCTAAACCCAGATGCCAGAGTAGATTTGGCTTGCTTGGAACCGGAAAAATACTCAGCGCTGGAGGTGCTTTTTCATGCATTTCTCTGTGGATTTCCTCTGTCTGCTTTAGTTGTGGGCCTTCGGTAGTGCTGGGGCCCTCAGGGCAGACGCTCAGGAAGGATGAAAAAAGCTGCATAGTTTCTCTAAATGAACACCAAGGCACGCTCCCCTGTTTGTACCCCAGCAAAGTTGAGCAGCAGAGAGGGAAAGTCCTGCTTCCACGGGAGGGAGATGGCCTCAATTTTCCTCAGCCAAACGGCTTGAGGATAACTGCATTGGACATCGCCCTTGAGAGCTGAGTTGGATTTTCAATACAGAAACAGTCTCTTCAGTCTCCTGTTTAAGACCCAAACATTCATGTCTTGGCTTTTGGGGATCAGCTGCAGCCAGCCTGCCCAGGCTTCTTGGCAGATCAGTTGTTTTCTCTCAGCTCCCATCTTTTCCCCTGACCGTTGACTCTTCTATCAGTCCATCGGGCTCTGACCTCTTCGGCCTCAGTGCTGCAGGGTCCCTGCCCCTGCCAGGGGTCACATCGTTCCTGGGGCAGGTGAGTGAGCCTGGGAAGGGCTCGCTGAGGTTTGGCTGAGGAGATCATTTCAGCCAGCCTCTTCGTTTTGAGAAGGAATGGCTGCAGGAGCATGCATCTTCTTGTTGCTCCACACGGCCGATTTCCCTGGCAGAGGGCCAGCAATTGCTGTCCTTGGGTTTCCCCATCCTGCTTTAAACACCTTGGTTTATTGCTGCTCTTGGCATCTCAGGGGTTCTGCCTCCTGCCAGGGGTCTGATAAAGCAAAGGCTTGCACAGAGAGCTCCCAGAGCCAGCTCTGCCCAGGCTCCCAGAGCATTTCCGCAGCAGGGCGATGCACAAAGAGCTCTAGGTTTCCTTCCTGCCCAGGGCGGCACAACTTCTGGTGATCCCATCTTTCTCACGTTATCTGCCTGCCTAAACACCTCGTTTTCTGGCAAAAGACACCTCACAGGGAAGGCCACGTGCAGAACGGCAGAGCTGCCACGAACCTGGCTGCCATGTGAGCACCCCAGGAGGGGGGCAGGTCTTGGCAGCGGGGTGGGAAGGAAAAGCTCATTAGCTTTTGGCACTCGTTTGGGGGGGGAATTAGTTTTTAGAAATCCTTTCGCCTCAGGCGGGAGGTGCAGGTGGGTCCTTGTGCTGAGCCGTGCCAGTCACTTGGGGGATCTCAGCAGTGCCAACGGGGCTGCGGGAGGCACCTGTCCCGCTGCCAGCCCTGGCCCACAGAGAAAGAAAGCAAAGCCACTGCCTGCCTCTCTCCTGGGGCCGTATCCCTGCAACGGGGAGATGTGGGTGCCAAAGGCACCACAAAGGCAGGGCCAGCAGCGAGGAGTGAGGATGGAGGGGATCTACGCTCTCCTCCACGGAGGGACAGAGGCATCACGCGCACACGTATAAGTGTGTTTGCATGTGATGCTCTGCCTGGGGAGGAGGCAGCCCGTTTGGAGGTGGGAAGGAGGCTCAGTGTAATAGCGTGTCCATGCCCCATTGCCATGAAAAAGTGTCGTGCCCATATTTCAGGGACCAGGTTGTCTTTAGCACTTTGGGCAATGCAGAGCCCCAGTGCTGCTTTTACCACCTTCAGCTCTCCTCCTGTGTTGGCTTCTTCACTCATTCTCCCACCTCCTTTCCTTTCAAATTAATCTGTTGTGGATGCAGACCCACCTGGTTTGGTCGCAGCCTTCCTTGCTGCTGTCATTCTGGGTGTCCTCGCAGCTCCACAGATGCCCGTCACCGCCAGCAGCACCTCAACCCCATCGAAAAGGTGCCAGGATGTGGTCAGGCGTTCTTTCGGAAAGGTCCTGGTGAAATTCAACCTGCCAGCCTCTGCCAAGGTGAAAAGAAAAATGCTACTAAGCCCCACACATTATGCAAATAAATAGTTAAGTTCCCACAGTGGAAGCTGTCACCGGAGCGTGGTGTTTATTTGTCCTAGGAGCTAGCAAAAGAAAAAATAAAATTACGGATCTCTGGAAAGAGGCGGTGACTGACCTCTGGCAAAGGGTTTGCCTGGGCAAAAGAAGAAAGAGGAACCCACTCACCAAGCTGTGTTGGTGCAAGAACTGCGACCCCCCAGACCATGAGGGACAGGTTCAGTCTGTAGGGCCTGCAGCAGAAGACATCCCCGAGTGAGGTAGTATGGATATTTCCAAACAATGGCTGTGCTGTGGTCTCAGGTGACTGAAAAAAAAAAGAAAGCTGTTCTGAGAGCAGCGTGGGTTGTAAAGCTGCTAAAGGTTTCCACAGATTTTTGTCCTTATTTCCGGGTACACCTCAGGGGAGTAGCCTACCTTGTCTGTCACTTCAAAATCCCCTCCGTACTGCTGGCTTCTGCCTTTCCCCTCGCTATTGCCTGCCAGGGGCAGCATGTGCTTTGGGGTCTCAGCTACCAAGGCACGTGCCCCAGAACAAACAGAACAAAAACCAGCAGGTTTTTCTCACTGAGGAGCCATTAATTTGATTCTCTCTTCTTCCTAGCTTAGCTGTCAGGTAGAAAAATACATTTAAACCTATTCATCCCTTAGTCAGAGTGGGTAGTGTGTTCTGGGTAAGGGAGGGGGGATAGATGGATGGGTAGATAATACTGTTGTGTAAGCTTTGTGTCCTTGGAAAATCAGACAAAAATGTTTCTTTTTTACTTTCGAAGAGGAAACGTTCCACTGGATTATTGAGCCAAGCTTTCATCTCACCTGAGGAAGCGGAGATAGCAATTAGTGATAATAACCTCTAACGCCTTTCTTTGGTGGAGCGTCCCCGCTGCTGGTGGGCTCCCCACGAGCTGTGCTTTCAGCTCCCTGTACACACAGCTACGATTCCTCAGGAAACATCAGCCCCAGAAATCAGTTTGCAGCTAGGTGCCACCACCTAGTCCAAGACCCACGGTGACAATTTGCAGGAGTTTCTGCCCAAGAAGGCACCCAGCTGCGCCACCATCTCGTGTTGTGGGTCTGCGGGTGGCTGTGAAGGAGCACCGTGAGGGGAGGCAGAAAGGCAGCTCCAGAAGCACCGCTGAGGGAAAGATGGCAACTTGGAGATCTGTGCGAAGAACCCCACTCACCAGCTCCTTGTGATAAACCCCTTGTATTGGAGAAGTCTGTGTCCAAAACTATTTGTCGGGGCCTCAAGGTGTCAGGGAGGCAGGCGTGATCACCCTCACAGTCGGTGATCCGCAGGTGCTGGTGCACTTCAGGCCTGGTGACAGGCCTCTGTGGAAAGATCTCTCCAAAGAGAGGAGCAGAATTAGGGTTTTAAAATAAAGGTACCCCCAGGAACACTATTTAAATGGGTGTTCCTGGAGTTTGGCCCGCCTCAGCGCACCCCTCTGTGTGCCACCCATTTAGGGCCAAAGCCAGCTGACTGTGGCTGGTCAAGTCTGTGAGAAAAATGTGCTGTTAGGGGCCGAGCAGGCTTTTAGTGACGGAGCAGAGCTGCTGAGACCTTTGCTGACATGGAATTACAATGAAAACAAACAACTCACTGATCTGATACCGGTGCAGCCAGCACAAATGATGCAATCTATGGCCATGCCTGCAGCTTTCCGTGGTGACCCAGAGCCAACATTTCAGCTCCATTCCCTAAAGCAGCTCAAGGACTCTCTGTGGTGGGGACACAAGGGCAGGTGGATGCTCCGCTCCTCTGCCTCTACTCCACGGCGTAGTTTCTGCCTCCCCAGGGCTGGAGGTCAGGGCAGTGTTGACGCATCCTACTAGTGATGCTACCCCAGTTCTTCTCCTGGGTGAGAGCTCAGTTTCTGGGGACTATGAATCAAGAAGGGTACGCAGCGCTGCCAGGAGACTTTGTGGACGTGGCAAACACAAGATGAGAGGTATGTTCTCAGCTCTGTGCACAGTAACTTGTACATATCCATTGAAGGCTAATAATTCAAAATCCTAAGCGACAATTTCCTCCCAACAAACCTCATTTGCCAAAGCAATAAACGTCAGTTGGTCGCAGCTGATGGGAAGTTTACGGGTGCCTCCAGACACATGGTCAGATGTTTGTCCAGCTTTAAAGACAAGCCTGAGCTGGGGGCAAAATGAGGAGGTCCAGCTGCCCCTGGCACATGGCAGCTACTTTACCTTGCCACCTCGTGATGAGGAGCAGGCCTAGGCACATACGGCAGTAGCTCTCCTAAATGTTAGCAATGCCTGGCGGCATCAAGCGACCCCTCTCACTTTGCCTGGAGCAGCCAGAACGGGCCAGAAGACTCCATGACAGGACACAGACCCCTGACAGCCAGGCTGTTCTCCAGGAGGAAAAGATACGATCATTTCTCTTGCTCCCAGCAGCCAGAATCCGCTGACCTTCAAAAACATCTGCAGGGGCTGTCTGCTGGCTCCGGCTTTGGGTGGGTAGAGGACACTGTAATGGGCGTGGGCTGGAGGGGGAATACGCTCCCTGGCTTCATCGCCAGTGGTTATCACTGTCTGGCTGGTTTCTTCCATTCTTTTTGGAAGTGGGAAGAGCAGACCAAAGGGAAATCCCAAGAGGTTATCATGTAATTGTATCATAACTAAGAATTCTACCAAAGAATCTACCTTATAATTTCTGAGCCTGGTTAGATTGGGATCTGGATCATGAAACCTCCCCAGCTAATATGAAATTCCCAGCCACCCAGCCTGGCAAGACAACTCTTTTTGGTTTCTGTTGAGTTAAATCAAACACGCTTCATTATGGGACAAAACAGAAACATTGGGCTATTGGGAGGTTGAAAACCCTATCACTTTTTAGCACTGCAAATGTTGGACCGGTGAAATGCTTCATTTTAAGCGCTGAGAAAAATCCTAATGACTTCACTCAGGCTACTTACATGCTTAGCTGCGCTTGCTTTTCAGAGTTCAGCTGGACTGTGCCCCATCGCTGGGGCTCGGACCACTGTGAGGCTGAGCCTCCTGAACTAGACAGGAGCAAGCTGAGAAATGAAGGCACTTCTGTTCTAATTACCGGGAAAAGAGAAAACCCCAGCACGTGTAAAATGCTCTTTCCCAAGGCAGATCCCCACAAACACCAGACCTCTGTTGTCCTGTCTTCAGTCCAGCCCTCCACGCTAAAACCCCTCGCTGATAGGAGGGGCTTTCCACGCTCAAGGTCTTACTTAACCAGCCGATATCGGAGTGTTTGCAGGGTGCGTGAACTTGCTCGCGTTACATCACCGCTCCGAGAGGAGGCTGCTGGATTTCTGGAAAAGACCCTGTGTCGCTTCTGAGGAGAAATCCTGCATCTTGGGGCTGCACCGACTTAAGAAAGATGCGTTAGGCTACTGATGAGCAGGGACTTAGCAGGGGCGCACAGTAAGTGCTACATCATGCAAACGCGCTCACTGTCTGCCTCTCGGGGAGCTGGAAAGTTAGCAGGCAGATGCAGGCACCGCGTGTACGTCTCTGGGAGGCACTCTGCGCAGCGCGGAGCTCCTCGGAGCCTCCCGAGAGCCCTTTTGGGGGAGAGGATCCGTTCGCTGCTGCATTCGCAGCTGACGTGCGTACCCCCGACTGTGCGCGCGCTTTTTTCCCCCCCCTCTCCACAACGTGTGTATTTGTTATAACACCTTGGGAAGAAAAAGGGTGCTGCCCTTGCAAAGTTAGATAACTGGCCCAGTTCTTCGCAGTCGGATTGGCTGCGAGGGGCCCTGTAAAACCATGCTGGCCAGCAGCCCGGCCCAGCCCTGCTAGGCTGCAAGCTATTTCCACAATTGGCCACTTCAGAGCGGGAGTGGGGGAGGTGAAGACAGCTGGGCAAACTGCATCTCTGCCAGGCTGCTTCCCTTCCTCCTTGGCTTTTCTCAGGAGGAGTTGTTTGGCAAGCCCGCTCCGGGCGCCTCCGAACCCCTCTCGCAACGCCCAGGCGAGCGGGTTGCGGCGTCGGCGGCCCCGCTCCCGGCCCTCCCTCACCCGCGCAAATCAGCCCCGGGACAGGACATGTCAAGCTGCAACAGCGCTGGGGGCCCCGCTGCCCTGGACTTTCTGGAAGTCCTCAAGTCCCTGCTGGAGTACTCCTTACCCTGGAGCAACAAAATGACAGGTAGGATGGAGGGAACACGTGCTCGGGTGCCCGCTTTGCTTTCTGCTTCCCCTCGCCAAGTTGCAGGGCGAGGAGGGGGCAGCAGAGCTGGTTTGCTGCAAGTTTTTCAAGGGTGTGCTTCCTCCGAGAGCCCAAGTGAGTCGGGGAGCGCTGGCACGGGGCGCGTTGTGCAGCTAGGAGGAACAGCAACAGCGATGGATTGATTACAAATCAGGCAGGAGCGCTGAGCTCCCGCTCCTCTAAATCTCTCCGCACAGCTACTTCTTGGAAACCCTCAGAGCTCTGTGTGCAGAGAAGGCTTGGGCACAAACCTCTGTGCTCGCGTAGGAGCAGCTTCCAGGATTTCCATCCACGCTGCCCAGCGGCTAATAACTGCTCAGCCCGCAGACACCGCTGCTCCCCAGGCGAGGGCTGCCCAGGGAGCCCAGCTGGCGTGGAGCGGGCTGATCCTGTGCAAACTTTGTGCCTGATGCTGCAGCTGGTTCTCCGTGGGAAGCCGGGGTACAAAACAAAGTGAAAGTTGTGTTTTCTTTGCAGGAGCACTTCTGCGCTCCTAGGCAGCCCCGCTCTCTGTGCAGCCTCCGAGAAAACAAGTGGAAATGACCCAGGAGGTTTTTTAGTCTGGGCCGACCGACTCTCTCTTGCTGGGCACGCTCCAGGCGCCCATCACGTAACTCGCCGGTTTTGGATAGGATGCCACATGCCCTTAGCAAGCTGCTTTCTGGCTGTCGTGTTTGAACGTTCGCTGCCGAGTGCTGGGGAGGTGTGTGGGAACACCTTGGCACAACAAGCTCATGTCTAGGCATGAGCGAGCCGAACTCACAGAAAGGAGCAGGCGCTGAGCTGCCTGGTGGGTAGGGAACTGCCAGCAGGACACGTGGACAGCTCGGCAGTCTCGAGGCACAGCGTGACCCGGGCGTGGGAGCAGAGAGCCAGAGCCGCGCTGCGGAGGGGAGCCCTGCTTTTCCCCCGGGTGTCAACGGGAGAGAAGGATGCTGCCGTGGCGGTAGAGGAGCTGCCAACACCCGCTGGAATACAGCAAGCCCCGTGGTGCCCGCACGGCTCCCTGTGGGAAAGGGGAAGGGGAAATGCCCCCACCTCCCAGAGGCTCATTTTGTCACGTCGCTCTGCTGCTGCCACCTGTGAGCAGGCTCCCTCCTTCGCCGTGCTTACGGATCACTCGGTGTGACGCTGCGTGTCGGGACCAGGGCGTGATTTCAGGGCTCACCGGTGCCCAGGTGGAAAGCGGACCTGGCTGGGAGGAGGCGGGGATGGCCAAGGGAGGCTCCCGTGGCGCAGAGCCTTGCTGTGGCTGAGCTGAAGTTTGGCCGGCTCTCCGGGAGAGGTCCCGGCCAAGTGGATTGAATTAATCCAAGGGAGGAGCGCTGGCGGGATTGATCTGTCTGGAGAGCTGGAGTGGGGGCTGGGGGGATCAATGATTTGCAGAAGGAATGATTTAGTTGTAACTGAATGTGGCTTGGCTGGCAGCTGAGGCTGCTGTTTTGTGGCAGCTTTCCTCCTCGGTTCCAGGACCACCCTGCCTCTTAGCATCACCTCCCGTAACCCTCGGAATTGTCCTTATTACGCCACCTCCCTGCCGAGGCCGGTGTTCCTGTTGTGGCCCTCCTCCCGCAGAGCTCCACGCTCACCTCCTGGGTCTCCATACCACACACCAGTCTTCTGGGCTTGCTGGGTCGCAGGCCTCCGTCAGAAACGCGTTCTGCTGTTCAAACCTCCCAGCGGGGCTCGCTGTACGTGTCCCTCCCCCCTGTGCCTAGCGCTGGGCTGCTTCTTGCTTGCCTCCCTGCTGCATCAAAGCTGGGCTGTTCTGCATCATCTGTCCCCGACAAAAATACAGCTGTAACAGCCACGGCTGCTGCATTCCTCTCCTCACATTGTCCTCCTCTCTTCCTTCTCAGCTGCGGAGCACAATAAAAAGTGTAAAAGACCAGGCAGATCCCAACTCCAGAAGGCGTTAGCTGATGGTGCAACGTCCACTTTGTGCTGGCAGTGACTCAAATCCCTAGTCCCAGCCTGAGGCAGCGAGGAAAAGCTCTTAGAGCAGCCTCCCTCCTTGCTGGCGGGGCAGAGCTGATGCCCGGGCAGGGTGCTGTGAGAGGAAACCCACAGGAATGCTCCCCAGGAACTCCTGCCTTCAGGCCGAGCAGCTAATACTCTGCAGGCCAAACCCTCGCCAGGCAGTCGCAAGGCAGGGGCGGTGTGGCGTGAACTCAGCGCTGAGCACCTACCGAGGCGGGGTGGAAATGGGCTGGAGAAAGAACACGGCCGATCTGAAGGGAAAAGCCCTGGAGGGAAGGCCGCTGAGTGTGGTAACAACCTCCATTCACAAGGACATTGCCCAGAAAAGCAGTTCCATTTAGATGTGCAGGGGGGATGCACACAGAGCCTGTTCCTTGAAGGAGCTCTGTAAAGCACTGAGACGTGGCACCAACCACCCCCGGGGGCCTCCAGCATCAACAACAATGGAACAAAGCAACCGAGAGAGCTGCAGCTGAGCGGGGAGCCCACAGCCCGCCATGCTCTGGCCAAGTCCCCTCACCCTGTTCCTAGAAGCTGCTCCCTCCCAGCCTCGCTAGGTCGCGTCCTCATTACCACCTACCATCTAGCTGTTTGCTGGTAAAAGCTTCGCTGCGAGCCCCTTGCCGAGCTGTGTGCGCTGCCTCTGCCACGTGTGGTCTGACATCTGCCTTTCACTGCCCCGTGTGAAGCGGCATCTCCACGCATGTGCCCGTTCCTTCTGCCAGCTAAGCTTGGCAAGGCAGAAGCAGCCTGTGGCAGCCCCGGAGCACACCGGGCAGTGGAGCACGACCTGTTGTGCATGCTGCTTGCAGCTGGATTTATTGGCCGAAACCCCTTGCAACGATGCGTGAACCTGTGCTGTTCCAGCCACTTGACCACATCCTACATTAGCAAGGTGGCTCTTTCCAAGCAGCACATGCCCAGGCATTGTGTCACCCATTCCCTGCCAAGGAGGCAGCAGCTTCTGCCTCACCTAGTGTTAGGTCAGAGGTTGGACTCTGTGATCTTGGAGATCTCTTCCAACCTAGATGATTCTGGGATTCTGTGAAGAGAAGTAGCTGGCATTTAGGGTAGCATGGGCTCCTTGTCTGCCCAGGTTGGATGGAGACTTCCCCTGGTCCTCGCTGCAAAAAGGTAACGAGGGAAGCACCTACCACACGTGACTTCCAAGCCATTCTTTTCTCTGAGGCACGTGAGGAGGAATTCAGTCCTGATTTTGCGGGTCAGCGACCAGTGGGGTTTATTAGCAAGGGCCGGATCAAACTGTACTGTGCGACCCAACCAAAACGTCTGAACTTATTTCTGGAGCCTTTGCCAGGGAGATTTGCGGAGGGGCAACTGAACCAAGCTGGCCTCTGAGCGTCTGTGGGAGGAAGTGGGCCCCTTTCTGCCACCGCACGAGGGGCACGTCCCTGCCTTGGCACACGTGGCCCCGCTGGGTGCAGCTGGGCTTTCCAAGGGAGGCTGCACCCTTTCCTCTCGCCACACGCACCGCTATGCAGCAGGCTTGCTGCGGCCGGCCCTTCTGCGGCAAGAGGCAGCAGCTGCTGCCGGGAGAAGCCTCGTGGCTGTAGCGCTGGCACATCTGCGAGCTTGTTCGTTCTGCAGCAGCTCCTCCGCATCCGCCTGCGCTCTCGGGGATGGACTTGGCCTATTTGACTCTGTGCTTAAACCCCAGCGCGGCTGGGACAGGGGGACAGGCCGGGGGACCCGAAGGGGCAGCGCTGAGGTGCTTAGGAGAACCGGGAGATCACGAGAGCTGGGAGCCTGCCCGGCCCCTCCTCGCCTCTCGCGCTATGTAGGGCAGCGGGAGATTAAATCCCGGCCGGAAGCAGCGGGCCGGCCGCCGTGACACAGCCCCGGGAGCGGCGGGGAGCGCTGAGGGGAGGGAGGGAGGCGGCGGCCCCTCAACCCCCCTCAGCCCCAGCCATTAACGGTCGCGTCAACGAGCGGCTGGGGGGGGGGGGCGATCGCTTCTACGCATGCGCGAGCGGCCCCGGAGCTCTCCGCCCACGCGCGCCCCCCTCCTTCGCCCCCCCCGCCCTCAGGAGCAGCTGGCGGTGACGCAGCGCCCCGGAGGCGGTGCGAGGGGCGGGGCCCCGCATGCAAATGAGCCGCGCGGAGCCTGCCCTCGCACGTGCCCCGGCGGGCGGGGGGCGCGTGCCCGCGCCGGCCCCGCAGGGGCGGGGTGGGCGGGGCTTGACGCCGAGGGACCAATCCCCGCGGGGCGGCGGGCGGGGCGAGGCGGTGGCGCTCATGAATAATGAAGCGGGCGGGCGGCGCGCATGCGCA
>CM021765.1:42421954-42468239 GCA_011076525.1 Nettapus auritus
CCGCGCCGCGCACCAGGAGGCGGCGGCGGCTGCGGCGGGGGGAGCGGAGCCCGCGGCAGCCGGGGGCAGCGCGGGGGCCGCCGGGCGGCAGGAGCAGCGGGGCCTGCCCGGGGCCTTCCCGCTGGTGCTGAAGAAGCTGATGGAGAACCCGCCGCGGGACGCGCGCCTGGGTGAGCGCGCGGGGGCGGCGGGAGCGCGCGGCCCCCTCCTCCTCCTCCTCCTCTTCCTCCCGGTTCCCCCCCCCTTCCCTTCCCGCCCCGCGCCTCAGGGGCGGGCCCCGCCGGTACCGGGGCGGCCGCCGTGGGAATGCCGGCGGTGGGGCCGCGGTGCGCCCTGCTGACGGCGGGCTGCCGCTGCTTCGCTTCTCTCTGCCTTTTATTTTCTCATCTGGCAGCGTTTGCGCCTTCCCGAGCCGCAGCTGGGTCTCGGGGAAGGTGCGGGGTTGTCTCCATCGCTGTAAGGCCCGGCACGCGGGCGGCTGATTAAAAATGAGTCCTTGCAATTAGGAGTTTTAAGGTTGATGGTAGTTTTTTCAACCTCAGAACATCATATCCAGTATAGACCCTAGCGCAAGCAAGGTCGGTAAGATCATTCCCAGTGAGGATCCCAATTAAGATCCATCGACTGTGTATGCCTAACGTGACCCAGCACCATATAAACGTCCTCACCTTGTGATTCCCTCAAATGTTTTTCTCATTTCTGCCTAAGATACACACGTATATAGTCAGCCTCTGGTAAAGGCTTGGCCCTGTTGCTATGGCACAGGATGCTGCAGTGCACAAAATCTTGAATCTACAGTGTTATGGGGGTGCTCAGGTTATTGTCTTCACCCACTCCTTTTTAGAGGTGACAGTGCTAGCAGGAACAACTGAAGGTAGCGTCTGGAAGCCGTGGCGGTAGCTGACTGGGGTAGGGTGGCTTGTCCAGCATCACTTCATCTAGCATATGCAGCTGTAAAATTTAACACAAGTTTCATGTCTGGCATTATTCTGAAGCTAGAAACACTCGATGCTTTTCCTTTTACCAGATGACCCCATTCCGGCTTGGGGAGGTGCACAGCGTGACTCTCTCAAGTTTGCTAGAGGGTCTGTTGCATTTTGATTACCCCTTTCCATTCACGCTGTGATGAAGTTCACACTGTTCTCATTCTGAAAACTTCTCCGTGGACTTCTTCAAGTCCAGCTTGTACTGTTACATTTCACGCTTGAGGCTTGTTGCCTTCTGTTTATTTTGATCTCTTGGTGCTTTTCTTGCTTGCATATTCCCAAGGCTTCGGGGGAGACACCTGTGTTAGCAAGTAGATGCTATTAATTTTACAAAAGCCCTGTGAGTAGAACTGGGATTACTGACTTTAGAGGATCCTCCTTGTGTTTTCCGCTCCTTTGCAATACGTTTTAAAGGCTTACTGATTTGCTTAAAAGTGGTGTGTTTTCAGCAGGCCTTCTGAGAAAGGGCCCTGTGCCTCTTGTCTGAGACGCCTGTTGACAAAACACAATTTTCAATATTATTTTGAGGGAAACGGTATCAGCTAGCTGCAGTTGTGTCCATTTATAGTCCGCACAAGCTACCTATGGGTTTTCCAACTGCCTTGGGTAATTTGACTACCCAGTAAGCAAGCAGGCTTTCTAATCCTTCTGAGCAACAGAGGAGGGCATCCCGTTCCAAATGAATGCCATCGTCTTGAATGCTGTGCCATGTACGGAGTATATCTGACAGTACTTGCTGCAGATTGTTCTCGTGTGCAGTGCACGAGTTAAATAAAAGCAATATTAAAAACAAAAACCTGTGGGGTAAGGGAAGAGAATTAATGCTCTGGAGCAGGAGCGTAGGTCTTTCCTGTTAATAACGAGCTGCTGCATGCTCTCCAGTCCAAAGGATGCCTTAATCACCAGGTGCCTGCTGCTGTGGCAGGAGTGCCTCAACAACCATCACATAATGGGCATCAGGAATACCTGACCCTATAACCTCGCTTGTTGCACTGACACAGGTGGGGCTGAAGGCCCATGGAAGGAACAGCCTTGGTCTCCACAGCGTTTTCAAGATAATTTGACAATATATTTTCAAGGAAGGGGAAGCTTGTCAAAAAGGCACGTGCATTGTTAGTGGCTGGGTAGCACTTGATAGCAGGGGCCAAAGCGCCTTGTCTTTCCTTGAGGAAAATGAAGGATGTGGAAAAAAGCTCTTTCCAGGTTGCTGCTTTTGGCCAAAACGCCACCATTTCCAACCATTTGTGAACTTCAATTTTTGTTGCTGAAATGACTTCACGTAAACCAGTGACCTCTCTCTTAACAGCAGATGTACGGGCTAGTTAATAGGTCACGGTAGCAGAATGAGGGGGCTAAATCGGACATGAGCTACCAGCTGTAGAACTACAGTCCAGATTTACCAGGGTGACCTTGAATCACTGCAAATGGAGCCTCTTAGGATACTGCAGCTCTGCTGTCAGGTAATACCTGTTTACCCTATAAATATCTTCAGAGAATTAATGTTTCAGGTCCCTGCACTGGGGCAGGCGGGGACTTCCCCCTCAAGATGCAAGAAGTTAATTAGTATTTCATTCGATATTGCGTGCCCAGCAGGATGGTGTGCAGCAGAAATAAAAATTAAATGAATTGAAAGAAAGCCAGTGGGAAAACGTCACTGTAAAAAGATGATACGACAGTTTTATCTTTTTGTGCATTGTGTTTGAAATACACGGGCACTTGCTACACCTGCTAACGGCTGCTATTTTAATTTTGTTTCAGATATTGCTGTTAGAAGTGAGGGGGAGAGAGAGCGTAGCTAATCAAAGACGGCACTGGGGACCTGGTATTTGTCCAGTTCTCAATGCGTAGCAAAAGTGGAAAAAAAAAATCAGATGGTCTCATGTGAAGAAAGGATCTAATTTGGTGTGAGCTAGGGACAACAGCAGGAGGAAGCTGGAAGGACCACAGTTTTTTTCAGGGTACCGAAGTACAGCAGGATGATGGTGCACGTCTAAAATGTGCTGAAAGATCTGAGAAGAGCCACATGTGCCAGTGGTATAAACTATGGGCATCTATCTCCTGAAAAACACTGAACAACCTTATGTTGTGGCTACTAATTACCCAAAGTTTCTCCTCTCTGTTTGAGGAGTTGCATTAGATGTTGCAAAACAAAAGCACTGCTGGCTTGTATAAAAGTTGCATAGTTCATAATGGAGTACTGTTGTTTTTAAGACTAAGCAGCGATTTTTTTTTTTAGTTGACATTTTGACTCAACATTCACAAGTTGTTTATCACGTTGATTAAAAAATAAAGTGATTTACAAAGAAGTTATTGTCAACTTGCATTTATTTTGCTGATGCCCTTATTAGGATGTTGTCCACAATCCCCAGTGCAAATCTCAGTTGTTTTGCTGGGCAGTACGCAGACCTGATGGAAACGTGCAATCCCACATCCAAAAGCTTGATGTAAAATGGCTCTTCTGATTTGGGGGGTGTGCTTCACTAGTAAGTGACATCTTTGTGTGTGAAGCAGAGCAGGCACCATTTCCTTACCAGCTCCAAGTAGAAGCTATTTAGAAACGTTTAGTCGATTTGGATCGTGACTGTTAACCTACACGCTTGCTGTGCGCAAGCAAAAGGTAGGAGAGTTCACAAAAAGGGGTTTACAGCAGGGATAGGCGTTGGGAGATAAAAGTTGGGAGGCAGCAGTGTGAAATTACAAGGGGAAGACCCACAGCTGCAAGGAGATGATGTTAATGGAGCTCATATCCAGAAGGTGCTGGTCTGAATTTAACGTGCTCTTTAGGTACTTGCTGTTAGTCCCAAGCCTGTGGCTGGTAAGTATTTTCTCAGATGCTTTAGTTTAATTTATGCATCTTTTGTTGTATAAAATATTCAGAGTATGGTAGATTAAAACAACAATTTCCTCTGTATGGCGGTGCTGTTCTTTAAGCCATAAAGAGCTCTTTCAGTTTCAGTTCCATACCAGCTAAGGCAATAGCAGAAGGAATGCCAATTCCATCAGAATAGGTTTTATATAAATAGGATTTTCTGATTTAGAGTGGAGTTCCACCTCTCTCCCACCCCCGATAAAGTAGAATACTCTTTTGGTGTAGACTGGCTGCAATACGCTGCCCTATTGCCAAAGGACTGTGCGTTTTGTCAGGAATACTGGAGATCCAAACGGGTCCGCTGTGCATCCCTGGAGCCCTTGATCCCTCGAACTGGCTATCTGTCCGTTTCTGCGATAAGACGCGATTCCCAGCGGCTGTGGGTGCAACTGGTGGCCGCTCCTTTTGATGGCAGTGCTGGCTCGAGTAGTCCCAGCCCTGGCGCTGCTTCTGCAGTGCCTCCTTGCTGCGCTGGTAGAACTGCATGGCTACACGGAGAACTGGATCAGGAAAAAGACTGGGATTTTTTTTTTTTTCCAGCTTATTTTTGTCTCTTAAATTATGTAATTATTCTATAACTTGAGTTTTCTGCTTGGATTCTGTCCCAGACGATTGTTAAGATTCAGTAGCTATGGGGAACGTAGAAACAGCCATTTTTCTGTGTTTCATGCCCTGTAGCATAGTAAATGGAGAATTTCATCAGTCTTTTGTGGCTTGGGGGTGGGGTGTGGGAGTATGCCTTATTAGACATCTCCCCAAAGAGTAAAAATTGTGTGTACTCTGAGCTATCTATAGCGAACAGCATTTGGAGCTATTACTTTGTGTGGACATGCTGAGTCATTTTGGAAAGAAATGCATCTAAAATCCTGAACGATAGTGGTCCAGGTCTCTGCTGTGCTGTGGGCATTCTAACTAATTTTCAAATGCAATCTGAAAATCCGTATTTCGTTCTTTTTTTTGTATCTAAATTATTCTTCTGCATCTTCTTTCTCTTGTGTGTAGAATAAACTGTTCTGCTTTCTCGGAGTCCTCTTAATGGCTTCCACTGTAATCCTACTTACAGACATTCACTTCCCCATCTTCCAGGACAAGCCTGTTTTGTTTTTTTTTTTTTTAAAAAAAAAGCTATTTTGCAGTGACTAGTGACTAATAAGCTAGATGCAGTGTTATATCACCCTTGGGTAAGTTATCACAGCAAAGATAATTGATCTTCAAGGCTACTCAAATATCTGTGGTCCAGCCGTTGCAGGGAGGCAGAGCGCTGCATACTGAGCAAAAAGGAATGTTGCCTTTCAACATCTGCATTTTCAGATTGTGTCGTGAGGCAGAAATACAGTTTACTGCATTTCCTTTCCTGGGATTTTTGTTAGACTCTTAACCCTTGGGTCTGTCCTGTGTTGCAGCTTGTACAGTGACCTACTTGTATCTTTCAGATAAAGAGAAGGAGAAGATAAAGCTTGAGGAAGATGAGGCAGCAGCTGCCAGCACTATGGCAGTCTCGGCTTCCCTTATGCCGCCCATTTGGGATAAAACTATTCCTTATGATGGAGAGTCTTTCCACCTGGAGTACATGGATCTGGATGAGTTCCTCCTGGAGAACGGAATTCCTTCCAGCCCTACTCACCTGGATTTGAACCAGAATCCACTCTTGCCTGTGGCTGAGCTGGAAGGAAAGGAGTCTGCCAGTGCTTCCACTGGTTCTCCTGCATCATCCTCTTCCACTGCAGTTTACCAGCAATCTGAAGCAGCCTCCAGCACAGGTAGATGGAATACTGTGGGGCTTGGAGGGATTTTTGTTGTTCTGCTATCAAAAGGTGCCTCTTCGGATCAAAATGGAGGTGTGCGAACCCATCGGTGTTAGCTGTAGCAGGTTAAGTAGCTCAAAACGTGCTCGATTTAGAGCTCAGTCCATGTGTCAGTTCATGAAGATGCTGCCTCTCTTCTTCCTCAGTCTCCTCCTGGAAAAGTGAGTTAGCGTCTGTGAGTGTGCAGTCTCGTTCTCTTTTTGAAATCAGAAGAACTGGAATGCCGACATAAGGAATTTACTTTTTTTTGGTGTTGCTCATTTGGTGAGAAGCTGGGTCTGTTGTGACTGTAGTTGCTCAGGTTATGTTGGAACAGAGCTGAGTTTGTGACGGGTCATTTGTACTGCTTTGGCTTGGTCTGCTTGGGTAAACTTGTGCTAACAATGTACTTCAAATAACAATGCTTAGAAAAAATAACAGCCGTTTTTCTTCGCTAGCCTGTGAAACAGGAGGACTGACTTTTGGGAAAGGTTTGTTAATGATGCAGTTTGATGTTCTGTGTTGCTTTGAAGAGGGAATGGAGAAACAAAGAAACAAAACTATGTACTTAAATGATACTAGGAAACTTTTGCTTTTTATGAGTAGTACAGAGATCTTCTCGATTAAAGAATTTAGCAGCTCAGTTTGCTCTAGATAAGGAGTTTAAACGTCATAGCCTCTAAATGTGCATGGTGCTATTTCATGAGCAGGGTGTACAGAAAGTGTTTTGCTGGGGGCCTCTTCCGCAGAACCCGTGAGAAGAGCGAACTCTGGTACTCCTTCAGTAAGATGTAAGGTGTGGGTTTTTTCCAGGTGGTGTATGAAAAGACTTATTCATTGATCTCCACTTCAAATTGCACTGACAATTGCAATTCATGTTTATGAAGCTTGTAAGTGATATATAAATATGATAAAGTTCATACGAATGCTGTGTCAGGCAATGTGTTGGGGATGTTTCTCTTTCCATGCGGCAAGGAAATAGCATACTTTGGCATTTTTAGCAAACCTACGTTTGTTTAGTCCTTTAGAAATGCAGTTATCTGACTTCTGAACGACCAAGGGACTGCAGGTTTTGGGCGAGCTTGTTTCGGTGATGTTTTCTAAGGCACAGAACTCAGACTGATACAAGCTTCTTACTTAAAAGCTTGCCACAGCAATGTTTAATGTGTGCTCAAGTACACAAAGCATGCTGAGGAAGTCTTAGATTTTGTCCCACATCTGTCTACTCATGTCTGTTAGTCTGGCAGATGTTCCTGGAGCTTGTTCTTACGTGGGCCACGTAGCTTCTCTCTGTAAGAGAAGTTGTACGGTACCAAGCACCTGTTAAAGAAATACCAAGTAATACTACTAAATGCCACTACATACTACCAGATAGTAGATGCCTACCTTGGTTTCTGAGATAATTTTCTTCATCCTGCTGAACGTGTTGTAACTTCTCCTCTTTTTGCCAGAATCCCCACTGCAGAATGAGCGAAATACACCCAGCCCCATTGATCCCGACTGTGTAGAAGTTGAGGTGAATTTTAACCCCGACCCTGCTGATTTAGTGCTGTCCAGTGTGCCTGGTGGTGAGCTCTTCAATCCTCGCAAGCACAAGTTCACTGAAGAGGACCTGAAACCACAACCGATGATTAAAAAAGCAAAGAAGGTTTTTGTCCCAGATGAGCAAAAGGTAACAGATTTATTACTGCAGACTTCTCTAGGCCTTGATCAAAGTTTTTCACTCTTTGACCAGGCACTTTGACATACAAAGGTAATGTGCTATACCTACGTGATTGAGCAAAAGCATTGCCAAGAACAGAACTGGCAAGTCAGCTGCTGTTCTTGCTGTTTTGCTGGTTTAATACTGTGAGATAATTACTGGGCAGGAGCAACTTAAAATGCTGTACACAGGAATTAGAAGAACTATCAAGTCGCATCAGCTGCACTTTTGAAGGCCAGTGTATGTTATCTGGCCAGCATTATGCATGATCCAGCTTTAAGCAGCCCAGACAACAGAACGTGCTTTTTGTGGAAGTTCATTCCTGAATTGAAACGAAGTCAAGAGTGCGTTTCAGTTGGACAGCTTGGTAGCCGAGTCTTTTAATCTCCCTAGTTCTAACAGAGCATTTTGTTTGCCTTAAAACAAGACTCGTGTGGGGATGAAATCTTACGTAAACTGATACGTAATGTCAGGTTTTATAACTGATATGTAATGTCAGGTTTGCATCTTTTCTTTTTTTTTTTTTTGTTTCAGGATGAAAAATACTGGACAAGGCGAAAGAAGAATAATGTGGCAGCAAAGCGTTCCCGTGATGCTCGGCGATTAAAGGAGAATCAGATAACAATTCGTGCAGCCTTTCTTGAGAAAGAAAATACAGCCCTGAGGACGGAGGTTGCAGAGCTGCGCAAGGAAGTGGGGCGATGCAAGAACATTGTTTCTAAATACGAGACCAGATACGGACCCTTGTAAGCACACCCCTTTTCATTGTTAGGGCTCCTTGTTTTAGCCTCTTAGACTTCTCTGCCTTCTGTAGAGACTCAAATAAAGTTTGTGGAGGCTTTGCCATTTTGCATCTATACAAAAAAAATCTGTTGGCACAACTTGTTCAGGGCCTTTCCTGATCACGTTGCCCAAATTCTTAGTGTCCATAGTTACAACTTTTTTTTTTTTAACACTGATAGAGCACTTTCTGATGTCGTACAAGACAACAGATTTACCTGTCTGGAGGAATATATGTGGATCCCTCCTGACTGGACAGGGCTTTTGCTTTCTGTTCTAATCTCCTTTTTTAAATGGAGAAAGAGCCTAAGGGATTCTGGTCCTTGCTTTTTTTTAAAAAAAACAAACATCTCCTGCTCTTTTCTACCTGTGTGCCCATTTCCCCAGTCAAATTGTAAAATACAATTTTAAGATATAAATAGATGTTGCTGGGCAGCATCAAGAAATTGTTTCCTCTCCCATTAAGAGGCACTAGAAAGCACCTGTTGTATAGAACTCCGTTCCCTGTTGAATAGGGATGGAAGAGCCTTTAGGACAGGGAAATATTCGATCTCTTGTGGAAATTGAGGTATCTCTACCATAATGAATGTGTTATGTAGACCAGAGTTAGTGCAGTGTTAATAAAACACTGCTCGAACCTCTTTGTAGGTTCTAATTCTTGATAAATTCCAGAAACCTAGGATAGAGGACAGGAGAGGATCTCTCACTTTACAGATATGGACAAAATAATTTGCTGTAGGTTTTAGGCTGTATTTGTATACCACCCCTTCTCTTTTTCCCCCAAAGAGGGAAGTTTTTCTTGAACTGCTGATGAAGCAGCACGTTCATCCTGGCTGAGGAGTAACAGAGATGGTACCACTTACAAAAAGAGGTTTGGCTCATTGGTCTGAACCTTGAGGCCTATCTGTTAAGGCATTGCTAGTACCTTTTTAAATTAAAAAAGGTACTAAAACATCTTTTTCCAAAGCATAAGAAACAGAAACCAGCCACTGTTACTTTACTGCACCTTACCTGTTGTACAAAGGCTTTTGTTTTTTTTGTTGTTTCGGTCCTTTGCCTGGTGAATACACTATGGAACAAGCTACACCCACTCTAAACAGGAACAGTTTACCTCACTATCTCCTGTGTAGCAACATATCTGGACTCTCCATGCCTGCTGGTTCTCTTTCCAGCATGCTTCCTGTTACAAAATTAGCATACAAGACTTGCCCTCTTGGAAGTAATCCATTCTCAGCACCAAGCACTGCTTCAACAGTATGTGGTGTTAAAAGAAAAATATGTTGTGTGTGATGTTGGGACCTTCTCCATGACCTCCAACTGCAAGAACCAGAAGCCTTAAAAGAAGTATTTGTCTAGAAGTCCTCTTGATAAGGAAAGCTATCTTAAGGTTAAGATAGTGGCTATATCAGAACTTTTAGGCTATGCTTCCTGGGCTGATGCTTGCATTAGGGAGTAAACATGGGGTAGAAGATGTTGAGGGTAGTTTCCAGTTCCCTTCTTGAAATCTGGAAAGAATACTAAGGAGAAAAGAGGAAAAAAAAAAAAAAAAAAAAAAAAAAAAAAAAAGGGTTGTTTTTTTGTTCTAAAGACTTCTTGCCTAGCTTGTCTTTTAAATGTAATGGGGAAATTGTTATGAATTTAGACCAATTGTGTGTTGACTTCCCAAAGAAGCGGAGAAGCAGGCTAATCCAGAACACTTAAAGTAAATGTATGCTTTGATCTGTCTCCCCCTCTGTTATGTTCTAATTTGACCAGAGTGGCTCTTCATGCAGCGTTGGTCTAATTTCTTTGAAACATGAAAAATTGTCACCCTTTCAGCAGGGGTTTTTCTTTCACAGGGTGGTGTGTGGTGGTGATGGTGGGAAGTATGTTATAAATAAATTGTCACACTTAACACTTTGCTTTGTTTAAAGTGACTTATCTGATTCCGAGTGATGCAACTTTAAAGACTTTTAAAAACAAAGAAACTAAAAAGCACACATGAATCGCCAGTCTTCAGAGTGAGCAGTGAAATCTGTGAGGTGTCCCAACACAAACAACTGACGATGACCCTGCCTGCCTGCTTTCCTGCAAGTACCCCATCTGAACTACCCAGGGCTGGGCATGATGAAAAGTGCAAAGTCTCTTTAATTCTGTATATGGCTTTCTTATCTGTCTTTCTCACTGTAACTATGAACTACAACAATAAGCTAGCTTACTGGGGTTTTGTCGAGATGCTCAAAGTTCATGTCTCAAAGTCTGTTGACAGCCTATGTGAATAGTGACTCTGTTTTGGCACTTGAGTGGAAGAAAATAGAGAGTTTTAAATGGAAGTGTCTGTATATATTAAGAACTGCTATATTTTAAGACTTGTTTTTTTTTTCCTCTGCAGTAGAGTAAGTTGTACCTAATACTGCAGCTCACTTCTGGTACAGCGTAGCATCTTGTGGAGTACTGTGAGTGCAGAATCAAAGACACCAAGAAAACAGCAGTCTGTGATGTGTAAGGCTTCCAGTGCAGAAAAATACAGCAGATGTACTGAAACAATCCAGAAAGCACCCCAGTGTGCCATACAAAGAGGGGTAATTAACCTATATCTAATGACCTATGTAACAGTAAAACACTGCTGTAGCCCACCTTTCCCTTTTTTCAAGGCTCAATTTCTTTAATATCTCACTAAAAGAAAATCAATTTCTCTGTAATGATTTAGCAGTCACGGAAAAGGTGCTAGTCTGAGCTGCTGATCCCCATGTCTTTTGGCAGTCTGAGACTACCAAACGAGTGTTAGCTCCAGCAAAACAATGGCTCTTAGCTGCCATAGTACAGTTTTCCGTCTCTTGACTACATGAGAACTGCGGTGGTGAAAGGATACTTCATCTGTTTGATAAATCCAAAACAGCCACTGATTTCATGGCGTTACAATGCACAGCTGAAGTATCAGGGCCCTTGTGCTGGTGTGCAGGAGTAGACGAAAGCTTAGGCAGCTGATGGTGCTGTTTGCTGTGTGTAGAAGATGGAGAAAGTAGGTGGAAGTTCTTACTAAGAGCTTCATCAGCCTAACAACCTACATTTAGATTGAGGAAGGTTAAGAGCAATAACTTTTCACTTCTGGGATAGTACGGGGCCCTGCTTGTAGCCAAGATGAAGCTTGTAAGATGGGAGTGAAAGTACAGTGTATTTATGCCTGAAGATCGATAAATAGAATACGCCTCAAGAAGAATGATCCTAAAAGCTTTCAGAAGCACAAGTGCCCAAGTTACGAGGCACAGCTAGTTACCAGCAAAGCTTGACGCTATCAAATTGAACAAGTATTCTGAATTAGCATTTACCCAAGAGATTCCACCCTTCTTTGCAGAGCAGAAAGGCAACGAGAAAAAGACGGAAAACAGCAAATAATGTTGTAAACTTAATTTAAAAAAAAAAAAGTCAAAATCCAGAATTCATAACTAGTTTTTTGAAGGTATAACCTTTGTATAAGGCATGTACATTGAATGCACTTAATGACCTATTATTTTAATGGACCACTTCTGACGTCAAGAAAGTATTTTTAACTTTTTTGTTACAAAATTATATTAAGTGTACAGTCATAACTTGCAGTTCTAAAGTTCTGAGGTGATCTTTGGGTATCATCCTCAGACAGATGAGTAGTTAACTCCATGCTGCTGAAATGTCAGCATATATCACTACCTGTAGCAAATTCTGCAAATTTGAACTGATATTTTTGGTAGTTCTACTTTTTTATTTTGGTGGTAAAGGCCATGCCATGAATCTTTTTTAAAAATGCTGACAGCATGTAAATATAGCAACTCTTTTTCCATTTATCACTTCTAAATTTTCAGTTGGCTTTGGCTATTCTTGAAAGTCATGCTTCCTGCTTAAATCTAAGGTAAGGCATATTGTAACTGGGCAAGGAGTTGCTAGTCCTTCAGTTGGGTCTTGCTGTCTTACTGCTTTAGGATCATCTTTTAAACACACATATTGTATACGGGATCTGGCTTTGCAGTATAGCCTGCTATTTTAACAGTAAATATTTGGTGGGAGTAGTACGTGCAATTCTATAGTTTTTTTCCTGTTTTATCAAAAGTTTATACAATGGAAACTAACAGTGGATGTTCATTAGATTTTTTTTTCTTTCTTTCACAAAAGACTGTTAACAAATTATTGTACTTCTCTGTAGAACAGTACAAGTCTGCACATTCTGTGACTGTATCTACAGGTTGCAAAACTGGAAAATAACACTTCAGTGTGTGGTTTAACTCCTGTAGTGGGAGATTTTTTTTTTTAAGAAGGATCTTCAATGGTAGATGAGAAGATAGTAACTACAAAAGGGGTGGAGGTATTTCCAGACAAAAAAAAAAAAAAATTGTGCAGTGCTGATTTCCTTTCTCTGTTTTTGCAGTCTCAGGAAGTTAAGCTTACTGCTTCAGAGCATGCTGCTCCTTTCAGAATTGTTAACTAATAACCATGTTTCTGACTAGGATGGCTATCCTATTTGTAAGTGATAACTTGGATGCATTTTTCATAGTGATCGTAAGAGCAATATTCTTTCAGCTTAGTTTGTGTTAAAAGATGCTGAATTGGCACTGTTAGTCTGAAGTTCTGTAACCTTGGGACGTGCTCTGTAGAGGCTGCAAGTGTGCCTAATGCCGATGTACCCCATTCCATCCATCAAAGGGACCATCTCCAAGGGGAGGGAATAAAGGGAAGGCACCTTTTGGCATCACTGCAGGGATTGTCATTAAAGGGAGCGGTTTTCACACGTCTGTACGTTCATCAGGAAACAGATCGAAACCAGCAGCCATTGCACAGCACTAGCTTTCAAAATACATAAACTGTTGATGAGATGTTGGCAACGTGTTTTCTTATTTTACAGAAAAAAATTGACTATGAATAAGTGATGAATAACACTTAAGGCAGTATTGCTTTCACACAGTTAGATTTCCTTGTAATAATGCATTTTTGTACTTAAAAATTCCCTAAAAGTTAAATCCGTCACCTGTTGCCAAGATCTGCTCCCACTGAAGCTAGTAACAAAGATCTCGTTAACTCCCACTGGGAAAAAAAAGCTTTATTCTGATGTGGTGAACACGAAGTTGTAGCAAGCACTGGAGTTATGGATATCTTTGCTTTACTCTGGAGCATTCTGTGCTGGGATCAGATGGATGTACGTCAGATTGCAGGTGTAATGTTGGTAAACTAATCCTGTCACTTGTTCATTCGTAGAGTTTTGGTGTTCAGACAATCTGAAATGTTTCCTCACTCCTGTGTGGACTGGGTGGAGGAAAAAAAAAAAAGTGTATTATAAGCTTGTGCTGGGAGAAGGAATGCTTGTTATTTTTTAAGAATGTTGTGTGGCTTCTTGCAGGGTTTTTTGGTAACATTTTCTGTAATTACTGACAATTTTCCACTTCCCTGCTGTGCTTTTTGAAAGCCCAAGGTATTATAGCTGTAGAAATCACTTCCAGTGTTACCTGCAGGTTTGCTACTAATCTTACCAAACTTATTTCAAGTTGCGAGGTGTAGTGGAAGGCTAACAGCAGCAGCTTTGGGAATACGGGGATAAAAAAAAAAAAAAAGTCTGCTTATGTGTGTGGAGGGGAAATCATAGAATCACAGAATATCCCAAGTTGGAAGGGACCCATAAGGACCATCAAGTCCAACTCCTGGCACCGCACAGGTCTACCCAGAAGTTTAGACCATGTGATTAAGTGCACAGTCCAATCTCTTCTTAAATTCAGACAGGCTTGGTGCAGTGACTATATATATAGTATATATATATAGTATATATATAAATATATATATTTTTAAGACAGCAGAAGTAGTGGAATATATTTTTTTAAGACAGCAGAAATAATGGACTTGCACAGAAGACAATATTGCTGCTTAGCCTTGCAGACCTCCTCAGCATAACATGGCTTTCTTCCTTGTGATCAGATGCCTTCATTTTTAGTGAGAGTGGAGGCATCTTGGACCTTTATAAAAACCTAGGTAGGATTTTGTTCATCCTTACTGTTTCTGCTAATAAGCACAAGATGAGAAATGCAAATTTGTCTTAATGCATAAATGTTTTAGTAACTTGCATCTAAATCCATAAGCAGCAAAATAATTAATGCTAGTAATGAATGCCTTTGCATTACTACAAGATACTGGCTAGCTTTCTAGATTTTCAGGTAATTACTCTGACCTGTATATCTGCCACTGTAACACAGTGAAGATGGATAAACTTGCAACAAAAGACTGGGAAAAGGGTAGAAAAAATAAGCTTAACTAAACTTCTGTGGAGATGCTAACATAATGCTAATTGAGAAACTATATTTTAATTTTTGATAACGCAGATTTGTCATACAGAATGTTATTTTTAGTTTGGTAGTATACTGTCCCCCTAGTAAGTCCCTTTTGGAATGCAGACTTCTTAACATTGAAGCAGCAACAGGGGAAATGGAATCATTTGAGGAAGATACACGTATAGATAAACATAAATATACCTGGCAAGTGGAGCAAAGAATGAAAGCAGGAAAATAAGAGTACTGCAAGATACTGACCTGAATCAGATGGCTAAAACAGAAGCCTTGCTGTTTACAGTTCTGTAGCAATTTGGGTCCCCTGAGTTTAGCATCATACAGAAGAGAAGTACTTGGTGATGTTTTGGCATCTCCTTTTCTTGATCTCATTTCCACAGTTCAGAATAAAGTGAAAGGAATATACGGATAGGGAGGAGGGTTACTGCAGAAAGGCGTGGGAAAAAAAATTGCTATTGCTTGATCGAAGTGTGCTGTTGAACTGGGACTTGACATGCCCATGTGAACTGATAGTGCTGTGTCATAAGGGGATTGTTATCTGAGGCCCCATTATTTTAAGGCCTCAATTCTGGTATCAGTTCTGCATGGGACGAGCCCTGTATCTGTAGAGAGCCATGTGGATTTCACAGGATCTGTTCTTGAACGTGAAGCTCTGCCCAGGCAGTCAGCTGCAGAATTGTGTCCTTAACACACTGTCAGTTGTAGTTATAAGGCTGTTCATATTCAATGTAATTTGGGTGCCTGTTACATAGCCAAAACCCTTGTTACTTCATTTTCCCAACTAAGGCATGAGCAGAAGCCCTTTGCTGTACAACATCTGTAAAAAATGTACTTCACATACATCTAGTAAATTAAGGCATGTGATTTTGGTCTGTGGGTCTCAACAAACTTTGCTCGTGTACCTGCCTGAATGTTTCCTTAGATCTGCAGCTATGTCTCAGTGAGAAGGTATGCTGGGATTTGTTTTCCCGAGGGAGCACAAGAGCAGCTCTCACCTGTAACACTGCAGGTGGCTGCTTGCTACTGGCCAGCATCATGGAAGGATGCATCCTCTTGCACTTTTATGTGAAGTTGTCTAAAATATGGTGATTAACATGATTATTGAAATACTGTATTTTGTATAACTTAGAACATGTAAATACACTTTTAAAACTGATCTGTTCTATGAAGTAATAAATAAGTGCTTCCATTGTAATACCTGAATATTGTTAATGCTTCATGTAGCTTGATTTGGGATTATTTTTTTCCTAGAGAACTACAGAAATCAAAACCAAGATTGATGTTGTGGAATTCTAGTCTAGTTGTGATTCTTTCTATCGAGAAAAACATGTTTTAAAACAATTAGCTACTTAAGCAGAGAAACTGAGAATTTGAGGGAACTGATTCTCTTCCAGCCTTTCTTTAAGGGTAGTCACTGAGGACACTGATAACTATTCTTCCCACCCCATTAGCTGACCAATTAATTTTGTTGTTTGTGAGTAGCGTTTGGAAAGTGGCAGTATTAAAGGACTCATAACACTTAGTGACTGAGGAAAAGTGAAGTTTTTTTAAAAAAGTATTCTCTCTTTTTGCTTAAACAGCTGTTTCCATCCTTCAGACTGCAGCAAGTTGCAGTGAAACAGTGAGAGTGACTGTTACTGGAGCTCATTTGTAGCCTAGATAGTCTACATCTTACCTACATTAGTTGTATTACGTGCACAGATGACAGGTATCCTGTTTTGGTTTGGAGAGGGAAAGTGACTAATGACTTGAGGTTTGGCTGAGTACATGTTCACTGGATGCTGCACAGCTGGAACTTTCATCAGTTTTCATGACCTGTTCTATCTTGCGTTAAAAGAAAAAACAACAGTGGAGTGAGAATTGTGAGCAGTCTGCTAGGAAGCATGAACGCTTGGCTGCGGAGGAGGTGGTGAGGAGACTGGTCCATTGGTCTTCAGCTAGGAGATCAGCCTGTGGTAACACCTTCTCCAGCTGTACCATAACTTCTTTGCTCCAGTACAGCATCAGGGACAGTCTTCTATCTGGCGTCAGCTGCTTCTGCAGTGTTCCATAAATGACAAAGCTCCAGCACCTTTTGTAGTGGGCAGAGATGACGACATCTTCCTTCCCCCCCACCCACCCATGTTTCTAGGCTATAAAATAGCTAAACATATATGCAGGTTATTCAGAAAATTCTGTTCTGTAAAGCTTTTTCAGAGGCATTCAGTTTTGAACTCAATAGTCTGAGGGAACTTCTATCTGCTATATTTGGCCTGAAATTCTGTTTCCTCTTGGATATAAATATTTTATTTGGCTTCGGACGTGACACTGATCTGTCCCGGTCATTCAGTGGGATGGATGATAAATGTGAAGAGTATTTATATAAAGATAATAAATTAACCTGAATTTTACTGTGTGTTAAGTTGTTTAATCTCTTGGATGTCTACTCCTTGAGGTTGTCTAAATAACTCCTACAAACGTAACTGCTCTTCAAAACAGTCCATAAAGTGCATTTGAGATTATTCTGACTGAAAGATTCTGCAGGAATGAAAGAGATGATAAAGATTGTGTAGTGGCTGGGTAAAACTGTATTGCCATAAATGATTTTAATTTATATATAATCTCTTGTCCCAAATTGTTTATTTTGTACATAAACCTACGCACTCCTGGCAGCTGATAGGTGAAAATAAAGGTGCTTAAACAGCAGTCTAATGAGGAAAGGGCATTTCACTGTTGCAGAGTTGATATTATTTTATATTTCCATTTATTACACTTTTTTAAATGTATAAACCACAGATATGAATTCTCAAAGTCTTCAGCTTGGATTTTGTGAGTAGTTTAAATCCTCTCACCTCTCTGCTCATAACTGGTTTTTAAGAAAAAGAAAAGCTTTTGTTTAAAAATGTAAAATTTTGACTGTATTAAATTCTGTTAGTACCCTTCCTTTTTAAGAAATAAAATGTATATTCCACTACACTGAGATTCAGTAGTTTTGTTCTCTAGATAGCATACTGTGTGTTATACACCTCAACTGCCAGCATTACACCTGCAGTTCACATTAAAACTGTTCAGCTGTGTTGTATCTACCTCTTTCTGTGATCTTTCTGTGAGTAGTCTCTTGCTGTTTCCCATGTGCTTATTAGATGTGAAGGTAACAGGTATACCATTCCACCTCTTTTTTTTTTCCTGAA
Source organism: Nettapus auritus (assembly GCA_011076525.1). NCBI lineage: Eukaryota > Metazoa > Chordata > Aves > Anseriformes > Anatidae > Nettapus > Nettapus auritus. The sequence goes on from CM021765.1 coordinate 42,439,524, forward strand.
TGAATTGATTTCAAAAACACTGCAAGGTGTTGTCCCCCCCACCCCATTTTTGGTCCTCCTGTAGTGAATATGCTGAGTCCTTACAGGTGGGGGAAGAAATCCTAACTAGTAGTTAGCTGCAGAAATGTTGTCCTTGTGTTGTCTGTTACTCCACGGCTGACTACAGCCTTGAAATAATCAGAACTTAGTTTCCTTTCTGTTATGGGAAGAAGCAGAGTTTAGAGTAAATAAGTCTTGAATATGAGGACAGCTTTTTTCATTCCTTTTTAACCTGGTGGAAAGGAGGGGTAAGAAATACCTTCTATATGCTCGGTGTCTGGAAAGGGCAGCTTCCAGATAAAGATGTTCATCAGCTTCCTTGGCCTCTTATGGTCTGAAATAATTCCACCCGAGACGTATGCAGTCAGGGAAGAGATCACTGGCATTGTAGTGCATCTGGAGTGTTTTAGCGTATCAAGAAAATACAGCAAGATAGTTTGGTTCTTTGCTTTTGTTAAAAGTATTTTTTTTATAGTTAGTGATGGGGGGCAAAGGTTAGAAGGAGAGAAAGATTTCAAAGAGGAAGGATGAAAGAGGGGAGATGGAATTTCTGATCCAATTGTGCAGGCAGGGATTTAATCCACATGGGTGTTTCACTGATCGTTTTCTGACACTTGAGGGAGGGAAGAGCTATCTAGTCAAGGCATTATGTCAGGTCCACGGAGACTGGGTTAGCCTCTTGTTTGTCAGGATCATCTTGAAATGTATACATGAAGATGACTACCTGCAACCTAACGTGGTGGATTAGCAAACAAGTTCATATAATTTTGGAGTGGGAAGAAAGTGTAAATGAGTTGCTTTTCTCTGGCTGTTTTCCAGAGCCATGGGACGATTAGTGACTCAGGCAATTTGTGCTTGAAAGCTAAAAGCTGTTTAGAGGGAGGAGCCTGACCTGTACCTTGTACCAGGTCAAGGACATGACCTGGCCAAATCAAGGAATTGCAGCAGAAATTGAGTGGATACAAGGATGTGTTGGATGTATCCTTCTGGCGTTTCTTGGCCTTAATACTAGAATCAGTGGAAGATATTTAGTGTTTGTTCCCTGTTATGAGGACAGCTGGCAGCAGCATGAATGTTGTGCATTATGCAGTGCCGCCTTTTCAGGGAGATTGTGTGTTCTCTAGGGAGGGTGGGGGGTGAGTTTATGAATGTGCCAACTCTGCACATTGTATTGCTAGTTCCCTTCAGGAAATGGAAGTGCTATCTTGTGTGTAGCTGTTAGTGATGTGAAAGATGGAAAAAAGGCAACATCTTATTTGATCTCCTTCCTGTTGCATGCTGAGGGGGTCTGCAGACCTCAGGACTCAAACTGTATTCATTTTTGTTCCTTCTGGCCTGCTCTGCTCCAACCCACAGAGAAGTAAGCAAAGGATCTGTCTTCTGCTTGGTTTGTAGTGCTCTGTAGCTGCAACTGGAACGCCTTGGTTGACAAAGGTGCAACAGTTTTATCTGCCAAGTTCTGCGTGTTTACTTGCTCTTGGTTGTGGCACATGGTTAGACGCCCATTGGAGAAAACATTTTAAGTATCTTCTGTGGCTTTCAGATGACAAAACTCTTAAAGCTGGGATGCCTGTTGGGCTGCAAGAGGCAAGAGTGCCTAGGCTGCAAAAGTGATTTCATCTTCCACTTGCCCCTGAGTTCCCCTTCAACCATTTTATGGCATTGTAGCCCTGTGTGACTGTTCAAACAAGCAGAATGGAGACATCCAAAGACCAGGCTGATACCTTCTCTGCTGGTATTCAAAGCTGGGAGGCAGCCTACTGCGTGGAGAGGTAGCAGGACCTGCAGCAGGGTGGGCGTCCCAGCTGGCAGGTGGAACGTTGCTGGAGATCCTGTGTGTATACCAGCCTCCCCAGCCAACGTTACCTGCAGTATGACAGCGCAGCCCCTCACCTGTCCTGGCATGGGATACAGAGGGGACGGTGACACAGCTGTGTAAAGAGGCCTCAGAGCAGGAGGCTGTCGTTTGCCCTGCCCCAGATGCTGGGAGGAGAAGGCAGTCGGAGAGGTGGGAAGGGAGATCAGCCCTGCGTGGGAGAACCAAGCAGCGCTGAGGAGTGAAAAGGCAGTGGAAGGAAATGGAGCAAAACATTCAGGAGGGATTCAAGCCAGAAGCTGGCTGTTTATGTTGGAAAGGTAGGAGTGGGGGGTGTCCCAGGAAATAATAGCAAAAAGGCAAAATGGGTTGTTATGCAGAGTAGAAGGAAAGGCACTGGCGGTATTCCAGGTGTGGTAAGAAGTGAGTTCATGTACCTTTTCCCTCTTGTGCTTGATCACAAGTTTAATAAGGTCACAGCTGACTCTTGAATGCCTTAATCCTGAAATTTGCTTCCAGCCTGTGAAAAAACAGGCTCAGCAACTCAGTCCTGCTTGAGCCCTGGAGCAGCAAGCCTTTGAGTGAGACCCACAGAAGCAGCATGCTGTGGCAGAAAGCCTTGTAGCCAGCAATAGCGAGGGGCCAAATGTCTGCGCTGCCCGACTCCAGCCTTTTGTGATCTAGGCGCACCCATGCCATTATGCTTTTCGGTCAGCTTGTGCTTGAGAATGCTGCCTGTGAAAAGTTGCTTCCTCCCAGGGAGAAGCTGCTTCAGCCAGCTCCGGTCTTTGTAGTAAGATTTAATTTCTATTAATTTTATTAATATTTAATAATATTTTTATTTTAATTAATTTTATTCTGGTGGCTGCTTGTTTGCTCCTAAAGCTTTATATATTATATATGTGTGTGTGTGAAATACTTAAACTGAGGAGAAGTAGCTTCCTCAGCATTCTCATGGACTGATACGTGGCCTCAGTTAAGCAAGCACGGGGTGCTCCAGTGCTACACTCCCATTGGGGACACTGCTGCAGCTCAGGAAATGATGCCACTTGCAAATCCATCTCATGCTGAAGCTAAGCCTGACTTGGTCAAGGTACAAGCCTGCAGGCTTCCTGTGGGACATAAGGTGTTGGGCCTTGCTGCATGCGCCTTCTAGGTGGCTAGGACCTGTCATGTATGCTTGCTGCTTCACGCAGCCCAAGTCCCCCCAGAATCCGTGAGATCAGGACAACTTGCAGAGCCAAGGATGTGCCCTACAAGTAGCTTCACCACAAGGAGCTCACTGCTCTTAGTACTCCCAAGGCCTGCTGACCCAAATGGTTCCTGGGAGTGGATGAATTGTTGTGGTGTGCCAACATTTAGGGGGAGCAGAAAGTCTCCATCAGAGCCTGGCGTGGGGGTGCCAGACCTGGTGAGGTCTGCAGTGGGCTGGGGCACAGCACGGTCTGCAGCAGCCACTGTGCTGGCAGCAAGGAAGAGCCAGAGCTTAGACGTGTCTTCAGGGGCATCTCCTACATCATTATCCAGCAAGGCCGGGCGCGTGCCGTCGTTTAACGCATTTTAACGTTCCCCTGGTGTCCCCTCTCACGACGAGGATGGCAGAGACCCATCCCCGAGAGGACCCCGGCCGTGAGGGAGCGGGCGGGCGCTGCCAAATGGCGGCGGGGCGGCGCCATGATGTCGGCCGGCCGCCAGGTGGCGGTGCGGCAGCGCGCAGGGCCCCGCGAGGAGCCGAGGGGAGCCGGGAGGCCGCGGGCGGCGCCAGGGCTCCCGCCTGGGGGCGGCTCTGCTGGGAGCGCTGTCCTGGGCTGTGGGAGCGCTTGGCCGCCTTGTCCCGAACGCATCCCTTGCTGCCCGCCGTCACGCTCCGCGCTGGAGGGTGCGAACGTGGCGCGGGGGAGAGCAGAGGTGTCTCCAGCGACCCCGGCCTCGCAGAAGGGCGCTGCTCCCGCAGTGAGCAACTGCTGAAGCTCCCCAGGCAGCCCCAGCACACCAAGCCCGAGGGAAATGCCTTGCTGGCCCTCGAGCTGGCTTTGTCTTGAGCCCGTGAGCAAAGCAAACCAACACACCCAGCGTGTGACTAAGAGCCCTCAGGAGCCCGCAGGAGCGGCCCTGCTCCTCCTCCGTGCCTCACCCGTCCCCTGTGGCTAGCCCTGGCCGGAGAGGTTACAGAGGTGAAGGAAATGAAACAGTTTCCTAAAAACCCAAAAGGCAGAGAGGTGACCTCTGCTTTGGCTCTTCAAGGATCCAGGCGGACACGGAAACAGAAGACTAATAACACTAATAACACATCACCTAAAGAGGATGTAACACGCTGAGGTGTCAGCTCTGTACCTGTCCCTCTGGGGACCAGCCTGGGGACACAACCGCAGGCTTTATTTCAGCATTTCAGATGCGTATGGCTCATTCCTCAAGAGGAATCTCTCTTCTCCTGCCATGCAGTCACTACCAGCCAGCCGCATTGCTTAACTAGGCTTCTGCCCACCTTCCAGCCTGACAGGCTGTCACAGGATTTTATACCGTGGCTGGCTAGGAACTTCTTTCTAATTTTAAGTCTCAATGTATTTATGACCAACATGAGCTTCTAGGAGTATGGATTAGACTTTTGTCCTAGCATATATTTATGATACACAGAGCATATCCCACCTCAGCCTCTCCTGTTTCAGATTAAACAAGCCACACACTCACAGTGGCTGCTTGCCAAATTCCCCTTTCCCTAATGGCTGGGCTCGGTACCTGTCACAGGTTAAATCCACCCTTCCTGAAGAGGGATGGTTAGCCCAGCCTCTGCAATACTGTGTGAAGTGGTTTGTCTCACCAGAAAATTCTTTGCTAGGCATGTCCTTGAAATTAGTATCTCCATGCAGAGCCCAAGTTGCAGTACACAGTAGCTTCTACCTGTTGTCCATCTGGTCCAACCATCCACCTACCACCAATATTGCCCACTAATATTGTCTACCACAGTCGGCAGGAGACAACCCTCAGGGCTGTGTCAGCCGCCGTGTGCCCCCGCTCCGGGCTGTCTGTCTCTTGCCCTCTCTCTGATGGAGCGGGTGGCATTGGGGTCTCACATTTCCACATGACAAGATTTTTTTTTCCCCCCCTTGAGATCCCTTCCACTTTGCTTGGAGGAATTGCGATAACCTGCCGGGTGGAGGAGGGAGTGACCTTTCTAAAGTTACAGGGAGACAACAAGGCAGGAAAGGCAAGAAGGGGCGTGCGGGCTGAAGGAGAGGTGGGAAGGCAGGGGACTATTTATGGGTGAGGAGAGGGCCTGGAGAGGAAGGGACAGGTGAGGACACAGCATGAGGGAGGTAGAAAGGTGCAGTGCAGGAGGGCTGGAAGAGGATGCTTCTGCCAGGTACCACCATCCCTCTGCTTGTTCCTTTGTGGCAACGGGAGGCCTTGTTCAGGAATGGCTTGGCAGAGCCACCAGCACCAATTGCCCCCATATGGCTAGCCTAGACTGAAGCTGAGGCTGCAGGAAGAGCTGGGAAAGGATGGAGGGGACATGTAAAAACAGCCCCCTTCTCATTTTTTCAGCTGTCATTTGCCACGTGTGCATGACCCCAGGCCTCCCAGCTCCCGTTTGCACTACAAGGTACGTAACAGGAGACACGCAGGCATGTCTGCGGGCTGGGAGCGACGTGACATTTACCTGGCCCATCCCGGCCCCCAGCCCTGCCAAAGCCAAGAGCAGATTGGAGCCGCCGAGCTGGCTGTGCTGCTTCTGGGGAGTGGGCTGTGGGAAGGGTCAGGGGCATCAGAGGGCAAAATAGCACTCCTTGTCCCCGGTGCTGGCACGCCTGGGCTTGGCACTGCTCCACGTGCCTGGTCCCTGCCTCTGGAGCAGCCCAGAGCCACGAATACTGCTGACTTGGGGCAATTCCAGAGCAAACAGGGCTGTGCGTGTGGTGGCAGGTCAGGAGGACAGCGCCTCAGCCTCCCAGCCTGTCTCATCCAGAAACACCTCCACCCCTCCCACCTTCTGGCCAGGAACTGAGCCATATGTCTGCTCGCTGTGGGATCCTCTCTCCTTCCAAAGATCGCCGGCTTTCACGCTGCACAAGCCAGCAGCCGGACCGCCTTGGGTAACGCGTGAGTCACTGCGGTGCGGTTATTTAAAGCGTGTCTCCCGAGTGCCAGCCACGTGCCTGCGTGCTGCGGGCTGAGGCGGAAAGCGCCGTCGGGGCCTGGAGTTGACACCCGGAGGGCCCGGCCACCCGAATTATTTCCAAAACCACGAGCCCACTGTGCTTCCCAGGAGACGCCCGTGTTGCTGCCCGTGGTCGGTCGCTGCCCCTGGTCTGCCAGGCAGATGCAGGGGAGGCATCACCTGCAGCCACTGCGCTGGCACCGGGGTTGTTCTCAGCTTCTCCCGGTGACGGAGTGGAAGCCAGAACCTCCTCCTGAAACCTCAGGCAGCTGCGGGCTTCCAACAACTGTTAGGAAATGGATGTCTTCACTAGTAAATATTTATGGCATATTCCAACTACTCCCTGATGTTTTCCATTAGGACCGACATCCCAGAGCAATGAGTAAGCCCCAGCGAATGCCCTTCCTGGCTCGGCATCACTCAGCCAGGCCCGCCAAGGGGCTTGGCCTGTGAATGAGCACAGGCTTCGGGAAGTTCCTCTCCCCCTGCTTCTTGCTGGCACTGACAGCAGCAGGACTGCGCCGCACAAGCCTCAGGTACACAAGGTCCTAGGGACACACCGGGGTTAGGCTGAGCCTCACCCTGAGTGTGACGTCCTGCCTGGCAGGGAGGGAGAGGAGCTGAAAGAGCAGGGCTTTGCATGGGGGTCACCTGCGGAGCAGCTAGGTGGAAGATCTCAGCTGTGTCTCCTTGTGAAAGGGATTTCCTCTGGTCCACCCACCCCTCCAGGAGTCTCTTGAGGCCACCAGGAGGGTCTTCTCCCTCCTCGAGCTCTCACAGGACCACCTTCCTCATTGCTAACATAAGACATCTCATTTGAAAGCATCGCAAAGGTGTCACAGAAGATACCTGCGCTAATTGCTCATTAAGCATTTCCAGAAAAAGCCAGGCTTGTCTCTTCCAAGACGTGACAGTAACAGCAGGAGAAAGATGTGCCCGGTATGGGAGCTGTTCCCCTGGCTGGGCCCTGCTCCTTCCTGCACCCCTTTTCTGGCCCACTGTCCGCCCACTGGAGGGCTGCTGTTGCCCCTCCAGCTCTCCCGCTATGGAATTTCCTCTGCTTCTCTCTCCTTTGCTTTCTCTGTGTAGTTTTTCTCCTGGGTAAACTTTGCTCCTAGCATTTCTTTCACTCTGTCCTTGACCTTGTCCTTTCCCCTCTCCCCACATTGCCACATCTCTCTCCCCTGCACTCACCAGTCGTGGTGGCCGCTGGCCAGAACTGTGCTGGAGCTGTCAGTAAAAAAATATACCCTCTCCCACAAACCACACTGCTGCCCCACACACCTCTTCCACCCGAGACCTTGGGCTCCAAGCCCATCTGCAGCCCAAACCTCTCCCAGCTGAGCCCTCCTCCTACACAGCCCCAGTGCAGATCTCCGCTGCTTGTTGCTACAGCTGTGGAAGCAGGGGCTGACACCGCAGGGGAGGGAGCAGAGCTGCTCCAGACACGTGCTTCGTGCACCAGCTCGCTGGTTAATCTACACCAGGCCCTCGGAGGCTGATGTTTACTGTATCCGTTCTCTCCGCTGCCAGAAGTCCGCGTGCTGCTGGACCATGTGCTCCTCGGGACCTTCACGGTAGCGATGGACGTGCTCTGTGCAGAGCCCACGCTGGGCCTGGCCCCAGCTAACAAGCACCCAAAATCCTCTCCATCATGAAGCTGTTTCCTGGCGGTGAGACAAAGCCCGGCGGTGGGCAGCCCGGAGCCGCGTCCAGGTGGGCTGACAGCCTGACACCTCGGCGACGAAGCCGGGTGAGCTCAGTCCTGAGGTATTTTTGTCATAGTGGAGCCGTGAATCGCAGCTTCCCGGCTAAATTGCGCTTGAGTAATGCTCTCATGACTTGACTATCTCCCCAACATGTTAATTAGTCATTTCTGCCTTCCCTCCCGCGACACGGTATTAGTGCGAAATTATTGTTATTAGCACAAAATGGCGGCCCTCACGCCCACAGCCACACAGCTCTTTTCAGGCTGGGCTGTATTCCGGTGACAAGGGGCGATCTCGAAGACATTTTTGGAGCCATTGGAGGAAGAAGCATCGACGTGGTGAAACAGGCCCAGGAGCAGACCTTTCGCCCCTTTTCTTCACAGCCTGTGTGGGGGCTGGCACCCAAGGTGGTGCTCCCACCGGAGTCAACTCAGCTGGATACTGAGTGCAGGAGGAGATGTGGCGAAGGACAGCAAGGACAAGAGCTCGGGACAGAGAAGATTCAGAGGGCTCATGCATCCCTGACTGCCCTGAGCATAAGCAGTCTGAGCTGCACCCGTCCCCCTGCTTTACCCAGCGCATGGCAGGGTGCTGAGCGCCCACAGATAACACAGCCTGGTGAGCCCAGAAAGCTGCCTCCCTTTCGGCTTGAGCAATTAGCCCGTGCCCAATGTTTCCATTAGCAAGCGAACCGAATGATGGCATTAGCTGGCTTGACATAATCCTGTTTGCCTACAAAGAGTACACAAACCTGCTTCTGTAAGCACAGCCGGAGTCAAACTGCATCAGCAGCTCCGGTCAGAGCTCTGCGCCTCCTTTTAACCAGTTCTTCAGCCTGCTCAGAAAAGTCTCTCCTAGTTTTTCCTGCTTGTCGTCTTGCAGGCCTTTTGCTGAGCTCTTTGTGCGCTTCTGCAGTCTCTGCTGCCACTCTGCAGCCTCTCCCCTCCTCCCTGGCAGCTCCCCTGCATAGCTTCGCCTCTGGTCAGTGGGTCCCAAGAGCCTCAGGCCATTCACAGCAGAGGTGCAGTGCAGGAATTCAGTAGGACAAACACATCTTTCATCAGACCATGCCATTTGTGCCCCTCTGACATTGTGTTGCATCAGCACCCACCATGTGTCAATGCCCCGTTGCCGCTTTGCTTCTGATTAAACCCTTCTGGAGTTTAATGAGTTTTCCTCCTTCCCTAAACCAGTGGTCACGGGGACAGTCACCCCAGTAATCCCAGGGTAATTTGGGGCATCCTGGGAGGGGTGGCAGAGCCGAACACAGCTGTAAGCACCTTTCAAAGGCAGCAGGGTGTTTTGGAGACTTCCAACAAAGCAAGAATCCACCTTGCAAAACCCATCGTCCCAGGCGGCCAGCAGAGACTGGTCTGAACAAGCCGTTCGAACCAGCTCCCCTCAGCTCCAGCCACGCTTCTGCAATCCTCGCCTCTGCCACCTGCTCTGTCATTAGCTCCTGGGCCGCTGCCAGTGGCTGTGGCAACACCTGGGCGACTAATTGGGCTCTTGCAGCAGCACCAAGAGCGCTGGGGAGCCCCTGCCAGCCGAGCTGGCTGCTCTGGGACGTGCTCCCATCGCTCCGAGCCATGCAGACATTTGTGCAAACAGCGCGTCGCTGCGCGGAGGGCGGCTGTGGCCAGCCAGCGAGGGCACGGGGGGGAAACGGGACCGGGAGAAGCCACGGGGGGAAAGGGGGAATCAGCCCCACCGGAGGTGAGTGGTGCAGGGGGGAGTCCGGTGGAGCAGGGGAGAGAGAGACAAGAAGGATGGGGGAAGTGGAGCCTCCCTGCCTGCTGAAGAGCATCCGTGAGGGAGAGCAGAGACTCAGCTGCAGGCCAACGTGGGCGTTTAACCCCCCGAGGCAAGGTGCGAGGAGGCCACGGCTCACCCAGCCACTGCACAAGGAGGTGCTGCAGGCAGGGGTGAAGCAGGCTGTGCCCGAGGGCAGGAGGATTTTGAGTGGCTGGGAGGTGGAGAGCCATGGCCCTGCAGCCTGCTTTGCCCGTGGCAGGGCCTGGACAGCCAGGCTCAGCCGCTGCCACCCCAGGATAGGAGCCTCCAAGTGACGGCTACCTCCAGGAGAAGCAGTTACCAATTCCCCCCCCACCATCTTCCCCAGAAAGGAGCAGGAAGCCCAGCTCTCCAGCTAGCCTCAGCTCATTGTACTGGAGGAGATGAAATTCGGTGTTGTGTATTCATCCAAGACCAGATAAGGGGGGAGGTAAAGACCAGGGCACCCAACGGCCTCGCCGGGCAGAGCTCCATGCCCGCTCTGCTGGCAGCACGGCTCCAGCGAGGAGTTCTGGTGCTTGTGGCTCCAGCACAGCAGCGGGCAGCTCCCACCAGCTCTCCCGGCCCTACGTGTGCGGCGTTGGCTGGGGAGGAGGCAGCCGTGCAACTTGACGGGACGCTGCGGGTGGTGTAAATGCCGACGTCCAGCCCCGAATGGTTCTCGACTATGCGGCTCTACCGGACGGGCAAGGGGAGAGCCGGGTCCGCGCTTCCCCGATGAGGCTTCGCAGGGTACTGCCGTGGTCCCCGGGGGACCCAGCACGACGAGTTCCTCCTGCTTTCCAGCAAGGCGGAGAGGCACGGCCCCGGTGAGCCAGGCACTGCTGAGTGGAGCCACCAGGCTGTGGAGCCTGCCAGAGCCAAGCCGGGCTGCTTTGCCGGGGCTGTGTTTAACACAGTCCACGGCGTGGCTGCCTCACAGCCGACTTTGCACGCTCACGGGTGCCAACCCCGTCCAGCTCCCGGCGCAGCCGACTCGTGCCGGCGATGGCTGCAAAGCACCGGGCTGAAGCGTGGCGTTTTCATGGCGTTTTCCTCCCAAGCCATCTCCTCTTTGTGGGTGGGAGCCCACACGGTGACCCAAGTGACGAGTTTCCCTTCTCAGCACCGGGACACCCTCCTTGGGGACATCGAGCTCCCGGCCAAACCCACGCCCCAGCCCAGCGAACGCAGGGCAAGGATCGGGTGGGCACAGCCGCGGGTTCCCACTTCCAGAAACGTGTCTGAGGGCAGGAGGTGGTGCGTGCTTCAGATAAATGATTGCAAGGGGGTTGAGACGCAAAGGGGAAAAAATTTTGTCGCTTGGCGGAGCGTGGCAGTCACGTGGGGCTCGCAAATCCAAGGGCAAAGCTCTTCCTGGAAGAAACGCAGGGAAGAGGGGCCGAGGGCACGTGTGGGATGCCCGCTGTGAGGACCAGCACCACGTTTGTTTCCTCAGGCACACTGAGCTGGGCTCCCTTCAGCTGCTTTTCGAGGAGGTGGCACAGGGAGCCCCCAGCCCCGAGCAGAAGGCAGCGGCAGGGCTGCGGGCTGAGCTGGGGAAGCTGTCGCGCAGCCACGGGGACGAAAAGGCATTTCGGTGTCTTCCTCGGCAGAGCAGCTGTCCCACGTCCTGCTAAAAAGGAGCTCCCCGTTGCAGGAATTCTGCTAAAGCCGAGCAGCGAGGGGTTAAAAACAAAAATGGAAAAAAAGATAAAATCAATGCTGTCTGTTCTCATTGCCAGAGCCGAGCCCACCCCGCTCTGGGAAGTCGCTTCGGATGAACGTTCAGAACGGGGGACGGGTTCCAGCAGCTGGAGGCTTCCTTCGCTCAGCACGCAGCCCAGAGGTGAACCCGAAGCCATCTGCGGCTCCTGCAGGAGCACGGCGAGGGAAGCAGCCGAGCGCTGCCTGGGAAGGCTCTGCCTGCGCTCGAGCCGCTGCGGGAAGCGGAGCTGGGTATTTTAGGAACTCGGTTGACTGCAGGGCTCCAGGGAGCCACAGGCCACGAATCCCGCTCCCCGCTCTCCCCAGGGAGCCGCATCACAGGTACCGACCCCGCAGGCAGGCGAGGCAGCCACCCCTTTTTCCCCTATTTTCGGCAGCGGGAGGCGGGAGCTGCCCTCGCACGAGCAGGGCTGGGCTGCTCCTTCCGCAGAGCTCCCCCCGACCCAGCGCCGCTGCAGGCCAAGGCGCAGCAGGTCCCCCAGCAGGTGCCCCCGAACAGCAGCAGACGACACGAGATTATTATATCATGCTTTTAATACAAACTTAAAAAAATCTGGAACAATAGAAACTGTACAGATTTGATCAACCTTTTTGTTTTGTTTTTTTTTGTTTTGTTTTTAACTAAATCTCTAGACACACCGATGTCCCGTTCCAAAATATTGCACAACATTCTGAATACAAAACTCTGATTGTATTCCTCCTTCGCTAAAGAAAAAAAAATAATAAGGAAAAAAACAAACAAACTAAAGAGAGCAACCCCCTGGCTCCCCCTCTCAGTAGCCCCCTTCTCGGAAAGAAACCCAGGCGAAGCGCACGCGGCACCCCCCCGCGCAGACACGCGGACGTCGGTCCTCTCTCACTCATTCTCTCCACAAGGCAACTGTCGACTCACTCCTCGGAGAGGGGCGGCAGGGAAAGGAGGGAGGAGGCTGAGTGGGGAGGAAGGACTCTTCACCGCTTTTTTCTAAAGTTTTTTTTCCTGAAAAAATATTTTTCTCTCCTCTTTTTTAAGAAAAAATCTCGAAAAGAAAAAAATTACATTTTTTTTTACGTTAGAAATATACATATATTATATATACCTCTTACATTTTACAAATGTAGCAAATTATTCAATACAAACGGACGTCAACAAAAAGAACGCAAACCCATAAAAAATAAAAGTTAAAAAAAAAAAATTTCTCTCTTCTCTCCCTAAGAAACCAGGTAAATTAGTGCAGGTTTTAAAAAATAAAACTGAAGCTGAACGCCTACATCCAAGACTAGAAAAGACCCCAGAAGGCCGTTAGTTTCCCTTGCTGCCTGAGGCTGGGGGAACGTTTCTGAAGCACGCTTTTTTCCTTCAGGCCGCGGAGGGGCGCGTCCCCCTTCCACTCGCACCACGGTTTTTGTGGTGTGAGGTTTTTGTGGTGTGACACGCGGGGCAGGGCGAAGCGGCATCGAAGCTTCGCGCGCGCGGGGCGGGGAGCCTCGCCTCTCCCCTCGTGCCCTCCGCCGGAGAGGGGCACGCCGTCCCCGTGGGGACGTGGGGGCTGCCGGTCAGCAGCGCGCTCCCGGGGAGAGGGAGGGTGGCAGTGGTAACATCCGCAAGCGGGGGGTTAAAACCCGACGGAAAACCAAGGAAGGAAGGACAACCCAGCAGCTCAGCCGTTCCCGAGCCCTAGCTACGGACGCCGTGCCGGGGAAGCCGCCCGGCTCCGCTCCCCTCGCCCACCCGCCGTGCCGGTCATAGCTCCGTGGCAGCACGCGGGCCCTGCCTCTCGCGGCGAGGCGGAAGCTCTCCTCGACGGGCTCTGGGGAGCAGCAGCCTCCCCGCGACAGCCCCGCTGCCTCCGCGGAGGCTCACTGGCAGCACGGCCACGGGGAGGCTGCAGGAGGGGGAAAAGCACGAGCCGCAGCCCCTCCGCCCGGGGACAGCACGTGGGTTTCAGAGGGTGCTCCAGAGACACTGTTCAGGGAGAAGCAAACCCGAGGTCTGGGAGGCAGCAAAGAGCCGATTTTTCTTTCTCAACACGGAACCTCAAAGACTGGAGCCTCATCCCCATCTCTCTCCTCTTCGCCCTCTTCCGCGCCCCCAGCACAGCCTCCGTCCTGCCTGGAGGTCCCCGACACAGAAGCGACCTGCAGACCCCTACCCCACCCCTCCGGACAGCAGCTTCAACAGCGCAGCCCCTTCTCTTCCCCAGCAGTGCCGCCTCTCCGACTAAAAAGAAAGGAACCCCCTCTGCGAGATAAAAGAGACTAAACTCACAGCTGACAAGGCCCGGCGAGCCCGCAGCAACGCCAGCGCGATGCCCTGAGCCCGTGGGCACAGAGCGCGGAGCCGTAAGGGCAGGGCAGAGCCCGCCCCGTCCCTGCATCGACACCGGGAACGGGAGCGCCGAGACCGACGTCCGCCCCACTGCTGGGCGGGGGGAACGGAACCGGACAACCCGAGGCTCGTCCGAGGAGTAAAAAAGCGGAGTAGGAAAAAAGCACGGGGACCGAGTTAAAAAACAAGTCGGTGCTTCAGGAGCGTTGCCAGCACAGCGCAACAACACCGGGCTCTCTCATTTTCCAAGAAGCTATATTTATAAGGTTTGAATATTTTCTGTATATTTCTAGATTTCTTTTCTCTCCCTCTTTTTATTTGTGTGTGTGTTGTTGTTGTGTCCCCCCTCCCGCCCCCGATACTCTCCTTCCTCGCGTTCAGTTGGCCAGGACGACGGGCTGGAACGACTGGCTGGGGTACTGCATGGCGTTCAGGTTGTAGCTGAGTCCTTCCACGAAGGGAGACTTCTCCAGGAAGAGGCTGTTGGTGCTGCCGCCGAAGACCTGAGCCACATCGAAGGCGCCGCCCGCGCCGAACTGCGAGGCCGGCGGGATGCTGCCGGCCTGGCTCTCGCCGGCAGCGCCGTCGAAGAAGAGGCCGCCGGCTCCCGGCGAGCCGCCGCTGTAAACGAACTCCTTGGCGTTGGGGGAGAGCTGCGACTGCGGGGCTTGGCTCCCGGCGCTCCCGGCGAAGTTCAGAGAGTGCATGGACAGGGAGAGGCCCTTGTGCTTCAGCAGGTTGGTGGTGGGAGACCGCGCCATCCTGGGCTGCGGCGCGGGCCCCGCCGCGCCGCCGCCTCCGCCGGCTCCTCCGCCCTTCTTCATCTTGGTGGAGCCGAACTTGGTGGCGGCGAACGTGGCGGTGGTGAAGGTGATGGGCTGGGCGGAGCGCGGGATGAAGGTGGGGCTGGGCGACTGGCCGAAGGACGGGGACGGCGAGTTGGACAGCGAGTTGTCCTGGCTGCCGATGGGGACGAACACCTGGGCGTCGGGGTTGAAGCTGCTCTTGATTTCTTTGTCCAGCTCCGCGGCCTGGCAGCCCTCGCTGTCGTCCAGGTAGAGGACCTTGACGGAGCCCTTCTCGCCGATCTGGTAGGACACCTCGAAAGGGTCGATCCAGACGCTCAGCTCCTCCGGCACGTTGGCGCGCACGTCCTCCACCGCCAGCCCGCTGCGCTTGGCCGCCAGCTCCACCACCGGGTCCACCGTCTCCCCGATGTGGACGCAGCGATAGCCCGACCCCTTCAGAGGCTTCTCCGGGTACCAGTGCCCCTCATATTTCTTCTTCAGCAGGCGCTCGAGCTCCTCGCCGAACAGGTCCGCCCGCCTCCGAGGCAGCTTGTTGTACAGGTATGAGATGATGAAGTTAAGAGCAACTTTAATCTCCAGATGCATACTCCCTTTGCAGCAAGTCAGGGCAGCGTGTTAAAAGCGACACGGTGACACGCACATAGACGAGGTTTGGCTCCAAGCAGACCTAGGAAGAGAGGAAACAGAAGGATGGAGATGAGGAAATAGGAAACGCGACGCCTCCCCAGCTCTCCACCTGTGAGGCGAAGAGCCGCGCCGTTCCGTGAACAGAAGCGGGACAAGAAGGTTGCGGAACGCGCGGTGCTGCTCGCTAGGGGCCTGCCCAAACCCAGCAGCCCTCGAACAGAGCTGCCGGTGGGGAAGAGCCTCCCGGTCCCGCGCAGAAGGAACGGGGCGTAGCTGCTCTCGGCGGTAGGTTACACTCACCTCGCCGCCAAGCACCGCCGTGACACCAGGCAGGCCAGCTGGCCGCTCTGGCAGGGCCACGGCACACAGCGAGCGCGCCTCCCGAAAAGCCTCGTGACTCGCTCGGCACCGGGACCAGCCCCTCCTCGGGCAGGCCAGGCGGTCACACGGAGCTCTGCGTCCCGCCGGCACCGGCGCAGAGGGGAGGCTAAGGAGCAAGGGAGGGTGCTGAGGCACCAGCTGCCAGGCCGCGTTCACCACCCCCTGACCGGCAAGCGCACAGCAATCTTATCAAACGTACCCGGGGGAGGCTCTGCCTACCTACGAGCCTAAAATCCCGGCTTAATTTGGATGGGGGCAGGGCCACAAGGCACGTAGGTGCCGACAGCCCGTCCGCAGCTCACATCCCTTACCCCTGAGCAGAAGGAAGCCGAGCTGTGCCAGCACCCGGTACCTGCTTAATAAAACCCCAAATTGCTCGCTGATGACTGAAGCCTTCCTTTCTTCCCTCCCTCCCGAGGACGTCCCTGGGAGAACCCACACCACTCAGCTCTCCCATTACACACGCATTTGTGAGCCCGGGCGCGAACCCCCAGGTAGGTCAGCACCGCGCTCCGAAGCGAACGCATCCCACAGCTATTTGACGAGGAAGCACGCTTCCAGCAGCCCACACGGCCCTCCACGGGCGAGCAGAATATCCAGTTTTTAATTGGCGGCTTAGTCAGAGGCTGCTCAGCCTTCAGCTGCCCTCACCTTCCTCAAACAGACGCACCGCGTCCAACCCTCTTCCTAAAATTGGCTGCGGGGATGCTCGCACGCAGCGCTCGTCCGTGTTTACGTCGTGTGCCAATTATCTGGGGGTGGGGACGGAGCACAAACAGCGGATGTCAGCAATCCCCCGAGAGACCGGGAACCCCGGCAGCACGGCCACGTACCCAGGCCAACCTCGGTCAGCAGGCGGAAGGACTGACCAGGCTTGTTTGCTTGGTCGGGGTTCGTGGACGAAAAGAATTAAATAAGCACATTTTAAGGAAACCCTCAAGTATTTTTAGGCTTTATTACTAAAAAAACAAACAAAAAAAACAGGGTGTGGATTCTGTGTTTTTTTCAGTACTAATCCGAGTCCAAGGAGGCTTAGTGTAAAGACTACAGCAACCAGAAGCAGATCCCACACCTCGAGTCTGCCAACGACGAGGTCAGTTCGGAAGGAATTCCCTTCAGGTTTAACTCAGCAACAAGACAAAAAAAAAAGGGAATAAGAGGATGGAAAAGGGGGAACCAAGCCTTGCCTTGAACACCTGCTTTAAGGCATTACTGAGGTGTAGTAAGTTGTGTCAGGGGCCTGACCAGGAACGGATGAACACCAAAGGATAAATAAGCAACCGGAGCTCTTGCAGGGCCCAGCAAGGAGGTGCCATTTTCAGAAGGCAGGAGTGTCAGCGCTGAGACAAAGCCCTTTCTGGAGAAAATGGAATCAGGCAAAACCCCGAAGGGCCCATCTGTAGGTGTCAGAGAGCACTCTGAGGCCTGTGCCACCTCAGAGGGGGGCTGTGAGATGCCCTTTGGCTTTGAGGCACCTGCGGGAGAGGACAGCTTGGGATCCCTTAGAACTGTGCGGGAAGGGCACAGTTTGTTCATCCTGTGTGGTAAGTCCTAACCCTAACCCCTAATTTAGGGAGGAACGAGCATTTACAGGCCGAGAAGGGCACAAAGCCGAGCTGGCGGCCGCCCTGCGCGGAAACAGCCGCCTCAGTGCGCTCCGAGGGCCCCCCCCCTCATCGACCTTCCGCAGAAGGCAGCAAGGAGACGGCTCCAGCCCGCTGCCTCCTCTCCCCTTGCCAAGGAGCCTAACGGGGGCACACTCCGCGCGTTAAACACGCCGCGAGGGGTCGGTCGGTCAGCCTCAGCCAGCCCAACGGCGCCCGCCGCGCCCCCTGCCCGCCGCCCCCCGGGGGGCCGCCCGGCGGCCATTAGCGGTGACCCGGCCGCGGCGCCTCCCGGCCGCGAGGCACGCCGGGACTTGTAGTCCTGGCGCCCCCCCCGCCCCGCCCCGCCGCCCGTGACCTACTTCCCCTCCGAACTACGGCTCCCGGCGTGCCCCGCGCGGGGGGCCCGGCCCGCCGGCCCGGCTCTGCCTCGGCGGGGCAGGGCGCAAAATTTTCCACGGCACATGCGCCCCGCCCGCACCCGCCCCGCGGCGCGGCGCCGGGGGCCGCCGGGCAGCCGCCGCCCCCCTCTCCCCTCCCTCCTCCTTCTCCTCCCCGGCCTCCTCCGGGGCCCGGAGCCGCCGGCCGGGCACGGCCCAAGGACGGGGGGCAGCCGCATAGCCCCCCGTTAAGGCGCCTTTGTTACAGCGGGGATGGGGATGAGGATAAGGGGGGCGCGGGGACGGGGGGAGCCCCGACACCGGTGACTTTCAGCCCCCCTCCGAGCCCCGCTGGCCGCCCCTGGCTGAGGGGAGCAGCCCCAGAGCCCGGCCCACGAAGGGGCCCGCAGCCCCCACTTACTTCGTCCTCGGCTCCGGGGCGCTGCGTGCGGGTCCCTGCCCCGGCCCTCGCCTTCTCCCTGCCCGGCGCTGTCCCTGCGGGTCCCTCCGAGGGGCGGGGTCCTTCCTCCGCGGGGCTGAGGCCCGGAGGCTCCGGGGGACGGCCGGGACGTGAGGTGCGGGTTCCGCTGCCCTGCGCCGCCGCCGGCCTGGCCTCGCCTCGGCCCGGAGCCGCCCGCGCCCTGGCCCCAAGTGAGCCAACTCACGGCAAACTTTCACCCTTAGCAACCCCGCGCACGGATCCGCGCTGCCGCCCCGCGTGATGCGGCTCCGGGGGGCGGGCCGGGACTACTTCCCTCTGCCTCCGCCCCTCAGCGCCTCACGGGGCGGGGGGGCTGCGTGTCTGGCTTTTTTTCCCTTCCTCCACCACTCTTAATTAATTAATCAATCAATCTATTTATTTATTCATTTATCTGTGTATTTATTTATCTGTTTATCATTTCTTCCATTGAGCGTGGCTCAAGCGGCCGCGGGGGGAGGGATTGACCTACAGCTTAGCCCGGCCCCTGCCGTGCCCGGAGCACCCTCAGGGATCACCACGGTCCCCCGAGGGGACGAGGCCGAGCCGCCGGAGCCGCCCCGGCGCCCACCCGCCCCCGGCTCCGCGGACTACTTAGCCGCCTCACACCCGTGCGCCTCCGCCCCCCGCGTAGGGCCGGCCCGGCGGCGGAGGAGGTGCAGGGCCCGCAAGGTGCGCGAGCGGCCCCCGTGCTAAAAATAGCTGCGGCGTGTTAGCAACAGCGTCCCCATTGGCCGGCCCGACCCGGCGGCGCCTCCGGATTGGTGCGACGCCTCAGCCAATGAGGCGCTGGGGGTGTGCGCGGCGCGGGGGCCGCCGGGAGTTGTAGTTCCCTCGCCCCGCCGCGGTTCCTGTCACGGGGCGGCTCGGCCGGGCCCGGGCCGAGCCCCTGAGGTGCTCCCCTCGGTCCCGAGCTCCCCGGACAATCTCAGCCCAGAGTCGGGTTTAATCTTGTAACTGGGTCTTCTCGGCACACCGCCTGACGTGCCCATGTTCCATTTACACCCGTTTTCTAAAGGGATAAGCACCAGAGCCTCCAAAGCCGCTCCCTGTCCCCCGGTTAAATAATTCTCCTAAATCAATAAATAGCATCTGTCCCCCAAACACTACAATACCCGGTTACACTACACATCCAGCTCCTCTCTTGCCCTGCTTCCACCAAGACCTTCAGCATCCTTCCGGGCTTTGCTTCTGCCTTGCTCAGGGCCCCTCTACCTGAGGACTTTGGGTACTGCCCTTGGGATTTGGGGTAATTTGCCACCGAACAGGACTTTTGAAGCCAGTCAGCGCCACACATTAAGAAATCTGTCAACACTGACCTTTCTAGACACTGCAACAACAGCCACCATCACTCATTTTCTCACTGATAAAAAAAGCAAAGCAACTTTGGAACTGTTTTCCTCTGTAGGAGAAGGGAGAGAAGGGGAAGATTTATAGGAGCTATTAGGAGCAGGCTTATTTTCATCGCTTCTGGTTTAAAGGGAATTCAGCTACAAAAGAACACATTTTTCCTAATGCTCCCTTGCTTACCTGGAAACCAAATCCTGCTGTCAGGCAGCGATCGGGAAATTAAAAATGACGGCACTATTTTTAGCACCATTAAGAAAAAAAAAAGGCAATTACATCGCTAAAATGCTATTGTTGTTTTAATAAGGTGTTACTAAGAGGGCGTTACACGTTAGGGCTCTTTAAAATACCTGCGCCTTGACCGCGCTCCTTTAATCATCTGCTCGCTGCTATGCACGCACGCGGAGGAGTCCTGTCACCGGAGGAGTCCTGTCACCCGAGGAGTCCTGTCACCCGAGGAGTCCTGTCACCGTATCCGCTCCCGCATTCTCGGCCATTTGGCTGTTACGTCAAGGCAAAGCTCCCCGGTCACACGCACACGGACGGGGCAGGAATCGCCAAGCCGCCAGGGCAGAGCGAGTCCTGCTGGGTGGCTGAATGCCGGGGAAGGGCAGGCAGGTTAGAGCCGGGCATAATTAACAGCGCCGGAGCCCGAATCCTCTTTACATTCGAGTCACACGACAAGCTCAAGGAAATGGATTTTTTTTTTGTTGTTCCCCTGCTATCAACATAGGCAAAATGACAACTCCAGCTGATCCCCGTAATGAGACAATAACAGCTCCTGCGCAGAGAAGGGTTCTGAAGCAGGATTTCGTCTGTGCAGCTCCCCCACAGAAAGCTCGAGGTGGACGCGGAGCATTTGCCTACCTTCATTTTTAATGTTTAATTTATTAAAGGCCGTGCTTCAGGCTCAAGGGCTTTGTCAAGGCAAAGTCTAGGTGATTCAGTGGGCTGGAGGTGTGTTACGAGAGTTATTTGCTGAGCTCAGTTGGAAGTTGTGACACCGTAGCTGGTCTTTGGTCTGAAGAGGCATGGAACAGGGAACATCCCGATTTCAAAAGGCAGCGATGCCTTGTTAGTACTGGCAGCAGAGGCCAATTTCTTAATAGGCCAAGAGTTCCCATGTTTCTCCTCCCCCCCAGTGTAAACAACTGAAATAAAAGGATTTTTTACTTATTACATAACACCCTTTGGATTTAAAAAAGGGGAAAAACCGCAGTAACTCTACCTAGAAAAGTAACGGCGGGACAGCATTCAGCTCCTCGCAACCAGGATTCGTGGCCAGCACAGCGGGAGCTGAGCCGCCACCAAGAGGCCGTGTCCCTCCCACCCTTCCTTGCAGTTCTCATCCAAGTCCTTCGCAGCCGCAAATCGCCTGAAGTGGGAGCCCCACGGTCTGGTGATGCCCTTCCAGGCCTCAGCAGGCACGCAGGGGCAGGACATTTCATGTCCCGCTCCCCATTCCCCACCCCAGCAAGAAGGCTTCCCCTTTCGCACGTGCTCTGGTCTTCAGTGCCACCAGGAAATCTTGTACCACACAAGAGCTGTTTCAATGAGTTTCACTTCATCTGGTGGCCGCACCTCAGTTTCATTTGCTGCTGACCAGAAATACGACCACACAAGCAAGACTGAGTTTTTCCAGGCCGCCCAACTGCATCCATTGCCCTTGTCTGCATGAGCAGCTTTAGGGCAACGTCCTGTCCGTGCTCTGAAAGCACCAGAAAGGCAGCGGCGCTGCACTGAGCTGAGCAACGTTTGGCATTCTCCCCAGGGCTGTCTGAGCAAACAAGGCAAAGGGAAAGGAGCCTGTCCCTCCCTCCCTCCACCTGCCCAGTGACTCAGAACAACTAGAAATGGCAGCTTCGCTCCCATCGCTGCCAGGACGCAGAGCGATATACCCGGCAGCGTGAGGGCAGCGCGAGTGCCAAGAAAGTAAGTGTGCTCAGCATTTGGGGGTGGGGGAAGGGATGGGGAACCTCGGATCTCTATAGCAACCCCTGATCCCGCTAAATGATCAGGAACGAGGGCTGCTCCAAAATTAGATCTTCTGGGGGTCCCTGCACCAGGGGCGGTAACAGACAAAAGAAGTCATTCAGACTTCATTTCCCTCCGCCCTCGCCAAATGACTTTTCTCAGCTTAGGAACTTTGGGGAAAGAAAAGAAAGCAGAAAAGATACGTACAAGGCATCTGCGTTCCTCGTGTGGTAATCTAGGTGGCCTGACTGAGGGCCAGTGATAAATTCTGGTCAAAGTGATAAAGTTCCAGGTACAAAAAAATCTGCATGTCATGCGCCGGTTTTAAAGAAACACGGAATGTAACAAGGCTGAGAATGGCTACGACACGAGCTCACAAGCCAGGAACAAGAGCTAGCAGGTTATTCTGGCAGAAATAGCTTGAGAAGGGGTCTGCAGGAACCACCGAACCAGAACCACAGAACCAGAACCACAGAACCAGAACCACAGAACCAGAACCACAGAACCAGAACCACAGAACCAGAACCACAGAACCAGAACCAAGAACAGAGTATCTTGGCAAATGGCACCCACGTTAGTAAAAATTAACCAGAAACAGTGTGAGGGAACCAAGGTGCAGAGACAAAAACACACAGATGCTCTCAGGACTGCAAAAAGCTTGAAAAACTGACAATTAATAGCTGGGGGGAGGGAGGAGCAGCTGAGATAGCTGTAGGAGCAGTTGCGGCTAGAGCCAGGTGCAGCAAGAAATGGCTTTGAAGGGAAGGATTACAACTTGTCTGCTTGTTTTCACTCTTAGCTGAAACACCTGACCAGCTGTAGCAGGCAGAAGAGGCACTTCAGACACAAAGGAGTTGGAAGAATCAGGACTAGCCTCGGGGGAATAACTGAAGTCCCAGCAGGTGCCGTATGCAGGCGTGAGGCTGGGTGAAGAGAATCCCCTTAGCGTGGGGCTCTGCTCTGACCATGAAGCCCTGAGCGACCATGGGCACGCTGAGGTAGGTCCCTCATTTAACGACCTGGGGCACGCACACAGTAGCAGGGAACTCGGTTATGCCTCTGCGTAAGGCAGCCGTTCCCAGCTCTCTGCTGAGCAAACAGCCTGCTTTTAGCCTGGGCTGGTATTTGACAACCCAGCAGCCTCTGGTTTTCAGCAGGCGTGGGGCTCACAGCCTAGAACACAAAGGCTGGTTTCCCGTTACAGCAGGGAAGGCTTTAACTTATTCACAAGCACAGGACGGCGAGTCAAATAGCTTAGTGGGCTTTAGAAAGGGATTGGACGTTTGCGTGGTGAAACAACATCCCCGGCCGTATTAGCCAGGATAAGGGTTACCAGCTCAGCGATCCTCGCGCCGCGGGACAAAACGCTTGGTGGCTGGGATCACATGCACACAAAAGCGACAGCGATCCCCGAAGCTCCTTGCAGCAAGGTGACGGGGCCGCAAGCAGCCGCTGTCCGAGCCCAGGCAACACTGTGCATTCTGGCTGGGCTAAGCCCGCGCGTCCCCAGAGAGGCTAGACACAGAGCGAACCTGAGAGGAATCCTTCTGTTATACAAAAAGAGAGAAGCTTTATTGGTCTGCATCCTACAGGAACGGTTACAGAAAGGGCCTTGGACTGATCTGACAAAGCAACCACGGAACAGCTGCGTTCTCCCTAGGAAAGCAGCAGCCCCCAGCGCTGGTTCCTTACAGAACAGGGCAGCTGGAAATACGCTGGAGGAAGAAGGGTGGGGAGCGGGCACACGGGTCTGTGCTCCAGTCCTGATGTGCGGTGCGACTTCTAACAACCGAGGGGAGGGATGGTAAGAACAGACACGGGGTGTTTCCCACACCAGAAAGGGCACTTGCGTTTTACTGAGCTGGTCTCCTCCGTATGTAAATACCTGCTCACCGGGACTTCTTTTTAGCGAGCTGGGACAACTACTAGCAGAGAAGGCAGGAGACAATCCACATTTGCTCTTTCTGGTAGTCCCGATCAGGTTTTGGCCCCCACTCAGTCTGTTACTTCTCCAGCTCCAAGCATACTACCGGATTTATCCTGCCTTAGGAAATGTAATCAGCTGGTTCTCGATAATTGTAAAGTCCAGAGGTGTTCCAAGGCCCTCTCGCCAACCTGACAGGAGGCGTAGCTGCAAACAGATAGCATCACCTCTTCTTGAAGCCGTACTTTTTCCTCTCGTAGAAGAGATCCGTCTTGGAACTGCCCAGGTTAACGATCTTGGGACAACCATCTCTCTGGAAGAAAAGAGAATGTGAGGCAGGAGTTGGGCAAACAGAACATCATCATCACATACACAGTTCCAGAACGTTCCCAGTTCCGTCCCTCCCCACACTGTCCCCAACACACATTTCTTAAACCTCTGCAAGCAAACTGCCCTCCAACGCTGGTCACGACCAGCAAGAGAGCCCGACAAAGAGGACGATGCCTTTTAACACTGCTCTGGGACACTCTCCGGGTGAAGGAGAGCAGCTCATATAACAGCAGCAGTTTAATGAAAAGGATGCTTAGTGCCTCAAGACTGGATTCTTTCTATGTTAGGACACAGAGGATTTATAGGGCCCAGAGGAGTAACCTTTCCCCTCCTTAGCCACAAGGAATCTTGATGCTTTAGATGTCACGAAGCCGTTCTTGTGTTGAGAGACCCCTCTCAGCCGCGGCAGCAGAACCGAATCTCGGCTTTCCTGCAGGCTGGGTTGCTCACTGCAGACACGACGTGGCCACCTCGCGGGAGGACAGCTGCTCCCAGCAGCCACGTGGCTAACTCCTTGAATTCCAGTAGATAATACGAAAAAAAGCCACAAGGAAAGCAAGAAGGGGAGCAGGAGAGACCCACCTCAGGGGCACGGCTGCAAACGCAACGCAGAGCCACGCACGTCCCTGTTCAGCAGGGAACGTTTGTCAGCGGGCCACCTGAGCCCAGCATCTGCGCGACTCTTGAGGGCAAAATGTTGTGGCTGGCAGGAGCAGCCGAGGGGCCCAGCAGGCAGAGGAACACGTGTCCTTGACTGTTGTGTAAGCCTGAGTGGATTAGATTTAGAAAGCCTCTGGGCAGATGTCAGCCGCTGCAGAAATTGCACCCAAGCTGTGCCACCAGTACCGGCTCCTGCGCAGGAGAGGCAACCCACCGGGGGCAGAAGCAACAAGAGAGGGGGAGGGTGGAGAAATCACCTGCCACAGTTTATCTCTAGCTACTGCCTTGTTATTTGACTTTGAACCTCAATAGCGGGCCTCTTCCAAGCCTCGCCTCCCACAATGCAGGCAGCCTGTGACAAACTTGACAGCATTATTGCAGGGCTCTGCTCGTTCTTCCACCTCCTCACAGGGAGGCAGCCGATGAGCGTGCTCCTGTCCCCCAAGAAAGGATTACATTTTGCAACTCGCAGCTGCCCTGGATGACAAGGCGGGATCTTGGCCCTTACCCACAGACAGAACTGAGATGAACCAAAACCTCGTTCCTCCCTCCGTCAGGACAAACAAGCCACGACTAACCAGACCCTTTGCACTGTGCCTCCTCCGTTTTAGTGTCTGCTTTCCTGCTTCATGTTCCTGTTCAGACTCTCTTGTGAGGGTGAAGGAAGATCGAGTGCTGTGACTGAAACCCTGGGCTGGTAGAGCTTCAGGTACAGAGCTCCGTCCATCTGCTTTTCCTATCTGCTTCAAATCTGCTCCTTCAAATCTGCAGCCAGTCCCTAACGTCTGAGTTTGCTGGTACAGAGCAGCGGTCTTCACCCAGAGCAGCCTCCATAGGGTTATCAGAATACCTCAGTTCTGCCTTGCCTTTCTGCTCCTGCAGCTCTGCATTTCTCTAACCCTCCCCTGCAGAGCAGCTGTTTCAGACCTGAACCAGACAGCATACCGTACAGGTGAGCCTGGGTTATGAAAAATACCCATGAGAAATCCATACGAATTGGGAAAAATTCAAAGAACAAGCCTATTTTCCTGATGACTTATCACGCCGGGTGTCTTGGTTCCACAGATAAGTCAACAAAACCACTAAATGCAGGAGGCAGCAGTAGCATTTCTCTTCACATGCAACATTTAGAGATACTAAGATTATGGTCCTGTCAGATCTAACGCCTAAATTCAGATGAGGGCTTGCCCCCGTCCTGACTTTAGCTGCAGACCTTTAGAGAAAAAATAGGCGGGTGCTGCAGAAAATGAAAGCAGCGGCTCAGTCAGCTGAGCGTGATTCTCTAAATCAATCAGAACCGTTCTCAGCGGGTTCTCTGTCAACATCAGGGTGTGCTGGAGACCGTGTTTGCAAAGGACCCAACCCACAAACCAAACAACCCTTGGGAGATAATCTCTATCAGGTCCACATTCTGGCACACTGCAGCTGTAAGCATCCCGTCCTGGCTTCTCCCCGCCTCATTTGCAGTTCTTCACGACCTGCCCTCGACCTGCTGCCTGGATATTAACAAATACTACAGGGGCTGAGCAGCTGCCCCGTTCCACAAGCACAGCGGCTATCTTTCAGGACAAGAGGATTAAACAGCACTGATTATAGAAATAAGGGGTTGTTACACCACAAAGCGTCGGCAGAAAAAGAGATGTTTACAATGCAGACACTGCAGACGGGAATAAAAAAATCATATCCCACCAAAATTCTACAAGAAAACTTAAACTTGTAGAAGGTAATTACTGGAGCAAGGACACGGGGCACTAAGATCTCTCTTTACTTGTAATCCAAAGGAAAACATGGGTGGTGATTTCAGCTTCGTAACAGCGCCGTACATGACTTGGTCAGTGACTGATCACAGACTGTGAGGAGCTGCTCCTGCCGCTGCCTTTGCAGTGTCTGAAATGCTTCTGACCCTAACAAAACCCAGGCTGAGGGATCCGGTAAGATAACACCTGAACACGGTCACAAGCAGTGCGTGGAGGAAGTGAACTCTGTGGGTTGCAGAGTCAGGGCAATGCTCGCTATCTCAAAATCCTTTACAATCACTGGGAACTAACAACAGGGGAAGAAAGGTAAAGGTAACGAAAAGCAGCGCTAATTCGGGGAGCGGAAGCCAGGTGTCCAATGTCCCACCACTGATCTCACTAGCTCGAAGTCCCTTTAAAGATAAGCGTGGCTATTAAAGAAAAACATAACCCATTCAGCCGGAGGCTGGATGGCAACATACATCTTTTTCCTGGATGGTGCACTCCTTGCAGTAGTAGGCATCAGACACTCCTGGGCCCCCGCAGATCACGCAGCGTCCTTGGTAGGAGCCGTAGTTACACTCGTCGCATATGCGCACCAGGGTGCAGGGCCGCACGTACGAGTCACAGATCACACATTTGCCATCACCTGAAAGTAAAACAGGCTTTGGTTACAGCACGTCCTTTTCTCCACCCCCATACAGAAAAAAAAAGATTCCTAGAATTGCCTGTAAAGACAACACAATTGGACCAAGTGGAACCAGAAATTTATTTTACAGGCACAGGGTGCAACTTCAGATTTGCACACGGACTTCAGAGGAACAAGGCCTGCAATATCTGAGTGTTGTTTTTTTTAATCTTGCACATACACATCCAGAGAAGAAACCCAAGGACACTTCTCCTGTGATTAGCTAGCACCTGCTTAGCTCATGCCCCTACTTGTACTCGACAGTTTTTCTTTGCTTTTTCACTTGTGAAAAAATGCCGGACTGACAGGACTAGAGTCCTTACCTATGCAGCAGCAGTGTAAGCTTCTCCCACAGAGCCACATCAACACAAGTCTGGAGTAACCATCCTCAGAGAGATGGGATAAGAGATTGTACTTGTGGTCCTTTTAATCCTTCATCTGTGAGAAGGCCAAAGAAAGGGCAAACTGGCATAAACAGCCACTTCACAAAGTTGCTCTTGCTTTCTCACAAGGAACCGAGTGAAATTCAAGCACTCTTATCATGCAGGCAAAGAGCCCTCAGATGCCATTGACAGTCTGCTGTGCTGGACCCCATCCAAAACACTGACCTAGAGATGAAAGGCTTCGTATCTTATTACCAGTTCCCAAGGCATCTAATCCGTACTCCCACAAACAGCTCATCTAACCTGCTCGTAAATCTCCATCCTGACAGCCCCCGGCTACTACCACTGGGAATCTGTTTAACTCCTGCGTGCTCCTGAAAACGTTGTTACTTTGGACTGTTTCTCCTCACTTTGTGTGTTTTCATACTAATTTTCAGTCCAAAACTAGTCATCTTGTACCGCGCCCTTAAAGGATCTACTGAATGCTCGTACTCTTTTCTTTCTGTGATTCTGCGATTCCCTCCTACAGCTGAGCCCTGGCACTTGATTCTGTGTATTTATCCGTTCTATCTCTAGACAGTTTTTTCCATCAGTTTCTCATTCTCCAGGTGTGAAGTCCTATTCCAAAAACGTGTTCCTTTTTTCTTTCTTTGCAGTGACCAGGCTGATTGTTTCGCATTCCAAGGAATCAATCAAGAAGCCATTGGAGCTGCAGTTCCTGAAAATGCTGGCAGCACACACTCTCAGAGTAGCACACATCTGTGACAACCTATTTGAGCACCGTCTTTGTAAGTACTCACTGACTTACACTTGCTCCACACACTTACACGTGGATAAATACACAGGTAGCTCTCCCCATCCCAAAGAGCTGTTTGCCCACCAGTTTTTTGTTTGTAACACCAAGCCAGTGGTACCGTAGGAACAGAATGCAGTCCTCAAAACCAAACCGGGTGCTCTATCCACTGCACCAGGCTCTCAACCAGTGATATATGGAAGATACACTTACATTTTTCGCAAAGTCTTCCAATCGCTGTAAGAAGAAGAGTAAAAAAGTATTAGTTAGGGTAGAAGCAGGTGAAGAATATAAATATATATATTTCTATAAGGTTTAGTTAAGGCAAAGGCGGGAGAATATAAATATGAGACTGAATAGAAATTGATTCTGGGGCAGAAAATGATCTGGGGCAGTAAGCAGTCTTTTTTTTTAAAGGAGAACATGGAGTTTGGCCATAATAACATAATGTTTACGATAAATATGTTTAGGATAAATATGTTTACGATAAATAACGTGCGTCCTCCTGGGCTCATCGACGAAGACCAAAGCTCAGATGTGAGCGGTCAACAGCACCCGCTGACAGTCTGACAACCTATGCTCATTATTCCCCTTTAATCACGGCCGATATAAATTTAAATTTAAATTTAAATCAATCATTTAAGCTCCGGGGGGTGGGGTTAGCGGAGGGGTCAGGAGGGGTTTCCCTCACACGCAGGCCGCGGGTGCCCCGTGGGGTACCCACGGGACGGAGGGGGGGCTCCCACCGGCCACTAACGGTCGCTAACGGCCACCAACGGTCCGTAAGGGTGGCTAACGGCCGCTCACCGACGCCCGCCTGCTTGCGGCAGAAGATGAGGTCCGGGTGGTGCTTGGCCATGGCGCCGCCGCCGCCGCCCCGCGCCGCTCGCCGCCGGCCCGCGCTGCCCCGGTCCTGGCCGCGGTGAGCGCGACGCCCTCCTCCCCGCCTCCCCCGCCGGGGACGCCGAGCCGCGCCGAGCCGCCGAGCCTCCCGGGAGGCTTCCCCCGCCCCCCGCTCCCTCCCCACGCGGGGGTCGCCCGCGTCCCTCGGCGGGGGGCAGGCTCGGAGCGGC
>CM021765.1:42468639-42547649 GCA_011076525.1 Nettapus auritus
CGGGGGGCGGGGGGGGCCGGGGGGCGCCGGGGAGGGGGCCGCGGGGGGACGGGAGGGGGCGAGCCCGGTCCGGCCGCCCCTCAAGGTGAGCGCAAGGTGACCGGGAGCCGGGCTCCGCGCGGGGGCTGCTCCGGGCTCGGTGCGGTGTGGGGGCGGCAGTCCCCGCGTGGGAACGGTGCCGGGCTGCATGGTTGAAAGCAGTGAGGAAAAAAAAAAATACATATATATATAAATATACCTATAAACGGCCCCAAAACGTTATTTTTCCGCAGTGAAGCGAGGCGCCCCTCGTAGCGGCTCTCCCAGCCCTGCCCAGCCTGACCTCTAACGGCCGCGCCCGCGGGGCCGTGGCGCTGAGCGCGGCCTTGTGCTCGGTGCCTGCTCCATGTCCGTGTGTTTTCTGCCTCATAAATAAAGACCAGGGTGTCATCTTCTTCTGTTAGGGCTGCTAACTGGGATAAGGAGGGCTGTGAGCCCCTTGGGAGAGCACGGGGCACTTTAAGTTCTCGCTTTGCCTCTTGTGACCTTGGCGAACGCGCTCCTGTTACTGAGGGAGCCGAGGTGATCACTTGATTCCAGCCTTCTGGAAGTATTTCAGGAAGCTCAATTCTTATTTTTTATTACCTCACTGCTTTAGAGGTAGGAGTTTTAGAAAAGAGTTTGCCTTTTTGTTTAGGTAAAAGTTACAGAACAGCACTGTTTTGGTCAACTCGGTGTATTCATCGTTGGTTCATAACTGGTTGTTAATTTGCACTTTGGACAGAAATGGCTAGCTATAAAATGAAGGCCAATCTTTGATTAGCATAATGAATTGATTATCATTTTATGGCGCATGGTCACATGAAAGAAACCAGACAGTAAGGTGGATGCTGTGTAGCGCAGAGCAAGGGCTGTGCTAGCACGGTGATGGTGTGCAATGTAGTACTCTGGGGGGCTCTCCTGGGTTAGCAGTGGTGCATCCTTTTAAAGGACAAAATCCTCTGGCTGTAATCAAACATTTGTCTGCTTGATCATTATAGAAGGCAAATAGTGGGTGGTGGTTCTTTTTTCCAATCTTTAGCAGCCTAGAGACTTAACGAATAAGTGGATCATGGTGCCAGTCGCTGTGATAATGCCAGCACTGAGCGTGGCACGTGCTGTTAACGCTGGTTCTGCTCATCGCCTCTCCTAAAACAGCTTTTGGAGTTGTGTAGGAAGCTTATCTCGGAGAAATAAATCGGAATTAGCCCGGTTCAGGCCGACTGCCCTATTTATAGTACCATTCTTCTAATAGCCTCAGAGGGTTGAGGTCTTTTTCACGCCTGCCTGAAAGATGCTTTTAGCAGCATTCTGTTTCTTGAGCCACGTTGGCTGAGGATTGACTGAAAGAAGTACGAACCTCCAAACCACCCGAAGCGTTAGGGTTTCATTGAAGGTCTTGTATGTGAGTACTGAAATGACATTTGGAGAGCTTTGTCTGTGGTGGCAAAAAAATAAAAATGTTGGTTAGGGTTGGACTGATCTTCAGGACGCTAATTTTGGTTGCCCTTTGGCGGTGGGCCTGGGAACCCAGACTGCGTTCACATTTTGATTATACCCTACCATTTTTTAGGCTGTACGTGGTCAATGTTGGACACTTGGCTGGTGTTCTTAGATGAGGGGGGATGAGGAAAGATGGTATTTTGGGTTTCAGCTAGAATTTCTAGGAGGGCTTTCTGGGATAGGAGTGCACGTAGCACAGTTTTACTCTTTTGGCCACACACTTTGGCTTACTGGACTTAGCTACCAAATCTGGTGCCAAAATGTGAGTTTTGGAAATTCAGTCTTGCACCTGGAGCATTCACTGCAGTGAGCTACATACCAGACAGCTCGCTTTTTCAGATGAGCTCCCAAAGTCTGTACGGATAAGAGTTGGCTTCTTTAAGATTTCACGTTAATGACCCATGTAATAGGCTGTCTTTTCCATGTCTTTTGAGGAGGCTTTTCACCTGCCAAAATACTGATGGACTTGGGAGGCCTGCAGTGGTCTCCTTTACTGAAATCTGGATAAAAGGACGTTGGTGTGGGGAAAACAACACCAGATGAGAAGAGACCACTGGGCAGCTGCTTGCTGGGTGCTCAGCCCAGAGCTTAACAGTACTGCCTGCCTGCTTCCCCTGGCTGTTGCTCTCAGCTTGTCACTGCTCATCAAAAACAAAGCCCCCGAACCGCCACCTCTTTCATGGAAGAGTGTGGGGAAGAATGAAGCTGGAAACTTCTTCTGGTGACTTAACGTTGTAGTTCTGCCACCCCATTTCAGAGGATACTGGGGGAAAAAAGGACAGGTGCAGACCCTCAGTTTTCCAGACTTCCATGTCCAGCTGGGTTCCTTCTCCTCATCCCGCTCATTTCTCTCCCCTTCCGTTTCTGCTGCTCTGAAGCTGTGGAGGGGATCAAACAGAAGTCAACTAGTTTGTGGTGCTATTTCTGTGATTACAATTTGACTATTTATATGGCAGTCTGATTAATACTGAACTTCACACAGCCATTTCGTGAAGTAAAAACGTATATAGACGTGTGTACTCAAACTGAAAGG
This sequence comes from Nettapus auritus, assembly GCA_011076525.1. Lineage (NCBI taxonomy): Eukaryota > Metazoa > Chordata > Aves > Anseriformes > Anatidae > Nettapus > Nettapus auritus. The sequence goes on from CM021765.1 coordinate 42,471,194, forward strand.
GCTTTCTCTGAATTGTATCTGAAATAAAATCTTTGCACCTCTCTTCAGATCTTTGGAGAGCCCTGCCTCACGTTTTGATCATCATCAGCTCTGGTCCCAGGCAAGACTAGAATGCTGCGAAGCCTCCACCACTGCTTTAATTTGCAGATCTGTTCTCCTTCTGTGCCCTGAATTTTGGTGAAACGTAGCTTTGTTTACTGGGTGACGTGGAGGAACTCAACTAATCGCTTGGGCTAGTTTGTGGGAGAAGGAAGGAACCACTGCGTTAAAACAAAATGCCTTTCCTGGTCTGGGGAAGAGGTGATTTTTCCATGATTTTGGTGAAATCCCTTAGTGTTTTCCAACCACTCCAGCAGTTGGAGGCTTTCAAAATATGAAGGATGTCTCGTGAGGCAGAGGTATTGTCCACAGCGTTATTTTGGGGGGGGCAAATGCTGATTTTATTTTTTTTAAACAATATACAAATAAACTGAACTAAGCAAACACAATTGTGTGGCTGCTAGATAAAGAGCAACAGGGGGAATGAAGCTGTTGGTTGTTTCTTCCTCCAGCGGGAGAAGGACAGGTCTCACTTCTGGCACGTGTGATATGTTCTGGAAGTTCTGAGCTTGAAGCGCAGCCGAGTGAAATCTGATGAGCGGCTTTCACTTGCACTTCTGGGAGAGCAACGCTCCCTTGTAGCGCCGTGTTCACGGCGGACTTCTTTAACAAAAGCCATGCATGGCTGCTAAAACACCGTAGACCCTGATTGTTCCTACAGAAAGGAGGATATCTAAGAGCTTGGGATTGTTTGGTGAGAAAACGAACCACGCCCTTACTGGTAGTGTGCTAGCTGTTAGGATCTCTCCCAGGTTTCCTGAACTTCTTACTACGGAAGACGTTGATGAATGTTATCCAAAGGACAATAAAACAAGAATTGGATGAAAAATTGGTGGTATCGTCTCATTGCTCACGGCTGGTTTAGGCAGTTTTTGAAATGCTGGTAGCAAGAAATCTGGGGGAAAAGTGTTCAGAGGGAAAAATGAAAAATACACGATTAGAGATTCGATTCCATCTTTGGTAATGCAAAACCGGGGCTTGGTGCTGTGATTGTGCATGCAAAGTCTCGTCAATGTAAAGGAGGAGATCATAGAGACTGGTTTGGGTTGGAAGGGACCTCAGAGCCCACCCAGCTCCCGCCCCCCGCCACGGGCAGGGACAGCTCCCAGCAGCCCAGGCTGCCCAAAGCCCCATCCAGCCTGGCCTTGAGCACCTCCAGGGACGGGGCACAGGAAACACAGCAGTGAGATTAAATTGTAATGCTGGGGGAGGAAGAACTCCGGACTCTTTTTTTCTGTTTCCAGACTTCCAGCAACAATGACAGAGACTTCCAAAGCATGTAAGAAACGCACGTGCCAAATCCTGGGCAATTTTTATGGAGGCTGCCCTCTGACTCAGTTTTCACCGCTGCGTGAGAGCCTTTTAACCCGGAGGAGCACTGAGCTGCTCCTCCTAGGTCGGGTGCTGTGAAGGCACCGTGTGGAGCCTGCCCCTCTCCCTGTTCCAGGGGACTGGTTCGCTCTGCAGGCGGCCAGGTGACGTCTGGGCTTTTTCTTGGTTGTGTTTCCTGCTGAACCCGTGGTATAGTTCATCCGTCCTGCTGTTAGCTCACCTGTGGGCAAGCGCAGGGCTGTTCTCGGGGGCAAGGCGAGGATGTCCCCGCAGCCAGGTCAGTGCAGCAAAAGCGTTTGTTCCACAGCTTGCCTCTCCTGCTCCGTGTTAGGTTGTAGACCAAGCACTTCCACAGGAGTCCCTCTGGTAGCACTGGAATGCAGCTCGCCTTCTGCAGCACGTAATGTGCTTGTGGCAGGGTGTACAGACCCCGCACAGGGAGCTTGGTGCCTAGTGGTGGAGCAAAAGGGCGTTTTCTCAGTCCCATACAGCTTTGTCTGCCAGTCCTTCAGCATAAACTCAGCACCAGCGAGTAAATACAAATTTGGAAACTATGTTCTTCTCCACCGGGGCTGTAATACCTCAGGAACACTTCCAGCTGTCGTTCACTTAGGGAATATCTCAGAGTTGCCTGAAAGAAGATTTCATACGAAAACAGAAGGCGTCTTGTGCTTCAGATAGCAATACAAAATAACTAGGTAAATGCAGCCTGGCTAACCCGATGCCTCACTGTTTAGCTCAACGTGTAGCACTGTGTGATCAAACGTTCCTTGTGTCTTAAAAAAAAGCTCTGCGAGCTTTCTGTTCCTCAGCCTGTAAAGTTCCAGCAATAACAACTGAGAAGCAAGTATTGTATTGGTACTGGAGGGACTCCCCCTGCAGGGTCGCGGCACTAACGCTCTCCTTTTTCCAGCATGCCTTGAACGGGGGGATACGGCGCTACCATGTCGCACCCGTCCTGTGCCAGCGGGCCAAGGTGGCCATGAGCCACTTTGAGCCCAACGAATACATAAATTATGAGAAGCTGGAGAAGAACATCAACATTGTCCGTAAGAGGTAAGGGGAGGAGGGGAGGGGCCGGGTCAACGTGCAGAATTTAGCTCTGCAGTGATGGGAGAGGAGGGGAAAAAAAAGACATCCCAGGGCTCTGGCAAAGGGAATATCGACTGGGGAGAGCAGCTCGGAGCCGTAGCAGTTGCCAGCGCCGTGAACCATGAGTCGTAGTGTCTCCGTGCAGTGGCGTGGGGCTCTGTGGGGAGGGTTGAAGGTTAGGACGAAGCACTGTGACATGCAGAGAACCAGGTCAGTGCGGAGGAGGCACTGGAAAGGGTCGTCCTCTTTTTTTAATGCCCGCCTGCGTATTGGCGCGTGCGCCTTCCTGGGGAAGCAGCGTGTGGGCAGTGGTCGCTGCAGGCTGATGCTCCTTGGCACCTTGTTCTGACGGCGAACCTTCTCCCGTGAGCCACTGTAGGCGTCAGACGCAAAAAGGAGGGCTAGGAATTCGTAGTCTGTGTGAACGTGGTGACCTTAATCTGCTGATAGAGGCTTGCTGAGTTGTCATTCCTGCTCCACTTACCTTGGCAGCGGTTTGTAAGACATGTCCTTCGGTCTCCGCCTCCTTTGTTAGATGTGGTAACTCTCGTTTCAAGTCGTTGTGTCTACTTAGTTACCTCTCAGAAGATCTCACCACTGACATTAATAGGCTCCCCAGCTGAGACAGCCAGTCAGAAGCCTGCAGGACAAAAGGTCTGTGTTCGCGAAACTCTGCGTAGTTGTCCTTCCTTGCTGTGGGGCCTGGTACTTGTGAATTGAGTCTCACCTCTCTCTTACCTCCCTATTTGCTGTCCTGAAGTATGACCTTGAGAAATGAGCGGAGTCAAAGTTTCCTTTACTGTGCAGGGAGATGGTAGAGCGCAAAGTGACGTTGGTTTGTAGCCTCTTGAACTCTCTGCACCAAGCGCCTGTTTCAGCCAGCTACCAGCTGACGTTTTAGATCCGTAAGATAACCATGCAGGTTGCTGTGTGTTCCTGTGCTTTAGAGTGGTAAAGGGAAGAAGAGAGTATCTCTGCTCTGTTACGTGCTTATAGGGGCAAATATTAAAGTACACGACGTGCAGATGTAAAATTCTTCTCTCGTCTCTCCAGGCTCGACCGTCCCCTGACCTTGTCTGAGAAGATTGTATATGGCCACCTGGATGACCCGGCGAAGCAGGAGATTGAGCGAGGCAAGACCTACCTGCGCCTGCGGCCCGATCGCGTGGCCATGCAGGATGCCACTGCCCAGATGGCAATGCTGCAGTTCATCAGCAGCGGGCTGCCCAAAGTGGCCGTGCCTTCCACCATCCACTGCGATCACCTCATAGAAGCTCAGTCAGGTGGTGAAAAGGATCTTCGAAGGGCCAAGGTGACTGTTGCAGAGACTTAAATTCAGGCCGTTTGAAAGCTTCTTTCCAGTCTAGGGAAGGGGTTTTTTATTTTTCCAGGACAGCCTCAAAGTCAGGCGTGATGGCAGGTTGCCTGCGGTGGGTAGCTCGGTAGATAGGTCAGGTGCAGTAAAGAAACAGAGCAGGGCTGTGGGAGTTTTTCACCAGAGCTTCATCCACGACATGGTTTAAAGGACCATGACAATAGCAAGCACTAGCTCTTAATCTGTTAACAGGCACAAAGGGTTGCATTGGGGAATTCCACTGTTGTTTGTCCAACTTCTGGTTCCATGAGGTTTTGTTTCTTTTTACATTTCCCCCACGCTGTTTTACTGCTTACTCCTCCTTAGGGGGTTCTGTCAAACGTAAACACGTTCACCTCTGTCCCACATACCACAGCGAATCTGCCAGGGAAGAATATCCTGTTAGCATAGCAGGGAAGTGGGGGGAGCCTTTTTTTTCCAAGTGGGCACAGCGTAGGTCCATTATCAAAGCCAGGAGGACTTTGGAGGAGACTTGGACCCTGATACTGAAACTGAAGAATCTGTTCTAGACACGTTGTGGGTGCTCAGCTGCATTGTAAGATTTTAGTCCCTATCTATTCTAAGAAATTCCTGATGTCAAAGTAAGTGCTTCTGGCCTTCTCCTCCAGGCTAGAGTAAAGCAACGTATACATCCCAAGAGTAAATTTGGGGAGTTTTTGTTCTACATTTTGTCTCAGGCCCAAGTTGTGAGATTAAGAATTTGGCCTCTTACTAAATAAGACTTGATTTTCTTCCCTCACCTCCTGTCTTTGCCCTATTCCTGCGTTTGTTCTCCTTAGTGCAGTGGCGTTTGGCTGCAGCCCCGAGCTGAGCAGCGTTCCTCCCCTGCCAGCCGCTCTGAGCAGACCAAGCGAAGGTCCTGCCTTCTTCTGCCTGGGTTCTGCTTCCGAAGCTGCCAGTTGGCACGTGATGAATGCTGGCAGGCCACAGGGTGGCTTGGATCTGCTCCTGGCACATCAGCGTGCTTTGCTGGGGGAGGGATGCACAAACAGAGTGAAGTGACCTGACTCCCAGTGCAAAACGAGGCTTAAAGAACCGCTGCTGCCTCATGGGAAACTTCAGCAACTGTGTGCTGGGACAATTCTGCCATTATCTCCGGTTTCCCCTTTCTCTGCGTTCTGAAGCGGAGCTGCCTGAGAACGGTCTTTAAGAAACTCCCTCCTCCTGGGGCTTATCTTATCTGTTCTGCCGCTCCTCTGCCAAGAACTATCAGGACGTAGCACTGTCATACTTCCTTGGCAACCGTGGCTATTCTCACAAGCAATTTTCATGGCGTGACCTCCACGAATAACAGTGGTGGTGCAGCAAGAAAGGCAGCATTGTGTGAGCCTTAAGCAAGGGGCTCGGCAGAATGAGAAACGACACCCACCAGCTCCCCTGGCAGCGAGCAGCTTCCAATTCCGTTTCTTCATCCATAAAAAATAGAGCTGAAATGCTTATCAGGAGCTTTGAAATGTCTGCAAAGCATGCATAAAACAAAAGAAACAGCTGGTAGAAAAGGAAGGGGGGTTAGAAGAGGAGAGAAAAACAGGTTAAAGTACCCTCTGAGAGTAGAAGAAGTGAGCAGGGCATTCTCCAAGGCAGTGTTTGCCTTGAATTGTGTGATTTGGCATGGGAAACTAAAAAAGATGCCTTGGTAGATCTACAGGTTGGATGAAATGAAGCGGCCTGCTACAACTGACTGGCAAACAGCCTTGATCTCTTTGGATTTTAAGAGCGATGTGCACCTCCCTCTAGCTGCTGCAAAGCTGTGGAGCAAACTATGAACAGGCTTGGGAAGAAGGGAGCGTGTTTGAGCTCATGATCTGCCAAAGAACAACACGTGTTACTAACACCATGTGTTTTCCTCTGTGACTAGGATATAAACCAGGAGGTGTACAACTTTCTAGCAACAGCTGGTGCCAAGTACGGAGTGGGATTCTGGAAACCCGGGTCGGGAATCATTCACCAGGTAAAGTGCGTGTCTGTAGTCTTTGAACATCCAGCAGCTCCTCTACCTTACGGCGGGGGCAGAGCTCCAGTACAAACCCACAGAGAATTTCACCAGTTTAGAGGAACAGCTCACTTTCTCTGAGGCAGGTGAACTTTCTCGCTTGCTCCCTTTCAGTTATCTTGACAGCAGTGTTTTTACTTGAAGGTTATTTCTGTCAAAGTGTAACCTGATGCGTGATTAGCTAGTGCCAGCAGCAGGCCACGTGAATCAAAGGATCTTAACTGCTTGCGAGCTGCCTCATCTGGGTACGACTGGGAGAGTAAAGGGATGCCGTGGAAATAGCTGCTTAGGGCTAACGTGGGTTCCTTTGGGGAGTAAGGAAGGAAGCTTTTGGAACATACATTTTATAGGGCTCTTTTACATGTGTTTGGTTCCATTTGAAAAAACAAAACCAGGAGAGAGCATATGAGGATACCAAATAGAGCAGCTTTAAGTACTCGAGAATAGCGACACGTAACTAGTTGTTGTCTGAATTGAATAAAATGCAAAAGAGTTTCCAATGGGTTTTCAGGTCTGAAATTCTCTTGATTTCCCAAGATAACTTAGCACGTGATGAAGCTTTGTGTTTTTTAAACCCAACACCTCCAGCAGGACTTCCCTGCCTTGATTTTGGTTGATTTGCTATGGATGTCCAGGAGACATTTTTCATTGTTCCTGAGTTGCAGGCAGGAAAAGTTGAAGTGCAGCACAAGCAGAAGGAGTGGAGAGGAGAACGGGTGACTGCTAAACGTCCTGTCAGCAGGGAACTTGTGACCAGGTGCAGTCAAGAGCTCTCTGACGTCTTTTCTTAGCTATGGAATGAGTTACTAGGGTTACTTTAACTTGGTGTGACGCAATGGAGAGAGGAGATAGAACAGGTGAACTCCCTGAAAGGCTGTGGGAGCACCTCAGGTTACTTCTGCCCTGAAACCACACATACCACTCGTCATGTGGCAACACAGCCCCCTATTGTTGTTACCAGCTTTCTTGTGATTCACTTTCTGAGGAAAAAAAGCTGGAGAAAATTGGACGTGCTGTATAGCTTCAGAGTCCCGCTCTTGGAATTGACCTTTCTTGCACGCGTGTGTGAAGGAGGAAGTACTACAGGCAAAAATCTGAGCTTTCTCAATAAAGGGCTGCTGTAGCTCTGCCCAGGCTGTTCTGCAAGATGTGCTGTGCTTCCCAGAAAGGCTGTGCGTAATGTTGGTACGGCACACACGCAGTAAGAAGTTCATTAGCTTGAATTATTTACTGGCTTACTACTGTAGGAAACTCATCATTTTTCACTGTGGTTTTGCTATTATTTGAAGAGTTTTGCATGGGATCAGTGGCAGCAGTAAGCGAAAGGCAGCTTCTTGGTATGTTTGTGAGGGATTCTTCTGTGTGATTAGGTCTTGGCTGGCAGTAAGGATTTGGAGGGCCCTGCTGGTATTCTGCTGCTGTGGGACTATAAAAGTCTGCAAAAGGTGTCGCTAGCACTGGACAGGTGAGCTGGCTGGCTCAGCAGTTGATCAAGGGTTTGGAGACTAAAGAACAGCTTCCTGAGCCCTAACGAAGGTTATTGGAAGGAAGAGCTCTCCCAGTGAAAAAGGGAAGATCATTGTTTAAGTTTTCTTACTATCCTGAGATGAGCAAGGGCCAAGACGTGGTACCTCGTTCAGTCTTTACATCCTCCAAAAGGCAGCTGAAATACAGCTGAACTTACGGTCCAAAACAAATTACATTTCTTGCTACTGAAATCTGCACATAAAAACCAGGCTATATTCATGTTGGCTTTCTTGCTGTCTTCCCCCTCCTTTCCCAACAAACAAGCAAGCAAACAATCTGTTTTTCTTTTCAGATCATTCTGGAGAACTACTCCTACCCCGGGGTTATGCTGATCGGCACAGATTCGCACACCCCCAACGGAGGTGGCCTGGGAGGAATCTGCATTGGAGTGGGTGGAGCTGATGCCGTGGATGTCATGGCAGGAATCCCCTGGGAGCTTAAATGCCCAAAGGTAGGAGCAAAAGGAACGCTAATCCTCTGTGCGGAGCATGGGATGTAAAATGGGTAAGAAATGTATGTGAGGCACTGTGGGGCCTGTGTTTGCCTGGCTCAGACAACTGCTCTATGGTTTATTGCCATCTCTGAGTTTCATTTCCGGCCTTTTTAATTTGGGGATTGAGAGAGGTAGGCGAGTAGTGATCTGTCCTCAGTTGGCCTAGGCAAGGGGTTCAGCCGTTGTGCTTGTGCTGTGGTATTTTGGGATTTTCTCCTTTGTGTTTTGGTGACCTCCCAGATTCTGAGAAAGAAGCCTGAGGAATTCTCTTGGCTGCTGGAGGGAAATGCTACCAGTATACATTTTTTTTAGTTGTTTTAATTCATGTTGTTAAGGTTATTGGTGTGAAGCTGACGGGCAAGCTTTCTGGCTGGAGTTCTCCGAAAGATGTGATCCTGAAGGTGGCTGGAATCCTCACGGTCAAGGGTGGAACAGGCGCCATCATCGAATACCACGGGCCTGGTGTGGATTCCATCTCTTGCACTGGTAAGGGAACGGGAATCTCTTATCTGGAGTGGGTTGTTGTTGGAGGCAGGTGTTGCGTTGTCTGTGAGGGAAACGGAATCAGGCAAGAAGTGTTAAATGTTCCCTCTTAGCCTGGCTGGGTGACCAGTACGCAACAAACTGGGAGTCTGTTTTTCTGCACGCTGGTGGGCTGAGAGCGGTGTAACAAGTGAAAAGCCTCTCTGGACTGCTCTGTTAAATCTTGTGACTGTGAGAACGCCGAATGGTTAATTGTGAGGATTCCTGAAAGATGGTGCTGCCAGGAGGAGAGTAAGGATGGAGGTATTTTGCCATATGCTTAGAGGATAGAGATGTTGGGCGTATTAAAGGGTGGTATTTTCATTTCAGCCTAAAATAGGTTGTGAGGAGAGGAGAGAAATAGGTTGGGGCAGGGGGGAAATGCGTGACAGCTGCTAAAGAAAAAGCTTCTCAGAAAAGGAGAGCAGAGGAGAGACTAGAAAGCAGCAGTTGAACGTGGAGACGTGCACTAACCAATTGTGGTGCTGAATTCAGGTGCTGAATTTGAAGCAGCAGAAATTGCAGTTGTCTGTAACGATACTAGTCAGGACCAAATTGAGAGGGGTGTCCCTTCCTTGGCTTGAAATATAGCCTTTAAGCTGGCTCCATTCGTAATGCTTGGCTACTTGGAATACTTGTTTTACGATCTGAGAGCAGTTTAGGATTTGTATTCTCTTGAATCAGAGAGTGTTGACCTGTGATACCTGCTTCTAGCTCCCTAAATGTAAAACAGCAACTCCTGCAGCTTCATCGCTGTGTCCTTGAAAGGCGTGGGTGATCCCAGTGCCACAAGTGATTTTTTTAATTTATTTTTTTACTGTTTTCTATCACTGGAGTCTTTGTCTGGAATCCTGTCTGCTGTGGAGTTAGGTTTGTGCCTGATGCACTTGATCTCTCTTGGCTTTGCTGTCTTTTCCATGGGCTGACTCTTGAAGTGGTTGGCCTTGCACTTTGTTGACCCTGTGGTCTTTGCTCCCACTCCTTCACTAGGGATGGCAACGATCTGTAACATGGGGGCTGAAATTGGAGCTACCACGTCCATCTTCCCTTACAACGAACGGATGAAGAAATACCTGGGCAAGACTGGGCGAGCTGGTAAGAGGGTTTGGGGGTCGAAGTGGGTGGAAGTGTGGGTTTGAATGAAGGTGTTTTCTGGGAGCAGCATCCTCCTGCAGCGGTGTCTGATGTGGCTTCTGTCCTCGCGTGTACAAGCGGGGAGTCTGTAGCTGAAGTGCCTGGGGAAGTATCTGGTGGGCCCCGTGTTCAGCTGTTCCGGTCTTTTTCTTTTCCATCATATTTGCTGCAGTTTTTCAGGCCTCCCTTCTTTCTCATTCCAGACATAGCTGCGCTGGCGGATGAATTCAAGCAACACCTGGTGCCGGATTCTGGTTGTCAGTATGACCAGGTGATAGAAATCAACCTCAGTGAGGTAAGGCTTCCTTCCTGCTCGCCGTCTCGGATGTCGTGATGAGACTGCCCCGGGTGAATGAGGACTAAGCTGGGAGCTGGATGCAGCACCCTGGTTCTGCTAAAACGTGTAACAAACACTGAGATCTGTCCCACTAACAGCTTCTGCTCAGGCAGGCCAGTCCTATTTAAACAGCTTCCGGATAGCAAATCAATTCCTTTCATAACTGTTTTTTTGTTTGTTTTCCTGGCTACTGTAATTTCTGACTCTGTCGTTGTTTCTTAAAGCTGAAACCACATATCAATGGACCTTTCACTCCAGACCTGGCACACCCTGTGTCAGATATTGGTGCTGTGGCAGAAAAGGAGGGCTGGCCTGTTGATATCAGAGTTGGTGGGTAGCATTTGCTCTTTCCTCCGCCTTCATCTTTGTGCCATAAATGTTGCTGTCTTGGGATAAGCAGCTGGTCGTATACCTTGGGGTCTAAGCCTTCAATCACTGCTCTGTGCCCTCTGACTTTGTTGCAGTGTCATTTATTCACAGGCATATGAATTTGCTGGGAAGAGTCGCTTTGTTTTTTCTCAGGTGTGAGTAGCCTCTCACACGTGGCCTAGGTGTCTGGGATATCTGGAGGGATTTTGATCTCAGGAGCTAGGCAAATTGTTCCCCGTGATGGTAATTCTGAAAAGATGGGGTTGCCAGGAATGGTACCTGTTACACATTTGGTCAAATCCATGAACAGGCTTTCAACAGAGATCTGTCAGGCGCACCGCTGTGCGTTCTCCAAGCAGGAGACTGTTGAGCTCTCGCTGAGCTGATGCTCGCTGTCCTCAAGGGAAGGCATGGGTACAGCTACACTCCCGGGCTTCTCTGGAATTGTTCAGGGTGGGAATGGAAAGAATGCAAGTACATTGTAAAGGCCGCATCCCAGGTAGAAACAAGTTATTCAGTAGTGTTACAAATAGGATCTGGAGCAGCAGTAACTGAAAGCCCAGAGTTTTATTCTTTGCTGGTTAGCATCAGAGTGCTGTCAGTGCAACACTGTATGTCCTCGTGTGATCTTCGTCCTGTAACAAAGTATGTTTCACCCAAGGACTACAGAATGCCTACACCAAGACTAAGCAGTGCGTTGGGGTCTAGCCCGCGGTAACTGAGGTGAACTAATTGGGTGCATACATTCCTTGGAAGAAAATAAGGAAAAAAGACCAGTGGGCTCTGAGGTGTAAGCTGAAAGGGCTGGGAAATTGAAAATTCAGTATGCGTAGCGAGGCACCCACCTCTTCTTTTAATCATTTCCTCGAGTTCTTCTCATCTTGATTTGTAGCCTTTTCTCTCTTCCTACAAGAATACCTCTTTGTGGTAATTCGCCTAACCAAAGTGCACGTAGGTGGCACTCTGACCCTGTAAAACAATAACCAGCTGGTGACCAGGTAATGTGTCCTGGCTTACAGCCTCCGAAGCCTGAGGGATTGATTGCTTGTGACCGCAGAATCTTGCTGGGAGGCTTGGCAGTGTTTGTACCTGAAACTGTTTCAGGCTCCTTGTCAGTGGAAAAGGTGGTTGTCTCTTGTTTTTTTCTGCTGAGAAACCGTCTCCTCAGGGAGAAGCAACCAGGGCAGCACTAACTGTCTCTGTTCCTGTCTCTGTCAAACACCACAGGCCTGATCGGCAGCTGCACCAACTCCAGCTACGAGGACATGGGGCGCTCTGCAGCAGTGGCGAAACAGGCGCTAGCGCATGGGTTGAAGTGCAAATCGAAGTTCACAATCACTCCGGGCTCAGAGCAGATCCGAGCCACCATCGAAAGGGACGGTTACGTGAGTATGACTGCTCTTCACAGGTCCAAACAGCAAAGGTTAAACTTTTCCAGAGGGTACTCGGGAGTCTGGAAGTGACAAATGAAAACCTCTTAAATTTGTCCTTACATATTGCTCGAGGTGCAGTGACTGATACAGTAACCAGCCTTGTGTTACTGTGCCCCTGGGTCCTGCCACTACCCAGGCAATGTTTTCACCTGATAAGTTTATCCATTCTTCTCCTTTAAAAACAGTTTGGAACGTGAGTAAACCTGTACGTAGGAAATGGGTGCCATTTTAGGCTAAACTTAAGGTAAAACTCCAGTGCTGCCCTAGAGGAACCACCAGGTACCTTCTCCCCTTTTCTGTGGGGAGCAGAACATAATAATTTAATTGGTTCTACTATTTAGTAAGTGCTGGATGCTGTCACAGCTTGGGGATCACCTGTATGAGTCTTTATGTGCAGGTGTGTCCACAAGTCAGCTTTTTATTTGTCTGCAGTTACACTTTTCTCCAGCAGCTGCCCTCTTGATTGGATCCTTTGCTGAATGGACCGAGCAGGCACATGTTTGCCTGCACTTTTACCAAATCACTCCTTACGCTGCCAGGAAACGTGGTGAAAATTAATCGAACCAGCTGCTGCCCTTCAATCAAATGTCTCTGAGTAGCTGGATTTTGCTCAGTTTAAAGCAGGCAGAGAACAGGAACTTCATGGTAAATCTTCCTCTGCTGTTCCCCAGCGTTAACTTACAGCTCTCCTGGCGTCAGCCCCCTGTATTTATGACAATTACTTAAAACTTCCAAGTGGAACAAGAAGAGGAATTTTCTCAGGGTTGGTGCTTTCTGTTGGAAGATAGGAGTCCTCTTTCTCTGAAAGCATACCATCAGGAATGTATCGCAGACTTTCTACTAATAATGAAATTGTTGTCCGTCCCCAGGCACAAATCCTGCGAGATGTTGGAGGGCTGGTTCTTGCCAACGCTTGTGGGCCATGCATTGGCCAGTGGGACAGGTAAACTGAAAGACAGACCTCTGTCTAGCTTCGTATCTCAGCTCCTAAAGCGCTCTGTGAAGCCAAATTTGATTGTAAATACCACACACAGTGAATTAAACACACCAGCTATTGGTTGTAGCTGCCTGATACACCCTGTGGGAGGAGAAATGAACTGCACATTTATGCTGAGCCTTTGGATGAATTAAGTTGAAGAATGGCCACATCTGTAGGTTTTTGATAGGGAAAAATGGAGAGAAAGAGATGAGTTATCTCTGAGAGGATGGGCTGGAGTTTGAGTGGGCCTTTTAAAATAGGAAGAGTGGTTGGTCTGGCTTAAATCCCTGGAGTGGCAGCGAGGAAAATCCCGATAAAAGAGGTGGGAGACACATGCTCGTTTGGCTGTCATTACCGATGGTGGCACGTCCAAAGACGTGCACTTGATTATTGTTCAGACAGTTCAGCAGCGCACAACATGGACTACGAAAACTACTCCAGGAATCAGTGTCTGACTTGGCATTGCACTGTCCTTGGTTTTGAGGCTGTCCTTACGGGAGGAAAACATGTGTGCGCTGATTCATGTTTCCAAAGATAGGGATTGCTGCCACAACCAAGCCGAAGGATTTTAGCAGCCAGTTACCTAGAAGCAATATTCCCTCTGGATCTGACGAGTGTTTCCTTCTTTCTCAGGAAGGACATCAAGAAAGGAGAGAAAAACACAATAGTTACGTCTTACAACCGGAATTTCACAGGTCGCAATGATGCCAACCCAGAGACTCATGCGTTTGTGACCTCCCCAGAGGTAAGAGACAGCCAGAGGGGGCGTGGGGAGTAGTTCAGGGTGTCTCGGGAGCCAGTTCCGCTGCCTTCAGAAGAGACCCAGCATCACGTGGTGTGTAACTTCAGGAGCCTTCTGGCTGCTGGCTTTGTTAGGCACAGAACTTGCAAATGAAGAGAAGACTAAGCCTTTAAATCGTTTTTCTTTCAGATTGTCACAGCCCTGTCCATTGCTGGCACTCTAAAATTTAACCCCGAGACAGATTACCTGACAGGAACGGATGGGAAGAAGTTTAAACTCGAAGCACCTGACGCAGATGAGCTGCCCAAGCTGGTAACTGCTTGCTCTGGGGATGGAGGGAGGGGAGGCCTCTCACTGTCCGTGCTTCGTATGTAGCAGGGGAACTCTCATGCACCGCCTTTCATGTGAAAATTGGCTTGTTCTCTTCGCGTGCTGTTGGGGATGGCTGAGACTGACGATTTTCCTCTCCTTTTTATTCTTTGGAAGGATTTTGACCCAGGCCAGGACACCTATCAGTACCCTCCCAAGGATGGCAGTGGGCAGCACGTGGACGTGAGCCCCACCAGCCAGCGCCTCCAGCTGCTCGAGCCCTTCGATAAGTGGGATGGCAAGGATCTAGAAGACATGCTGATCCTCATCAAGGTCAGGAGCAAGCCGGGGAACACCAACCGTGACAGGGCTGGGCAAACACGGATTTGCACGTGGATTGAAGCTTTGGGTGTGCCTTGAGCTGACAGATTGCTTCCCCTTCAGCTGCAGTATGGGAAGTGAAGCAAGGGTCTTGCTTCCCTTGTGGTGTTGTCTCCTTCTGATACTTTATATATTATGACTAAGAGACTTTTCTATTTGGGGCTAGTTGTTGGCTAATACCATGAAAAATTAGTTTTTTACACCCTGTAATATGATCCCACCCATACCACACGTTTGGAGAATTTGTCCCAGTTGTAGCCATTGATTAGCATCTCTAACGTCTGACTGTTCTAGGGTGCATTTCCTCTGAAATGAGGTCGTTAGGATCTTCTCATCCACCGGTATTTGTGTTGTCTTCCCATTTTACAGCAACTGTTATTCACAATAGTTAAACATTGCATTTCAGTCTCCCGATGAAGACATGTTTTGCTTCACTCTCTGTGGTGACTTAACAGGATGAAAGCTTCAGCTAGCACAGTGATAGGTGCTGAAATGCAGTCCCTTAGGAATTGTCCGTCAGCAGAATTGTTGATTCTCAGCAGCAGAGAGCCGCAGGTATTCCCAAGGGCCATGCTTCCACGCTGAGCTGCGCTTGCTGGACACGCACAATTCCTTTGGAAACGCTTTGGGAGCCAGTTGGAGGCTGTTCTCTGGCTGGGAATTCGGCTCCTACGGGCTGAGGAGGCTTCTATGCAGGCTGGGAACTCTGAGGAAACGCTTGGTGTCTTGCTGAGCTCCTCCAGCAGAGCGGTTGAGCTGTACCAGGAAGAACTTAATGGCTTTTGGTACCTGCAGAACCTGCTGCTGAGGGAAGTGAGGACATGGCAGGAGGTGTCATACCTTATTTTGTAACTCTGCCCTTTGGAACAGGGATCTCCTTTCTGCCCAAAGCATGCAGAAAGACCATTCTTTTTGCCTTCTGCTTTAGACCACTGTGTTCTGCCTTAGGGTGCCTTGATTCTGTAACAGATACAGTTGTCTTGGGTTTGTGCTTTTAAAAAGAGATGTGAAGGTCCTTCAGAATCAAAAGTGCTGAGGAATGGTCAAATCATTGATTCATCCCAAGAGATTCATCTCTTCTACTACCCCTTAGGTAAAAGGGAAGTGCACCACCGACCATATTTCTGCCGCTGGGCCGTGGCTGAAATTCCGTGGCCATCTGGACAACATCTCCAACAACCTGCTCATCGGCGCCATCAACATTGAAAACGGCAAAGCTAACTCCGTGAGGAACGCGCTAACCCAGGAGTTTGGGCCAGTCCCGGACACCGCCCGTTACTACAAGGTGAGACTGTCTCCTGGCGCATCTGTTTTAGGAGGGTGTTTGCACTTTGTGTGCTCTGTGCCAGGACCGAGGATCTCACCCTGCTGCTCAAGTAACAGCAGCTGTGGAGTCATTCAGCTCTGAGGCTGTGAATGCTGACCTTCTTCTTTTGTCGCAGAAAATGGGTGTCAAATGGGCGGTTATCGGGGATGAAAACTACGGTGAGGGATCAAGCCGAGAGCACGCAGCGTTGGAACCTCGTCACCTGGGGGGCAGGGTCATCATCACCAAGAGCTTTGCCAGGATCCACGGTGAGTTGTGCTTCCCTGCGGTGTGTACAAACAGGATGTGTTTGGCTGGGGCGGCAGAGATGTTTGCCTTGCCCCAGGGCTCAACACCTACGGGAAGGAACTATCTGCTGACAGATCGCGTGGTCCCTCTCGTCAGGAACCCTGTCAGGAACCTACTTAGATGTGCCACAAACAGCGGATACGCTGATTCTGTTACAAAGGCAGTAATTACTGTTAGAATACTACTCGGAGAAGCAGTGAGCAGCTGGGAAGTAATCCTCACCCCCTGCAGCGAGTTGTTACAAGTGTACCTGATGGTCTGTTCTCTGCAGAAACCAACCTGAAAAAGCAAGGCCTCTTGCCTCTTACTTTTGCGGATCCGGCAGACTACAACAAGATTCATCCTGTGGACAAGCTGAGCATCGTGGGGCTGGCAGACTTTGCTCCTGGAAAGGTAAGTGCCTGCACGTCTCGTCACGGCTCTCGGGGTCGGGGATGTGCCCGTGGCAGGGAGCAGTGTGGTTGTGTACGAGGGCCTGGAGCAGCACCGGCACTGATGGGCAGCACGGCCTGGAAGCCAGAGATGCTCCAACAGCAGCCTAGGGTCAGAATCAGATCATGTTGTTCTGTTTCGGGAAGTCCTTGTACAGTATTCTGAATTCTTGGACTTGCTACCTAAGGCGGGAGCGCTCCCTAGAAGGAACCGTAACCACACTTCTCTCTTAAGCCCACCCCCGAGCTACCATTTTGTTTTCAACCCTTTTAAAAACATGTAGGGATTTTCCTGTGAGAAGCTTCGGTTAACTTGCTCCCTTGAAAAAGGGGGAAAATAAAACCTGTCTTCTTCCCTTAGCCTCTGAAATGCATCATCAAGCACCCCAACGGGAGCCAAGAAACAATCATGCTGAACCACACCTTCAACGAGTCACAGATCGAGTGGTTTCAAGCTGGCAGTGCCCTGAACAGAATGAAGGAGCTGCAGCAGAAATCAAGCTAAGTGCGCACAATGCCCCCAGTGCACTGGACTCGATTCAGCTTTGGCATTTTTCATCAAAGTGCAATTCCATGCCTACTGTTGGAATAAATGTCTGATCAAATGTAACCATAGCTTCCTTTTTGTTATGGTACTTCCTCTTCACTGACACTATGAAAAGGGAGTGCAACCAGGCTTACTTTTGTCTTTTAAATTCCCCGGCTCCCTTTTTCTATTTTGGCTCCGTTTCAGTTGTCCCACAGTTATTTATACTTGGAAATAACCAGCTAAAGTGGGTTTGTCTGCTCAGTTGGTTGTTTTCTGCCCATTCACTTTACTGATGGCTAAAGATTTAAAATGGAAATAAAGACTGTGACCATCTCTCCTGCCTTGTGTGATTGTCTTCATAATCCGGTTCTTCAGCTCCTGCTTTTTCCCTCACTGTGGCTGAGCGGGTGGGAAAGAACTTGAAGATTCAATGCTACCTGCCCAGTTTGCATTGTTATGCAAAGACCGCAGGGTTAAGGGAAAAAAAAAAGCCTCACAGCTGTAGCAGTGCTCCCAAAGCAGGAGCAGAGAACCTGAGAGGTTTATCCCCTGACATGAACTACCGCAGGCTGTGCTCATGACTAACCCTGCCTTCCTCCTCAGGGCATCAGTGACACTGTTGTAACAACAAGCTTGCAGGAAACAAGTGATTTCTGTACGCTTTCCCAGCATCCCGCAGTAACTTCCTCAAGAACAGCTCTCCTCCACAGCAGAAGCGTGATGTTGAGAACAATTGGCTTAGAATAGCAAATAAAGCTGAGCACAACAGCTGCTTGGAGGAACATCAGGCCCTGGCTCAAGGGGTCTGCGTGGAAGCCTTGGGCTGCTGAGCCTGCTTCACCCAAATTTCTACCTACAAAAATGGGTGGGGATTTTTTGCAAAGTTTGTTTCTAGCACGGCTAGATGGCTGCGAGTCTGAGCACTGCTGCACAGCCAGCACTCAGTGAGCGTATTGTCCCGGCAGCTGGACCTCAGTTACTATGTGAACCTAAAGAATTCCAGGCTCCCTTTTCATTAGAGCGATGCACCAGGAATAACAGCTCCGAATTAAGGGGTTATGGCTGCGCTGCCGGGAGGGTGCTGGTGACTCAGGCTTTGTTTTCCCAGTTGGAGGTTAGCAGAGCTGCTATCCCAGGGCATTACAGCCCCTTCCTGCCAAATGTGGCTGGCTTTGTAATTATGTGCAACATCACCCGCTTGGCACCGGGCCCTGCATAGATTTTACTCCCTGTTTTGTTCCCCTCTTTCCTTTCACTGCTGTCAGAGAGGGTGATGGCGATTGTTTGTTATTGGCTGTTAGAGCGGAGCAAAGCATTAGTCCTGACACTCAACGCGGTCTGCCTTGAAATACAAGTAGCTAGACTGCAGGAGGCAACTTTTTTCCCTTCCTGCTAGGCAGGAAGCTAGCAGTTTCTCCAGAAATTGTAGAGGAAGGCAGGCTGTGTTTTTTTTTTACTATTTATTCCATTTCTGGTATTAACACACTCCCACAAACACATTTACCTTGCTTAAAATAACATTGGTCCTTTTCAGTTCACAGTTACGCATTTTCAAAGTCCAGCAACGTTGAGCCCCTTCTACACAAAGCCAGCCCGCCTGACACAGTATTTCCCTTCACCACAAGCAGCCCGTAGCTTTCCGCACTGGTCGTCTTCATAAAGCCCAAGATACTTTGGGGTAAACTAAATGCGTTCCGGTTCTCTTTGGCGGACTTCATCCACGCAGAGTTCCCGCTCTCAGCAGAACGTTACCACAAATTCCCCGGCAGCAGCACTTCAGTCTCCAGAGCACCACACCTCTCAGCTCCAGTCTTTTGGGGTTTCTCCTCCGGCTCCTGTGAAACGGGCAGGATGCTGCCCCTCTGAGATCAAGCTGTCAGCCCAAGGAAGCGCTGCTTCTAGACGAGCATTCTCTCCTGCCTTCACTCACAGAAGTCCAACTCCCTTCTTAGCTCAGGCGAGTAAAGACCTCCCCAGCTTTCCCTCCAGGGCAGGAGCCCAAAGCCCCAGCTGGGTTTGTGGCTGCTGGGCTCAGGCCTTTTTGTCCCTGCAAATTCACTTCTCCAGATCAGTGAAGGCGTTTCTTGAAAGCGACCGTCTTGATCTGGCAGGTTGGAAGCTGACGGGGAAACAGAGGATGGCAGCTCTGATTTCTCGTTCAGCTTCAAAGGAGCAGCGAGCACCAGCAGGGTCCTGTAATCCCCCGAACCCCTGGAAAGACTTGCTGTGGAGCAGGCTGACTGCAGCTAGCTGTTCGTCCACCACGACAGGAGGCCCAGGCCTGGTTCACTGATCGAGCCCTGGTCACACGGAGCAGAAGAGAGCAAGCAATTTGTAAACCGCATACAGAATACAGGGGAAAATGCATAAAAATACAAAACGTCTCCCCCGTGAGTTACAGAAGAGGTATTCCCCTTCTTGCTATCAGAAGCCAGCCCTGCAAATGCCCAGTTTTCCTTAATCCTTGTCAACGCTACACCAAACCTTCAGCACCTGAAGAATCAAGCATTTTCCCATCCCATCTCCTGGCTGTGTCCCGACACACTGCAACCGTGAGAAAGCACAGCTCTTACTGGTTTCCATCCATCTTTCTACTGCACCGTACTCTGCGAGGTCTTACACCAAAACGCGGCACGGGAAAGGCTGCTGTGCAAACCTTGGCGTGGTTTTCCCAGCTCTGGATGCCCGTGTGCTCATCCCTACCTGCAGGTCGTGCACCTACACCCCGTTCTAATTCAGCCTCCCCGACGGGAGCTCCACCAACAACCACAATGGTTCAGTGAAAACACGCTGCAAGCACAGAGCGACCGCAAGAACGATCTCCTCTCTCCCCTTTCCCACTCCTTTGATTTTGTGCCTTTCTTTGCTTCGTGGTCAGCTTAACGCCATCAGTTCCTCGGGAAAGGGATGCTGTTTTAGCCCTAGAATAAACCACACTGTTTACGCGGCTCTAGAATTATGCACATTGTTACCACAAGAGTGTAGGGTGCCTCCTTCTTCTGGACTTCTTCTGCGGCGCTTGAAGTGGAAGCCTCTGCGGAGCTTGGGCCCGTGGGAGACGTGTCGACGAACGTCTCATCCACAACTCGGAAGCGGATCTCCTCCCCGATGTCCATGTAAAGGTCGTGGGCCCCTTCTTCTGTCTCATATTCCCACACCCACACCTGCTCTGCCTCATCGCTGGCCACACCAAGGGTTAAGGATGGAAGCGATTTCACCTGGCAGAACGCTTTCTTACAGGTTTGAGAACCCTCTTGACTCAAAGCCTTTTCACAATCCCTTCTCGAGCTGCAACGCCGTCCTAGGTCACCATCTGCACATTCTAGGGCCTCATCTCTGATTTTCCTGCACACAGCTGGGTTTTTCTCCCCACCCCCGAAACAAACAAACCCCAGAAGACACTGCCTACCACGAGCAAGGACATCAGATGCACCATGTGTCCTGCACCACGAGGGAAAACCTGCCTTCTGCCTTCAGCAGCAGCCAAGACTGGAGGCAGGGATTACAGCGTGGCTGGTCGTGGGACGCTGCTGCTCGTTTCTACCAGCTGGCACAATGATCCTGCAAAACCTAATAAGCGTGAGGCCTGTCTGGCTGTGATAACAGTCTGTGGGACTTGCCCGACACAACAGCCTCGCTTCTGCCATCGAGCACCTTCATTGTTGCGGCAGTGAATGGCTGTTGGGCCAGCGCCACACAATCTTTTCAAATGAAGCAGCGACGTTAGCCAAGGTGATCAAAGGATACAACTTAGCTGGCTGCTGCAGGGACTCTGGTGGGATGACAATATCGTCAAAGAATCCGATAGAAACTGTGGAGAAAAGAAGCTGATTAAGACTGAAATGACTCTCCGCAACGAAGTACCGCAGCAATTCCTAAAATGCATTTCTAGCCTTCTTCTTCCTCTCTTCGGAAGGACGTCTCATTATGCAGGAATTATTCGAGTCACAACGCTCGATTTCAGTTGGCAGCGAAGCAACCACCCAGCTGAAGCACATGCAGCAACAGAGGGCACGGCCTTCCTGCCCGCGGGGAGAGGAGAAGGCTGCCTGGAGCAGGGCTGGAAGTGGTGAAGTGTTCCAAGAAATGAGTCAGATGCTAGAGAGGTCCGTGAAAGAGCTCAGAAATCACAGATGTAACACGTCAAATCAAGACCAAAGGAAAGAGATCAGTCCCACCTCCCCTGCAGGATTTCATGATGTTGAGGTTTATCACATAGCGGACCTGCCCCAACTCAGCAATAAACGTACCCACGACAATCTCCTTGTCCTGACCTAACAAATGAGCACGGAGAGGAGCTTGCACAGAAGACTCCTACAGTAACAGAAGGCAGCTCATCAACTGAGTACTTCATGAAGTACATAGTTGATCATTTGTCTTTAGGAGGATGTTTCCCTGCTGTGTTTGCAGATACAGGAAATAATTGTAAATTTTCACGGAACTCGATGGAACATGTTTCACACCAACATGGTCTGACACTGCCCCCTTAAAAAAAAAGTTCTGCTAATTGAAGCAAGAAAATAAATCCAGCCTAGCTCCAGATGGGCTTGCCTATTCTTCTTGGGCACGCACACGAGTGACAAAAGGAAAGGGGAGCTGCAGGCAAAACCATCAAGCGCAGGGGAAGCCGCCAGGCTCAGGCTACCAACCACCCTCAGATGGGAGGAGCAGCAGAAGCCGGTCACGTCTTCAACCGGCCTACAGCCAGCACTGCGCGGCCTGGAATCGTCGCAGCTCCAGGTGCTCTGCAGCTCTCCTCTCCTAACGTTTGAGGCTGCAGCTTACCGTGAACGCCATCCTGACTGCAACTTTTAATCTCCCCGATCAGAATCTCATCCAGGAAGGGATGGAAGACCACGTAGCGGAAATGCACTTGGAAGAAAACAGATGGGTAACGTTATGAGCACGCGAGCGAGCCGTTCTCCTTCCACAGGGTGGCAGCCATTAAAACAAAATCCCACATCCTACATGCCCTCTAAAATGCTGCGCCGAGCATCTTTTACACCTTCCTTACAGGTACCGGTTTGTTCAGGAAACAGGAATCAGAGCTCTGATTTGTACAAATTATGACAGCAGCTGACCATCAGTTTCTTGCTCGCTGCTTTTCAAGCTTGCAGGAATTCAATTTCAGAGAATAAAACTAAAAAATGATGGACGTGGAGCAGGCCTCTGCTTTACTTATGATGTTAGCATTCTTTGGAGGCCAAGAGTATCAGCTGAAAGGATACTTTCTTGTACTACTTCTGCTCCATTTATCTTTGTCAGCAAAGATGTATCTTCTTCCAATTACATTATGTGGTACACAGTATTAGCAAAGTAAATACGATTCTCTAACAATCTTATTTAACCTCAGTGAAAAATCCAGTTATGTTTCTGACCAAGTACTTCTAATTATAAGGAAGCTGTACTAGGACAAAGCAGAACACTTAAGAGCTATTTAACATCATTTATCAGTGCCACTCTTTTACACAAAATCAGAAAAAGGGTAATAAATCCTGCTGTCTGGTGATAATAAATGCTATCTCAGCTTCTGAAAGCAGGAGACATCTTTGCAAGCTCGCACAGAACGTACTCTGTTTCAGTTCAAGGAGTATTTCAAAGTTAAGAAACCGAATGGAGATTAAAGCAAGCAGGAGTCTGCCATCCTGCTCAGTGTTGGAGAAGCTTTTATTTGTAGGGACTGAGTTGGACTGGCATTAAAATTTACATGAGGGGAGCCACACACAATCAATCAGTCCAGTTCCCTTCTAAAAGGAAACCACTTACTCAAGCAATTCTTCCACACTGAAAATTAAAGCTAGAAAAATGCATCTCTTTCTATTTTATTTAAAGAAACAAACTTTAAATATATATATTAAATTTGCTTTTATGCATTTGCTTCCAGTTTTCATTCAGATTTGCTAAAAGACGAAAGTAAAGAGATGAATCATTTATTATTACCAAAAAAAGTCACCTAAAATGTATGCTGAACTAAATCTGTCTAAGTCTCAAACAAAAAGCAGCAAAACTTCCAGCTGGAAAAACAGCATCAACTGTTGTGTGAATGCTATAATTAGAAACGTTTCAAAATTCTGGGCAGGCAAAATAAGCTTCAAAAAGACAAAATATTTGACAAAAGTAGAGCGATTAATATAAATTCTTTTCCATTTGGAGATCTCCAATCATTTAAAATTGAATTAACCCCTCCCATATCCAGCACCTATGGCTCCACCTGCACAGCAGACACGGACTGCAGGAGGAGGAAGGCAGGACTGGCTTTTTAATTCTGTATCTGTAATCAAAGAAACACAAAGAGACTTCGGCCATGTTCCTCTTGCCCTCCTAACAGGAACAGAGTTAAGGCTGTGAACTTCAGCAAGCTCCTTTAACTTCATTTATCTAACAAGGGAACTTAATTTACACTCAGGACAAGAGCATACCTTTGGTGTGTGATGCACCATCTCCAGGGAATATGTACGAATCTTCCAGTTTTGTAATATCATATAAACAGATGCAAAGACCAACATTGTACACAACCTGTTCAAAGAAAAAAAAAATATTAAAAAAGCAGTAAATCAATTACCAGGTTAACTCCCTTCACGCTTATACACTGCATTCATCTCTTCAAAAGAAGGCAGCAGAAGAGTGGCAAGATGGGAGGGAGACTGGTTTAAAACAATCCTTCAAAATCCCCAGCCCAAGCCACGCTGCATTTCAGAGGATCCCCAATCTTATTCGAGTGTTATGGGAGCACGTTTTTACTGGCACTGGAAAAAGCATTGCTACAAACAGAAATCCTTGAGATTTTTCAATGTTCTTTTCAATTGTGAAAAAACTTGATCTGCCACAATAGTAAACAGTTGCCCACGGGAAAGAACAGACATCATTCAGCAGCCCCAACGCTTGTCTAAAGGCCAAACACTCTTCTATCTAGGTTTGTGTTCTCAAAGGCCTCTAGATTTCCCTTTGTCTGAAATGAGAGCTCCTGGTTTCTCTGCCACTTCTAACATGGCTTCATAGCCTACAACATTTGGGGCACCTACTATTCATCAGCGGATAAAAGAGTTGTTTCAGAGCCTGTCCCTGTGATCTGCCACCCTCAGTCCCAGATTGCCTGGGGCTGCTCTTTGGAGCTCCCTTCACACTGACAAGCTGCATTTTGACATGTGCACCTGCCTCGTGCTGAAAGCTGCAGGCTAACCACAGTCCCATGGGCTGCACGGGGAAATGGCGAGCTGCTGGGCTGTGACACCACGCTTCCTTATAGCCTGCGCCAAAGGCCAAGATCCTGCCTCCGCTCCGTACTCAGCACAGGGCAAGTCACATGCCGTCACTGTCATTTCTCTTCCAGTATTATCACGCTAAATTTATTTATACTGGCTTTTTTTAATTCCCCCAAGATGGGTTTGTGCGTGTTTGTTTTTCAGGCTGTGCTTCATACTGTTACCCTACACACAAGATGGCAGTGACTTCTCTTCCATGCTGCTCTGGTCTGTCTGGTACCTCAGTACCTTCCCCTTCCAGCACAAAGTATTAGGGTAGCAGACCCCTTGGAGATGATACACAGCTGCCTCTGCTCCCAGTCTCTTTTATTTCAGTCTGTGGGGACGGCCTTCATACCTATGCTATTCTGATAATGCACGTGGAGAAATAAAAATGAAAGAAAACTCAGTTATTACAGGAATGCCACGAAGCCTACACCACGCTACAGATTACCTTATTGGCCAATTTCTTGTTTAGCTCCTCAGCAATGGATTCGTTCAGTTTCCTTTCAAACTGCCAGGGGGGGATCCTCACCGTGTCAGTCATCTCCACCAGCACAAACATGGTGGCCGGCACGCAGCGCCTCTGAGGGGACACGGGGAGAGAGCCCGGCCTCGCCGGGACCTCACGAGGCCCAGGGGCAGCACCTCAGGGGGTCGGGGGGGGGAAAGAAGGGAAGGAGAGGCCGAAAGGGGCCGCACAGCGCGCTGCGGCCGGGGGCTGCGAGCACCCCCACTCCACCTCACAGCCGCACGGCGCAGCACCTCTGAGGAGACTTCCCCTGGAGGAGCCAATCAACGCTCATCGCGCTCTG
The DNA here is from genome assembly GCA_011076525.1 of Nettapus auritus. Taxonomy (NCBI): domain Eukaryota; kingdom Metazoa; phylum Chordata; class Aves; order Anseriformes; family Anatidae; genus Nettapus; species Nettapus auritus. The sequence goes on from CM021765.1 coordinate 42,495,942, forward strand.
ATTGACGGGGGGAGGAGCCTATCGTGCGGCGCGGCGAGGAGCGGAGAGCCCCGCCCCCGGCCCGCCTGGCGGAGCGGCGGCCATTTTGTGCCCCCCTCAGGGCAGCGGGCGTTGGGGGCCGTTAGCGACCGTTAGCGACCGTTGGGCGCCATTGGCGGGCGTCGCGGCGGTAGCTCTCAGTGGATACCACGCCTCTGCACGCCCTACAGCTGGGGAGAGGGGCTGTGGAAAATGAGGGGCATTACCCACGTCTGAGACATGAAAGGAGGCTGCTTGAAGCGTGTTTTTTTTGTCTTTTTTTTTTTTTTGTCTTTTTTTTTTGTAAAGAGGCTGGCGAGGAAAAGCGAGCGGGGCTGCGCTTGACAGGGAAAAGTGCCCTGTCAGCACAAGGGCTTTGATGCAAGCGCGATGTGTGTCAGCCCCCGCGCCCCCAGCAGCGCTTAGCAGGGCAGTAATGAGCATTTGGGCTAAGATCATCATTGAACGTTGAGCTGTCTGGGAGCGGGAAGGGGAAAATGAGGTTGCAATAATGCACCTAGGCCTTATTAACAAGACGCCTGTCTTGGCTGAGGAGTTTCTGATCTCTCTGCAATTATTCCTGTTTCACAAGGACATTACTGCTTTTCGTATTAAATGGCCGGTCTGTGTACACTTGGGCTGTGTGTATTAAAAGGGGGGGGCCAGGAGCAAATTTTCCCCGTCCCCTGAGAGCAGAGGCATTTTTCTGGGAGCAGCCTCTGCTGCCTCAGAGACGCGTTCTGCCAGCACAGCGGGCACCGCTCCGTCAGGACACCTCAACCCAAATCCGCAGCGCGCCTTGCTCTGCTCGTCCTACTTCAGGGAGCTGCACAAAGGCTCCTTTCTCCTGCTCCGTGGCGGCAGCCAAGCACGGCACAGTTTTGCTGGCACACGTGCCGCATCCCTTGCTGTTCCGTCCTGGCCCCACGCAGGTCGGTCCGTGCTAGGTTTGACCTTTAGCCGAAGTGCAGTTTTTGCAGGTGTCTGCAGCTACTTTTTCAGAATAGAGATCAGTTTCTGAGCATGCCCCTCTTTTGACAGCAGGGTAAGAAATAGCCTTGGGATCACACCAGGAGGCAGAAGTTAGATAATGTGTTGGTAATGGCAAGGTGGTCACTCTGATTTTGTATGTAAGAGCCATAAGGTTAAATAGGGGCAAGGTTTCAAGGGAATAGCCGGGTGAATTCCAGGGAGAACATGGGAGACTGAATGAGGTGGATTAGGACAAAGCCATATCCTATGTTCATTTCTGACCCACCCTTGAGTTAACATTTTTCATGTCTCCAACAGCCCTGTCAGGGTACAATGGGTACCCCATACAAAAAAAAACACATCTCCCTTCAGCCTGATCCACAGCCTCAAATCCCAGCTGTGTGAGCTGTAGGTCTGTGAGACCTCCCTTGCTGCTGGTGTGTGGCTCGTGGTTAACTCTTTGGTGTCTCCTGAAGTGAGACACCCCTTTTAGGGCTGGGATGAGCATAATCCCTCCTGTATCAGCTCTCGGATTGTACACAGTGGCTGAGCTCTGCAGGCTGTTCCTCTGCAAGGACAACAGGATCCCTCTACACCGTTAGATATTTTGATAATTAGGGATTATTTTTGATACTGCAGGTATTATTTTTGATACTGCTCTGGGGAGACAACTGAAACGTGTGGAGAGAAAGCTGGCGGCAGCGCAGTCAGAGGAGCTGCATTGCCTTAGGACACCAGGCTACCAGCACCACCAGAGCTGAGCCTGTCTGGCGATTTCTCAGCCTCCACCAGCAAAGTCAAACACCTCAGGAAATGCCTTCCGCTCTGCAGGTAACCTCTCCGACCCCAACCTGGTGCACGCCCGGGGCTTCGCTGACGTGACGGATACTGGGCTGCTACCGGCTAGGTTTTCTCCTCAGAGGAATTCCGTATTTCCAGCGGCCCTTGTCATAAGCACTGTCTCTGATGTAAAAATACAAACCAAAGCCAAACTTTGCCCCGTAAAACACTGGGAGCATGGATCTCAGTGGCTGTTTTTTGAAGCCTCAGCTGCTTGAATGGAGAGATCACAGGAGGATCTTTCTGCTGCTTAGAGAAAACCCTGGGCGTTTCTCATTCTCAGCTGTAGAGGAAAACTCGAACACTCAATCTGAAGTTACCTGAAGGCTCCGAAACTGGGAGGAAAGTGAAAGGAACCACCAGATTATTTTGCTAGCGATCTCCTCTGCCTCCACATTCCCGGGGCCTGTGGGGAAAGCTGGCTCAGGGACGCTGGAGGAGGTGAGCAGCAATTTGCATCGAGGCTTTCGCCCGGCTTTGATTGACTCCGAAGGAATTACGTATCCTCTCACGTACAAAGACCTCAGCACTCCTGCCTTTGCTTCTGTCTCCGCAGGCATCTCCAGCACCCCCACTCCCGCTCCGTGATCAAAGCTTCCCCTCGTCTCCTTTTATCATTTCAACACGCTCCAGACTTGCTGCCTTCTCCACGGCCGCGCATGCCCAGAGCCACCTGGCAGCCGAGCGCACCTCCAGCTCCCTGCGGGAGCCCCTGGTGACTACGTGGGAGAGTCAGGCTGACGCTAGCTCGGTCCGTGTTGTTTAACGCACGCAGCTGGGCACACGGCTAGCCCTGGTGTACAAATAAGGCGGGGAAGAGCAGCTATTTATGATCTTCGCTGTACAAATATGAGAGAAACACCAGGGGAGGAAGAGGTTGTGCCCATGCCGCACGTCCTCAACTGTCCTCCAGCTGCTTCCAGCTCCGCGCCCTCCGGGGCTGGCTGTGTCTGCTGGAGGTACAGCTGCTCCGGGAGAGGAGCTCAGGAGAAACTCAGGGCTGAAGCAGGTGGCTGTGTTTCTCCTCCGCTTCTTTTGGCAGGTTTTGAAGGGCAGACTGGGCAGACGAGCCTTGTGGCATCCGTAGGTGGTGAATGGGACTCGTGTTTTGTCGTGGAAAGCTGCTTGAAAAGCCCCAGCCAGAGTGCGATGGGCGGTGGTGGAACCCACAGACGCCACCTTCAAAACGAGGCCAGTATCACCCCAACGCCCCGACGGATGCCTGCCCAGCCCGTTTTCGAAAATCTCTAGCGATGGAGACTCCAGCGCTTCCCCAGGCAATCTACCTGAGTAATTAACTGTCTGTTCTGTCCGAAAGTGTTTCCTAATGCCTAGCATCAATCTTGCTCCTTGCGATCTAAGCCCCATTACTCCCTGCCCCATCCCCAGCGGACACGGCGAACAATTGATTCCCGTCCTCACTGCAGCCGGGATCGCAGCGCGCCGTGCCCCCAGGAGAGAAAGTCTCGGGCCGATTTGTTACGCTGCCTGTGCCTGCGGAGATAACCCTCTCAAGCTCACCCTGTCGGCACAGGGCATGAGAGAAAGAAAGGATCTTTCAGTCCAGGGCTTGCTGTACGGCAGCACTAGGGATGTGACGCTTTAAAGGCAGAAATGCCTGCAGCAGGACTCGGGGACGTGTGGGGAGAGGCTCGACCCCTCTCTAGGGCCTCCAGACCCCATCCCGAGGCCGTGTGCGGCCGTGCCACCGACGAGGCGTGTGTCAGGAGGCACGGGCGGCGTGCTGCGGGCCCTCGGCGCTGACCCCCGGCCCCCCTGCGGCCTCTGCTGATCCCTCCCACCTGCCCGCTCCCCCTGGCCTGGCCCTGACGTCAGGGAAGGCGTGCGGATGCGTGTGTGCGGGCTGCACATCATACACACATCAGGCACCGCAGAGACGTCGGGAGGCAGCCGGCAGCCAGCCAGCCGGCGACGGAAAAGCCCCCGGAGCCGGGCTACATGCGAGAGCGCTGCTCCTCGCCGGGCAGCGGAGGAGCGCTCGTCCCCGCCGAGCGCTGATGCTCGGCAAGCCCCGGCTGCAGGGAGCCCCACATTGCTGAGGAGGTAAGGGGAGGCACGACGGCCAGCCAGCTCGCCCAGGCTATTGTAGCCGGAGGTCGAACTTCACGCACGGCGTTTGCTTTCAAGGCTGCTTTTTTTTTGTTTGTTCTTTTCTTTCTCTCCTTAGGTGGAGGAAAGGTGTGAGGGTGAAGCGGCGCTTCCCTCCTCCGTTTTGTTTATTCCCCGCCAGGCTCCGAGACAATAACTGCTCCGGGGGTGGCAGCGCTGCGTGGCCGCTGCTGCTGGGGGCAAAGAGCCGGCGCTTTGCCACGGAGGGCTGCGATCAGCTGGGAGCCAGCGCTCCGTTCGCTGAGAGTCGGGGGGAAGCGGCGGGCGAAAATGTGTCTTATTAAAGCGGGCTGCTGCCGATGGGGCTTGAATCGGTGCTTCCTTGGGGCTGGCTGCACCATTCATTCCTGCAGACGGCAAGTTAGAGCCACAAAGGAGGGAGGAAGGACACGGGTGAGGACATTTGCATGAGGTCTTTGAACAGACCCTGCTCTCATCCGAAAATCGGCCGAGCCACAAACGGCCAGATCCCACAAACGTGGTCTTTGGGAGCGATGATTATGCATGTATGCTTAAAAGGTAAATCAAGCCTCCATGATGGCTTCTCCTCCTGCATCCCCTCGGCTTCCAGCAGCCGCCTCGCTCTCCCCGTGGCCTTCCCAAGAAGCCGGCTGCAGAGCCCTGCCCGAGGGAGCTTTTTATAATCAATCCGTAAAGGTGACATTCATATTTTAGCGCTAACCAGGCTGCATCGTAGGCGAGACTATCTCAGCAAAGATCCTCGGAGTTGGCAGCGTGATTGGCTTAGATGGGGAGGGGAAGCTTTCCATGTGGATTCCCAGAAAACGCCCGGGCTCCTTTTCCTGGAGCAATTCAGCTCGGCGGAGGGGATTTTAGCGTGCGGGGTGCGTGAAGGAGATTGCTTGCCTGGTGATTTAGCTCTTAATGGCATGATCCGGTACCCGAAATGAAGGGGGCGGGGGGCAAAGAGGCTTTCATTAGCATCGGACAGAGACAGCATTTAGAAAAACCTGCGAGACGCCGGGGCTGCCACCCTCCGAGGACGGGAGGATGGATAAACGGAGCGCTCACCTCTGTCCTTGGGCAGCCTGCTGGCTCCCACCCCTTACCACAGCCCCCCGAGGAGCCCTTTCCGGGTCCTTGGAGTTGTCCAGCGCGTGAATTAAGCCCAAAAGCTACCACCTGACATTTTGTGGCGAGCTCTCGGGCCACGCTCCGGCACCTGGAGGGATGGAGCACGGCCGCAGCCAGGGGCAGCTCCCCTGGGGTGGTGGCGGGCCGGAAAATCGCGTCGGCCAGCGGGTGCCCTGCTGCCAGCAGCCAGCTGCGGAGCCGGGCTTTCCTTCAGAAATGCAATTCTTTGCTCTTGACGGGGAGGTGAGCCTGCAAACTGCCCGGGTGCTAAACCAGAGGCACCGGCGGTCCCCGGGGATGGGGAAAATGGGGTAGGGAGAGGCAGGGAACAGCCCGTGTGAGGTCTCCCTGGGACATACGGGGAGAAAATGACCCTCATTGGCCGGGCGGGGATGCTCAGGAGCCCTGGGGCCGGGCGATGGCAGAGGGACACGCAGCGTGACACCAGGCATCACGTCCCGGAGCGGGGTGCGACGGCCCCCAGCACAGCCAGGCCGGCTGTCCCGCGGGTCCCGGCGAGGAGCAGGAGCACAAAGACGAGCAGTGTGGGAGGCCCGACGGGCTGAGGGTGATTAAAGCAATTAAATCTGTATCGTGGGTGACGCGGGGGGGTTCTTCGCTGCTGCTAATGAACGGGGAGTGGCGGCGGCAGGAGAAGCGAGGCCGGTGCCTCTTCAAAGGGCTCCTGCCCGGCTCCGGGAGGGTGCAGAGTTAAACGGGGTCACGGCAGCACCCACGGCGTCCCTGGGTGTAAAAGGAGGGAGGGAGACGGTGATTTCGGCTGATAAACCGCAGACCTCTCAGCCGCTCGCGACGAAGGGGGCCCTCGGATCTGCGGATAAAAGCCGAGGCGTCCCCTGCCTGTCTGCCTTAATTGGCCTGGGGTTTGTGTGCTGGCCCGTCAGCGCCCGGCGGCGTGTGGGGCAGGCGTGGGGAGGACGTGCCGCTGTCCCCCTCCGCTTTCTGCCGTGGGTTTGCTTTCCTTCATCCCTTTGTTTGCACCCAGCGCCCTGGGGTGCCCGAGTGCCTCTCATTCTGCCGGGCTGCTGCGTGTCCCCGGGTACGGTGCTGCGTGCACCCCGTCCCCTGGTTGTTCTTTTGCCTCTGAAATCGCTCCCGTCTCACAGCCCGTGCAGCCAGCCCCCCGCACGCTGACAGTTGGCCCAGGATTCGGGGTAAGGGCCCGCCATTGTCCCTGAGCTGGGGAAGCCGAAAGGCCTCATCAGCGATAACGCGCAGGAGGAGGCGCCTTTCGCAGCAGCGGCACCGCTGGCACGGGGCTGGGAGGGCTCCGAGGGGCAGTGGAGCTGAGACAAACGGGGCGAGGGGAACAGGAGCCGCCTGCTCCCTCCCCGGCACGCCAGCTGCTCCAGAAACCTTTTCCTGTGTCCTTGCTACCTGCTTATTTTGGAGCGGAGGTGACCCCCTTCCGCACGGCCCCCGGGGCCATGGATGAGTCAGGAAGCGGACTAAAACCTCTCCACGTAGCGCCCGCGGGCGTAGTCCCAAATACGCCGCATGCCCCGGTGGGGCTGGAGGGGTGGCGGGGGGGGGGGGGGGGGCACTTGTGGGGTGCCGGGGTCCCCAGCTCGGGGCGAGGGACACGGGTGAGCCCCGGGGCAGAGGCGCCCGGCTTTGGATCCCCTTCACGCTTTCAGCAGACGCCTGTAACCGCTCCCCTCGCCCTCCAGGCCGCAGGCAGCAGACCCCTCCCCGCCGCCCCCGCCGCCCGCCCCCAAGACGGAGGAGCCCCCCGCTCCCACCATGTCGTCGGAGCCCGGCGCCCCGCCGGCGGTGCCGCCCCTGCACTCGCCCAAGTCCCCGGTGTGGCCCACCTTCCCCTTCCAGCGCGAGGGCAGCCGCGTCTGGGAGCGGGGCAACCTCCTGCTGCGGGACCTGCCCAGCCCGCTGCCCACCAAGAGGACCAGGACCTACTCCGCGTAAGTACCCGGCGCGCGGCTGCGTCCTTCCCCCGGAGGAGCCGTTCGGTGGCCGCAAGCCACCGCTGAGGCGCCTCCGTCGCTTCCCTCCCGCAGGACGGCGCGTGCCTCCGCCGGGCCCGTCTTCAAGGGCGTCTGCAAGCAGTTCTCGCGCTCCCAGGGCCACGGGTTCATCACCCCGGAGAACGGCACGGAGGACATCTTCGTGCACGTGTCTGAGTAAGTCCGCACGGCGCCGGGGCACCCCGGGGGCGCCTGGGGGACACCCGCGGGCTGGGGTGACGCTGTCTCCGTAGGTGGTGCTGCCTCCGTAGGTGATTCTCCACAGGTGATGCTCTGTCCCTGAAAGGTGCAGGTGGGTTTTTCCCCCCAGGTGCAGCTCGCGGGTTGGGTGCTCTCCTGGGTGCTGGGGGGTCCGGGGACGGGGTCCGGTTCCTGGCCCCGGTCCCACCGCCTCCCCTCTCCTCTCCTGCAGCATCGAGGGGGAGTACGTCCCGGTGGAGGGGGACGAGGTGACGTACAAGGTGTGCCCCATCCCTCCCAAGAACCAGAAGTTCCAGGCGGTGGAGGTGGTGCTCACCAACCTGGCGCCCCACACGAAGCACGAGACGTGGTCCGGCCAGATCATCGGCTCCTAGGCGCCCGGGGGGCCCGATAGCCGCTTGCGGGGGGCACGGGGGGAGCCGAGCCGGCAGCGGGGCCGGGGCCGCCCCCCAGCACGCAGGCGTCTGCGTTCGGTGTCTTTTCTAAGGTTACGGTTTCCTTTCTCTTTGTGTGTTTGTAACTGTCTTTCGAGGGGGACGGGGAAAGCAGAGCCCTCCCTGCAGCCCCCCCACCAGCTCCGGGGGCAGCCCCAGGTCCGTCCTTACAGCGTCTCACTGTGCTCGAAGGGGCGGCCGAGCCCCTTCTTGACCCCGATCCCCTCACTGGGCTTCAGCCATGCGGCCCCTTCGGGAGAAGGGTGACCCGATCCCACCTCATTTTTTCGGTGTGTTTCTGTCACTGCCAGCTCAGGCCGTGGAGAAGGGGGTGTTGGGAGAAGCGGCCTCCACACGGGGCCTGGGGGCGAGCACTGGTTTGGTTTCCTTTCCCCTCCGTGGTGCCTCGGGTTTGGGGGCCGGGTGCGCAGGGTCAGCGGGATGCGGCCAAGCAGAGCGTCAGAGCTTCATCGGGCAGCACCGTGCTGCCCCAGAACGGTGGGTCCCAGCTGAACCCCCTCCTCCCTCGGAGTCAAACCTTTGTTCAGTCAAACCACTTCAATACTGTAAAAAAAAAAGTGTGGCTTAAAGGAAGAAAAAATGAGTTTTAAGGGAAAAACGCCCGCTGGCAGGGCCCCGTGGTGCTCAGCACTGTGTTTTTTCTGTGTGCCACGGAGGGGCCGGCAACGCACTGCCCTTGGACCGGAGCTGTGCTGGGGAGATGGCTTTCTCCTCCTCTCGCTCCCCTTGTCACCCCAGCCCCCGTGGGGACCCCCGTCGTCCCGTGTGTGCCTGTGTGTGTGCGTGTGCGTGTCCGTAGCTTGCCGTGGGGCTGAAGAGATTTTAGGTGGCCATGGGGCAAACACGGGCGCGCCTTCCTCTGGTCGCGCCCTGCGCCAACGCCTCGGTGTAGACAGGGTCTCGTATATAAAGCACAAATTCGTTGTCGGTCCTCTCCGCCATGCCCTGGCCAGGCGGGCTGCTGCGGCCCCGGGGGAACGGGCACGGGGGCTGCAGGACCCGGCTGCACCTCGCACTGCCCGAACCCAGAGGTGGGGACTGCCCCGTTCCGTGCTGGCTCGGGCCCCGGGCAGTCAGCCTGGCCACGACAAACTGTTTGATTTTTTTTATTATTATTCTTTCTTTTTTTTTTTTTTTTTTGAAAATAAACGACAACCCTAGACTCGTCGGTGTTTTTACAACTCTGGTGTGGTTCCCGCCTGTCTGACCTCGTGTCAACCTTTGTAACATTGGCAATAAACCATTAAAAGTGACTTTCCCTTGAGCCCTGCTGATCCGGCCTCTTTGTGTGTGTGTGGCGGGGCGGGACGCTGCCGGCTGCCCGGGCAGGGAACCTGGGGCGCGCAGGGATTTCCCCAGGCAGCCTCACCCCATCCCCACCACGCGACTCACCCGCAGCCGCACACAGCGCGAGGGCACAGCAGAGTCCATGCAAAGCACACGCTCCGACAGCTGCACGTTGCGGCTTTAATAGGACTGATTTATATATATATATATATTTAATTAAATATATTTCTCATTTAACAGTTGGTACCAGTCAGACAGGAGCCACCCGCCTCACGCAGACACAGAACCGTACGGCAGCACACTCCCCGCTGCATCCACGCACGCACACGTGTGGGACAAACCCGTGGGTCACGCTATGGGACAGGTGTGTGGGGGCCCCAGAGGGCAGCAGGCACCTCTCTGCCTCTGGGGAACCCCAAAGCACCCAGCCAGAGCTACAGCACGACGAGCAGGTTGTCCCCCCTTACAGCATGATGGCCCCGGGGTGGCACCACACAGAGGTCACCTCAGCCCCCAGGGCCACCACGGTGTCCTGCACCCTCACCACCACCCAGCTCTCCAGAGATCCTGCTGACTTGGGATAGATTTACAAGAAAAATAAACCAAACCCAAACAAACAAACAAAAACAAACACCCACACATAACCTGATCCTCAGGGAAAGCGAAAGAGGAACCTCAAGATACAATTCCTCCACAAAGGTTGCAGGCGAGGGCTGAAACAGTGGCCTGTAAGAGGGTCCCCTGCATTCAGGCTTCCCCAGCAGGCCCTCTTCCCACACAGATTTTGTCTGGGCAGAGAGGAATTTGTGCATTCGTTGGGGATTCCTGGACGCCAGGCAGACCGCTGCACTCATGCAAATCTGATGCGTTACGGACCCGACGTGCTGAATTTAAGAGGTACTATCACACGGAGAAGAAAGCACCCGACAGTGCGGGGCTCACAGCACCCCTGCTCGTACCGGTACCAAAGTCCACTCGGGGCTGTGCCCGCGGCGACGTGGGAGCCCTGCCCTGGGCGTAGGAGCACCAAGTGTCTCAAGCAGCTCGGTCCCGTGGTAAGGTGGCAGCAGCTGAGAAACTTCTCTCCGCAGTCCAGACGTGGACAGGAGTGAGGTGCAAGGAAAGCAGGAGAAAAAGCCAGAGGAAACAGGACCATGGGACAGCGACAGCCTGGTGTCAGTGGCCGTGACACACTGAGGCGTGGTGAGGGGCTCCTAACGGCCAGGAATAAAGGCTGAGGTTTGGGTTTGCTCCCACCGAGACCCAGAGGAGCAGACACAGGGCAGGGCACTGGGGAACCTGCCTCCCTAAAGGGGAACACATAAACCCAGCGCAGGGGAGGAGACGGGGAGGAAAAGCAGGCTCGGAGGGCACTGCTTGGTGTCGATCTCCGTTCGCACTGGGAGCTAGGTTTGGCGTGTCTTGGTCCTCGTGGACACGCACATGGGAAGACTGAGCACCAGCACAGGTTGCCCAGAGAGGCTGTGGAGTCTCCTCGCTGGAGACATTTAAAAGCCGCCGGGACGCGCTCCCCTTCCTCTGCGAGGCTCGGGGCTGACTGCCTCATGGGCCCTTCTCCTTGGAGCAGCTCCAGCGACGGCCTGGAGCCCGAGCAGACCCAGCTTCCCGGGCCCAGGGGAGAGAAACGCGAGGCACGTTCCCTTGTGCAGAAGCACGGAGAGAAACAGAGCGAAAGAGAGAAGAGAGGAGGAAGGGGAAGGACGGACGGACACACACAACACACACGCATGCACACACGGCTATGAATGGCCCCTTCCACCGCGCTGAGGTCCCGCAGGCAGGTACTGCTGCCCACCACGGCCCAAGCGGGCAAGAGAGAAGTTTTGCTGGCGGACGGACTGCCTGGTCCCACAAACCTCAGCCACGAACGGGGCGTGCCGAAGGGCTGGCCAACAGAGGCCCCCTCCTGCACGCCCACCCGCACTCACACGTTAGCTAACTCCTGACCAGCTCTGGAAAGTGTTTTTCAGTCTAACCCTGAGCAGATTCCTCAAACGAAGGTGCTTTTCCTCGTGGGGGGAGAAAGGGGGAGAGGGCTGCTGTGCCCTCACAGTCAGTACTCATTCGCTCTCTCGGGGAAGAAGATTTCGCGGCACCGCTGGACCGTGTCCTGGGGGGACTGGACGCTGTGCCCCACCGTCCGGGGATCGTCATAGATTTCATAATCGTTCCCTCCCTGCAGGGGAACAGGGAAACAGGGAAAGAGAGAACAGGGAAAGCGTTAGCAGAGGCTCACCGGAGCCGCCTCCTGCGAGGCTCCACGTCGCGCTCTGTCCTGTAAGGAGCCTCCATTTGCTGCTGCAGCGCAGCCTCCCTGGGGCCGGGCTGGGAGCCAGCAGCACCAGCGGCTGTGACAGGCAGGGACCCTGCTGGGAACGGGCTGCTGGGGCTTGGAGGCTCTTGGCCGCCAGCTTTGTTATCCACGTAACAGCGGGGGGGCTGTACAGAGCCCTGCTCCCTCCCTCTTGCGTCCCCTCTTCTGTGCCATGGGAGGAGCGAGGAGAAAAAGGCTGGGGAAGGTCGTGGCCCAGCAGAGCTCTGCACCCGCTCCCCAGCACAGCGCAGCACTAAGGAATTTCTGCACGACCCAGCGGCTGCGAACACCCGCCACGGGAGAGCATCTCTCCGCCGTGCACCACTAGAGGTCTGTGTCGGCCGCCGGCAGGAGCCGTGCGCGGGCAGCCAGGCCCGGGGAGGGGAAGCAGCCGTCCGTGGGGCGTGCGGGGCGTGCTCACCGGGGTGGTCTCGTTCCCGAAGAAGTGGATGGTGTCAAACCTCTCGTCGTCGAGCACATCGAGGCAGTAGCGCTTGTCCCAGCCTTCCGGGAAGACGTCGAAGCTGATCATGCCGCCTGCCAGCAGAAGGGAGGGCATCGGCAACGTGGTGGGGACGTGGCGGGGTGTCCCCTGCCCCGGGAGAGGGCTGCGTGCCAGCGGGGAGCCCTCCCCACGCGGTGGGCAGGCACCAGCTCTGCCCTGTGGCTCTGGCACGGAACTGGGAGGGCGGCAGATGCTGCTCCCATGAGAACAGGCCGAGTGACATCAGCGGGGCCGGGTGACAGCAGCACGGCCCCGTGACCGCGCCACGCAGGCACCGTGGGCTGCAGGGGGAAGCCGGCGGGGGGCTGTAAGAGAGGCACCTGCTGGAGATTTGGGGTTACGCCTCGCAGACAGCGTCGGCGTGTCCTGCGTCCCCAAGGGGGGGAGCAGGGGACAAAGCACGTTAGCAGAAACCGGCACAAAGCACTTCCTAGGCTCCTGCACGGACATCACCGGCTCTTATAAAACCAGTGCTCTGATGGTGCTTCACCCTGAGGGCCCAGCACTCCTGGCACCCTGCACACGCAGCAAACCCCACGTACAGCACTAGGGGAGCTTTCCTGGAGAGCATGCTCCTCTCAGAACACGACCCAGGGCACCTGGATGTCTGGGCCTCGCTCGAAGTCAGGAGGAACAGGGATCTGAGCTGGGAAGTGCCTCCCCCCACCGGTTCACATCCCTGCTCCTCTTGGTCTGCCAGCTTCTCCAGGCAATGTGCTTGGCCGCCAGCAGCCCTGGAGTTTCCCACTCTCTTCCTTCACAAATAATAATCCCGCCTCTCCTGGGAAGGGGGTGAGCTGGCAGTTCCCCGCAGGGGAGGATCCCTGCTGGAGGAGAGGTGCCGATCCCCCAGGCTGTTCAGAAGCACACGTACGGACGCCGTGCTCCTCTCCTCCCCGGCTAGCTGATGGACCCTGCCGGGCTGGGGGTCCTTCCCCGATACTGGCCCCTCAGGCAGGACAAGCTGCCCTGGGCAAGACTCAAGGGAGCAAGTGCCCTGTGAGATCAAGTGCCCTCCCACAAAAGAGCAGGAACTAAACTTGGTCGCCCATTTCCCAGAACAGAACAGTGTCCTCATTAAAAGTCTTCCTTTTTTTTTTTTTTTTTTTAAATCCAAAGCCATTTACCTTTGAAGAATGCTGCCTTTCGTTGTGTTCTGTCCTTTCTAAAAGAGCTGGGCAGCAAGGAGGGCTCCTGATGCCAGCTGGAATGGGTAAGGAAATTGGAGAGGGGAAAGAGGCCTGGTGTCGGGGACACCAAGCACCTCGTCTAGGCAGAGCAAGACCTGCCATCACCTTGCACCCTCCGCAGCCTGGGACAAGGCACTCGGAGCCAGCTTGTCCCAACAGCTCTGGTTTTGGATGCCTGACCTGAGACACCCGTCGCTTTCCCTGGGAGGAGCTGGGGTCCCGCAGCTCCCATTGTCTCCATGCTTTTACACGACAGGACCGGGCTCTTCGTGGCGGCTTCCCAAAGGCACAGGAGAAAGGCCCATTGTTCTGCTCTTGTCCCCTGCGCCCGAGGGACACGGCTGCGGGGCCTTTGTCTTTCTCTGCTATGACAAATGGGCTGTGTCAATGCTGCAGGCAGCACAGGACACACTGGTAGGGCAGTAAAGGGACAGGCAAAGCGAGGCTCTCAGGATGAAAGCCCTTGGAGGAGCAGAGGGCCAGACAGCGCTGGCCGACACTGGGTTCAAGAGTGGAGTGTCACACGCCATGTCCCGGCCTCGTCATCCCCTTGCCCTTTGGCTAGATTTCCACGTGGCACCTTCTCATGTGTTCTATCTGTTCTGTGGAGGCTCTCCTGGCTTCAGCCCCGTCTCTTAGCTAACCTCATTTTCCAGCCCGTCCTGACCAGATTCCCAAGGCTGCTCAATCCCCTCCTTTAGCTCCTTGCCTTTGGTAAGCCGGCTGTAAAAGCGCGCCTCCACCCCAAGACATGGCCCTGCAAAAGGCCACGGCACAGGGTGGCAAACTCCCTGCCCCTTGGCAGCTCTTCTGCCAAGAAGGAAGACGTTTCCCTAGTAGCCAGGCTTCCAAACAAAACCCCAGCGCTGAGAAACACGAGATCCCTTCCTCTCTTACACCCCTGCATTCCTCGAGGAGCCTGTGCAGAGGACTGAATGTGCCTGGAGCTCTGCTGGCAACCCTGCTGCTGATGCTTGAGCCAGAACAGACCTCCTGCCTGCGCAGGGCTGGGCTGAGCACAGCTAACTGGAATAAGGCACAGAGAATGTCATGGGACAGAACCCAGCCGGTTTGGATGATTCCCAGAGAGGAAAATCTACAGCACGGTTTATCCTCTGCCATCGACCTGCTGCAAATGCGAATGTGACACCCTCGCAGCAGCTCTCCAGGAATAGAAACTTGCTGAGCTCTTACCGGGGTCTCCCTGGGGAACACAGCTCCAGCGTTCACCCAGCCGGGCACCTGAAGGGAACAGCCTGGATTCCTGCTCCCCTTTCCATGATTTTAAGGGAAGCACAACAAAGAGGCTAAAGCAAAGCCAGGGAGGCCGCCCCTACTCACCTCGAGAGAAACGCAGGCCCTTGCCAGCAAACTCCCTCTGCAAGGCTGCCACAAACTTCTCCCGGATCCGCTCCTTCTGCAGAGAAGAGGAAAGAGAAGGGTTTGAATAATCAGATGTTGACGCTACCGAAATACACCGTAAGCTGTCTCCCGGGCAACTCCGGCTCACTGCTCTGCTCTAATCACACTCCCACCTTTTCTGAGCCCCAGGAACAAGGGAATTCCCCATGCTCTTCAGGGTCCTGAAGGGACATTATGGTCTGACTGCCATCAGTTCCCTCCCGTCTGACCCTCTCCTCCTGGCTGCTTTAACACCATTTAACCAGCTCTCACCAGCCCTGCTTGATGTCTGCCTACAGACACTAGCTCAGGGCAGCTCCAGCAGGCTACTGGGAGCAGCAGATCTGCCCAGCATATTTGCCACGGCTCTCCTGGTCTAAAAAGCCCCTCAGTTCCAGCTCTCTTATGGATGGGAGACAGGGAAAAAGAAGACAGCTGCTGGGCCACCCCAGAGGGTGAGCTAGGCTAGGAAGTTTAGGGCTTGTTCTGAGGCTTGTGGTGGAATTCTACTTTTGGTTACTGTAAAGGGGGAAACACCCTGTGAAATATAAGTTTCATTCCCAAGGGGCCTCCCACAGCACAAGGAATACTGCTGGCAACCCCACTGCACCGGTAGACCCCAACAAAGTCAAATTCTTCCTTTTATTTATGTCTCTCCTTGGGTATTCTGCCTCAAGTCCTGTCTCCACCTTGCTGCCTGTTCTGGCCTGGCGCACAGCTTGTAGCTGGGCTCCTCCCCGGGAAGGGGGAGCAGAGAAGACCCGAGATCTGTGAACAGGGCAACACCACCAAAGGGGAGGGTGAGCACAAATCTCTCCCGTACCTTGTCCAGCTCGGAGAACTCGATTCGCTCCTCCGGCGTGCAGCTCCGTCCGATGGGGGAGATGTTCAGCATCCCGTTGCGAAACTCAATGAAGGTTCCTCTGTGTGTGGGCAAGAGCACGAGGTTACCGGCAGGGTTTACAGGGGCCAGGAGAGAAAAAAAAAAAAAAAAGGCTTTTCCAGGAAAATGGCTGCTCAGTGAGGCAGGCAGTGTCTGCAGGGACATGCAGCAGGAGAGGAGCCATGCCCACTCAGGGGTGCTCGTGCTCCAGGTGTGCAAGAGCTTCTAAGGTTGCCCAAGAGCCCCGTTTCAGCAGGCAGAGACCAGGCTTCAACAGCTACTGAAGGTCTCCAAGGGATAGTTTAATAAAAAGACTGCAAATGAAGAGGAACAAACAGTTATTGTGCCCTGGAAACAATGGGCTTAAGTGAGATAATGGGAAACATTTTGTGATGTTGTAATAGCTGCAAGGACAGCTGTTGCCTGGACTGGATCAACCGCCTGGCGAGACTGTGGCATCTCCACCCCAGAGGCCTTTAGGAAAAGTTCCCCGCATTGGTCTGTGTGAGGCTGGCAGTAGCCCGGGGCAGTGGGAAGGAGCAGGTCAGTGTAAGGCGTTGCTGATGCTGGGCAGCAGGGTGATGAGCATTCAGGACCTCCTTGTGAGACGCAGATCAGGCAAGCCCCTGCAGGGCCTTCGCGTCTCCCCTTTGACACCCTACCTTCGGCTGTGATCCCTATCAAAGCTTGCACAGGCAGGACCCAGCTCCCTGCCTCACACCCTCGCCTCGCACTGGCACTGCTGCTCCACCAGCTTCTTGGTGGGCTGGTTCAAACCACCGAGCTGGCACAAAATCTGCTCCCATTCTTTTCTCTTTGCCGCAGGCCGTTTTGTTGGCTTATCGCCTCGGAGGAGCGCACCGAGGGTTCAGGCAAGTACCAGCCCTGGTGCACAGGAGGGGCAGGAACGACGGAGAGCAAAACAGAAGCAAATCGGCAGCAGCGCTGATTTGAAAATAGATTAAAACTCTTGCGGAAACCTACCCGGAGAGGAAGATCCCCTTCCTTGTCCGGCTGAGGAGCCCTGAGCTCCCTAAGCCTCTAACGGCCCTCCCAGCCGTCTGCTGTTTCTCTGTGATAAAGCGCTTACCCGGGGGAGAAACTCTCCCCCTCCTGTCTCGTAGCACAGAGAACTGCCCGCAGAAAGGGCACGTAGGCAGCCATGCCTGACGCCTGCGGACAGCATCCCTGCAGCATCGAGCGTTTATGGCTCCATGCCCAGGGCCAGGACTCAGGAGACGTGGGTTAAAGTCCTTGCTCTGTTAGAAATCCCATAAGCCTAAATCCACAGAGGCACTTGGGAGCTGAAACCTCACTGGGTTGAGCAACCAGGCAGCAGTGAAGCAACCAAACAGCCTTGAGGGTTCTGGGTCCCAGCCCACGGTTTTGGGGGCATGTTTAGCCAGCACTCCTGTCGCCAGGAACCACGCTGGCCTCTCTCAGCAGGGCTCACGTTGCCACATGGTGCCTCACATCAGGAAACCCATCTGGATCACAGTTTAGCAACTTTCTTTCAGCAGCTTAATTTCAAGCAGATCGCTCGCCTCGGGTTCACCATACAAACGCTGGCGCTGACACGAGGGGGAGAGCAGGAACAAAACAGCCAGAGGTGAGGGGAGAGCAGAGCTGCTTGGCAGCGCTGGCTTCAACTGCTTGTGAAACTGTGGTCTGAGGGGTGGTTTGACATTACACCCAGACTGGTTCAGCTGCAGGCTGTCTCTGAAAGATGTCCTTTGCTCTCCCCTTCAATGTCATCTTCCCCTCTCTTTTTTTTCTGCTGGATCCAGCAATGACATGATAGCAGAGCAAGCCAATCCAATGGAAAACTACCATTTTCTTTCTTCGCAGCGGACTAGCTTTCCTTCAGACCAGGTGTACCAACCCAACTCACCCTGTAACTGCGGGCTCTCATGCTGGGGAAGCAAGCAGGAACACGTGGCTGACTGCAGAGCATGGCCAGCCCTGTTACTAGTGGCTTCAAGTGACATTAGGTTAGACAGAGCATGAGACTGTGTGCTTAGTCTCTGCACCTCCCACCTTAAGACTCATTGTTTGTCTGGAAGCTTATACAACCAGTAATGCCTGATGCCCTGACCAGCAATGAGCTGTTACCACTGTCTTAAATCAGATGCAGGCAGTAGCTGTACCCTGCTTCTGAGGGAAGAAAACCTGAGGGGGAAAGCACAAGCATTATGCTAAAAACCAGGGCAGACTCTCCAGAAAAAAGGCCCTCCTCCTACAGTACCCAGCTCAAGTGGGCAGTGATCCTACAGAAAGCCCCTAGATACTAGGATAAAACCTGTTAGACCTGGAGCAAAGACAAGCTCAGCAGCTCAGCTGTTCTTGTGACAGCTCTGGGGTCCCTAGAAATCAGTGATAGAACAGACATTTGCACAGGCTCAGTCCTTTACCGTTTCTTGGGCAGTTTCAGCAGCGCCATGTAGTTGAGACAGAAGTTGATGAGATCCTGCAGCAGCTCCTCTCCCAGGTGGTCCTGAATGGCCTGCGGGAGGAGAAGGGGAGTGAGGAAGATGCAAGAGCCAGGACACACAGCCAAGGTTCCTGCTATTTTGTCAGGAAGAAAGGACCCCAGGAAAATGGCTTTTTTGGACTAGGCCTTTCAACCAAATCTGGATGGTACACAGTGAGTGGATCATAAGACAGCAGGAGTGGGTCAATTTTTTCCCTGTGTGTTGCTTGGCTCTTCTGCCCCACAGGAGCACAAACCACTGAACCTCTCCTGGGGTTAAGCAGCTGCCACGGCTGCGGTGGCCCTTGGACAACCATTAACCCAGCAGCCACATGACAGGTGGAGGAGCGCGGGCTCCAGCCCCTGTTCCAACCCAAAAACGTGAGCAGGAGGAATGGGACATTCAAATCTGGCTGCTGGGGAGGGAAGACGAGGCTGCCCACTTGCATGCAGCCAGGCACTGCTCCCCGTGGTGCTCAGGAAGGCAGGGATGAGGAAGGAGAGCTGTGCTTGCACGAGGAGCTGGCCTACCTGCTTCGAGACCAGCTGCCCATTCTTGTACTGCACGGTGCCATTCTCTGCGAAGACGTAGTCAAACTTACTGACGACTGAAACGGAGGAAAGGAAAGAGGAACAATGGATGCTGCTTGAGCCCTTGGCTAGGAAAAGGGGCCAAACAGTGAGAGAAGCGCTGGCTGGATCCAGGACCCAGCGTCTTCCCAGCGCACGTCGCACGGTGCCCAGCACGCAGGCAGCGACCCTCAGAGCTCCCCGCGTGAGGGAGAGGCCGCTATCTCCAGCGGGCAGGGGGGCCGCTGACGCAGACGGGGGAAGCGACCTGACTTGGGGTCACAGACTGAATCAGTGGCAGACGGAAGATAAGAGCTCCAAAATGTCAGGCTTTCAGCCACGTGCGCGCTACCCCGCGCTCTCCCCCCCGCTGCCGGGGCGCTCCGGTGGTGCAGTTATTGGTTATCTAACTCCAGCCCCTCCTGGCAGCAGTAAACAGATTGCTGCTGACTCAGCCATCGGCGCCACGCTCTCCTGAGCCACGCAGCCCATCGCTGCTAATGAGGCAGAAGAAGGACCTTAGAACTCGGGCTGCGTGTTTGGCATCCATCTGAGAGATGGAAAACAAGCTGGAGGGAGGACAGCCTGCCTGCCCTGCCCTCCTGGTCCATCCGCTGCCTCGCGTCCTGCCTGGTTGGCTCCCAGCTTGTCCTGCGGGGCTGGTGATGCTGCGGGTGCGCTGGCAAGCAGCTTAGCAGCCTCGCCTCCCACCAGCTCGGGCTCCGAAGGCAACCAGCGACCCGTCGGGTAGCTAACGGGCGGGCTGCATTCGCCAAGGGCTGCCAAGAGCCGCAGGAGCCTGGAGGGAGCTCCCGGCCGCCCGGGATCGTGGTGTGGGCTGGAGCATCCCTGCCCGCCGGGCTCTCCGAAGGGCAGCGGGAACCGGCCTTCGAGCGGCGGCTCCTGGGCACGTCCAGCACCCAAGGGCAGGCGCGGGGTCCCCCTGCTGACCCGGGGCACCCCCGTGCCCAAGCGGCACCCCGGGTGCAGGGCTACCCAGGCGGGCGGGCTGCCACGCTTCTCACCTTCGTCCCCCTCGCCCAGCTGCTCGGCGATCTTGGAGTAGTCGGAGCCGCCCACCACGCCGATCTGCACCCTGCCGCGCAGCTCCTGCAGGAACCGGTCCACCTCGGGCTCGATTTTCTGCGGGAGGCGGGCGGGGGTGAGCCCACCCGGCGGACGGGCAGCTCCCCCCCTCCCGCCTCCTCCACCCGGCCGCCCCCCTGACCTGCCGGGCCGGCGTCAGGGTCCCGTCCACGTCGAAGAGGCACAGCACCCGGCCCCGCGCCGCCGCCATCCCGCTGCCGCCCGCCGCCAGCCCGCCCGGCGCCACGGGGGCGGCCCGGGGGCGGGACCGCGCCGCGGCGCCATCTTGTGGCGGCTGCCGGCAAGGGGCTGCGGGTTGTGTGGGGCCTCGGGTCCGAGGTGGTTTGGGGGTTGGTGTTAGGATTATGGTCCTCTATAGCGCTTGTCTACGTGCATTTACACGTATCGCTCTCTTCCGTGCAGCAAAGCCATGCCCTAACTCCCAGGGCTCTCAAAAGACAGCCATGGAGTCAGACGCACAGCGAACTCCCGGCGTTCAGAAACGCAAACCGTTTCTTGTTTATAAGCCACAACACGGTATGAGGACAAGACTTCCCCTGTCTGGGTGGAAGAGGCATGGTGCTGGGAAAAACTGCCAGCTCGCTCCCCTCAGGGCCCTGGAGATGTGGCAGCACTTTGGGTATCGCTGTAGCCCAAGCTGCCGCTGTGTCTGTCCTCCTGGCTGCCCCCATAGGGCACCCCAAACGCTGTGCTCAGCCTTGCAGTTATTTTGGGCCAAACTGCTTCCCGGGAGGACTCCAGGACACCACCGTCTCTCTGCAGTCTCTTGGCTGACCTTGTGCTTGCACAAGCTGGGCGCTCACCCCTTCACCCAGGTGGACTAACAACATACCCCCGCACATCTACGTTTCATAGTACAGCATGAGGAAGAGGGCAGGCTCTCGACCACATCTGGGTCTGGATTTAATAAAAAGGACGTGGTCTCCACTGGGATCTTTGTGCTTTCTCGCCTTGGCATCTGAGGCCAACGCAGGCTTCTGCGGCAGAGGACAGGTGTATGGGCACCTTTCTTCCGCAGCACCCATTTGAGACTCATCTTTCCACACAGGGCAGGAGACAGCCGTCGGAGAGGCACCTCCGTGGACCTGTGCCCCTCAGTTCCCGGGAGCAGGAGCAGCTCCGTGCGACACCCCAGCACTGCCAGCCCCTGGCACCTGCCGGACTCGGGAGGGCCACCAAGGCACCGGTCAGCTTGCTGTTTTCTGCTCGCCTACAAAACTGGCTTTAAGCCACCAGTAGAGCTTTCCAAAATCTGACCTACCTGCTGTGCTTTCTCCAGCTTATTATTTCTGTCGTGCTGCTTTACAAAGTCATTTCAAGCCTACAGCATGCCAAACCACCTCCCTCTGCACCTTTATTGCCATTTACCATCAGCTGGTGAGGGCCTGTGCCACTGTGGTTTCCCCGAGAGCACAAAAATCACCTGGGTTAGCTCTGGGAACAAGCCACCACGGCTGTTCCAGTTATTTATACTTCAGAGACCTGCTTAGCTCCTCCCTTGATGCATTCCCTTGCCTGGGACTTGGACAGCAGTAGCTGTTGCAGATGAAAGCTCCGTAACCAGCAGCAAGAGCAGG
This sequence comes from Nettapus auritus, assembly GCA_011076525.1. Classification (NCBI taxonomy): domain Eukaryota; kingdom Metazoa; phylum Chordata; class Aves; order Anseriformes; family Anatidae; genus Nettapus; species Nettapus auritus. Next base: position 42,516,981 of record CM021765.1, read on the forward strand.
TATTGTGGTCCGGGTTTTGATGGAGTCTGTGAGCACTGTACCTCCTGACTAGGGCTGCTCTTTGGTTACCATCTCCCCGTTGTACTCACTCCCAGGTATTTTACCTGGGGCTAATACTTGAAAGTAAACCAGCACCCCATCTGAAGAACAGACCGAAATAACCATGACCATGAACCTTAGTTAAAGCCCCTTACCCTATTACACCCATACAGACCGTTGTACAAACAGCGAGCTGTGTGGTTCAGCGTGTGGATGCCAACAGTAAGCGTCCAAAAGCCCATACTGAAATAATTTCTTACCCAAGGCCCCATTTTTCCTCTACTTTTTAACAGCCCGCCAGCAGAGGCATGATGGATGCTGCTGCATAACCCTCACCCGTATGCCCTCTGCAGCTCCAGAGGAACCCAGGAATGAAGCCCGCTTCTTCAGGCTTCTTTCTTCCTTTTTAAAGTAGTAGCATTAAGACAAGCAGGAGAAAAAAACAGAGCCTTTTGTTATGCTTATGCTCTTTTGGGCCTCTTCTTCATCAGCACACATCAGGTATTTCACTCTTGAACACTTAGATGAGCAATGGCTGAACAAAATCTGTGCTGACAAACTGCCTACTGTCTAACCTTTATTTAGTTCATCCAAGCTGTGCCTGCCCTCAGAAGAGGGATTTTAACATACCACAGTGGTTGCAGAAGTAAAACGTCCCCAAATTTAAATGGAAATATTGCCCATGACCAGTTCTAGCAAAGAGCAGTAGCCACTGTCACTTCTACTGGCGGTACACAGCACAAATTGCCGGGATGGTTTCTTAACCTGCAATTTCCAGCTGGGAACGGCGTGAAGCAGATTTCTGGTGAGCTGCCTTTGCTGGGTAGCTGCGTGGACACATACACACCAACAGGAAATTGCCGTACTTTTTTATTGTAATAGAAAAAAAATCAAAACATCACTTTCTGTCTAAAGATGTTATCAACACTTTAAAAATGGCACGGTGGAACCCCAGCAATACTTGACAGAACAGCAAGTGTGGGCAAAAGGGTCCCGCTTCCCTTCAGGAGTTCAGCTTCCCCGCTCCCCCTTCGTCAATCAGCGGGCTGAAGTTCACCACCTATATACACTTAGATACACTTCTCATTCTAGTTTATGTACCTATGAGTAGGTATGGCTGGGAGGAATGCACAGACCTGCAATTTACACATAACCATCTTTGGAGAAAATGGGTTTCCTAAGAGGCCTACGGGGTACAGGGGTTTCATTACCCAGTAAGATCAAGCAAACAGGATCCCCTCCTATAGTTCCTTCGCCTCAATACACAGAGTAGGTCCAGAGACAAGGAGACCCTCTGGAGCTCCTTTCAGAGCACCACAATTACCGCAAACAGAATGCGTCTGAGTGAAATTTTACCTACTGATACTCAGGTAGCAGTGTTCTCTCTGCAACAGGGCTGTTCAGGAGGGGAAAAGGCTGACTGAAAAATGCCTGGGGTGAACCTCTTACATCCTGTCAGGAGGAAGGAAAAGGCCCGGAAGCAGAAACCAGGCTCAGGATCTCTGAAGTGGACACATCTGTCATGCAATGAGGCATGGGATATGAAGCATGGTACTAGAGACCGTGGTGCCTGTGCTTCCCTTGCAGAACAGCTGTACCAGCAGATGGCCTCACCCAAAGTGACAGCTTGCTGAAGGAAACAACCACAGCTGTGCTCCTTGGGGGTACCAAATTAGCATACCCAGATGTTGTGCTGCATTGCATCAGTTTTGGTATACCCGTTCGACTGAGGAAGCTCCAAGATCTCTAACGTGCTATGGTGTTTTGTGGTATGGTCATGTCTGTACTCAGACGAGAGGCTGGTTACTCTTCACAAAATAGGCATGGAAAGAGTCTGGAGGGGATTACACAGACAACAGGAAAATTATGCTGTGGTTTCCTAGAAAACAAACACTTACCAACTCCTTCTCCAGAAGCACCAAATGCTGCTGTACGGTAATTTACTACAGAATGCTTTCTGCAAACAGTACGTTTTGATGGTGAAAGACTGAAAACTTTGCATTAAGCTTTTGCATCTGTACTAACTGCTACGGTTGTCTCCTAGGCCAGTCTGTCAAGTGAAACACTTAAGAGGTTGGTGGCACGAGGAGAGAATGACAGAAGGAAAAATTTGCCACTGACAACAAAAATCATTCTGGGCGGCAAAAGCCACCTGCAGTCAGAGCAGCTACACACAACTGCAGAGGGGACTGAGGGTACCCAACTTCCACTCGTGTAGTGACTCCACAAGGTGCAGGGCAACAGAGTAACTGACAGAGAGACTGAACTGTGGGTTTCTTCCCTTTCGTCCCCACAAAAATAACAGCATGAGAAACATACTAAACCACATTACTCTGGGAGAAAGCCCAGCAGAGGAAAGACATCTCCTTTAGGTATACGGGAAGTCTGAGATGCAGGACTGAGCTTGCAGTAATTATTTTCACAACAAAGCACTGGAACCAAGGGCTATACTTTGCATAGATGCCTTCTTCAGCAGCATCTGGGACGCACAATCCCTTTTTATGGAACACCAGCAATGTTTTGGGGGTTTGCCCGATATGTTTCTTGAGTTCCTTCCTAAGTGTACTTGCTACAGAATTGTTCAGGAAAACAGTGTATATACACGCATGAAAAGAAATCAATGTGCCTCATCTTTCCTTCCCCTGATTCTTTTCCCCACTGTAAATAACTGCAAAGCTGTAAGAACCTTAAATTAGAAGATGTAGTATTGATACAATCTAATGTCAATCTAAGGATAGGACTGCTTCTCCATGCATCCCAATCAACTCAGCTGTTCCACAGAAAAGCTTAACTTTACTATTCTTCACCTTCTTTAAATCCGGGGAGACCTACCACTTATTTCTCTCACTTAAGCAGAGCGCTCTCTGTGATGTGCTTGACTGCTTTGGAAAGGGCAACAATATCAGAGAAAACTGGAACTCCTACTGCGTCTGCAACTACATCCTGAAGGCAGAATTGGCCTACCTCTCATTATTGTGCAGCTGCCATGCTATTCCTGCCTCACTGTGCTGTAACTCTGGCTTAGTGAGGAAAAACCAGCTCCTGAGCAAACGTAGAAGTTAACAGGATTCTATCCATCTGCTGACAAGCTTGCTTGAGAGGAAAGGAAGCTTACTTTCACCTAAAATTTGCTCATGAGGTTCTGTTCTTTCAGCTGGTTCTCTCCCTTAACACTTGGATCTCACTTTATGAGGCTCCTGGTAATTTTCATCTGCAGCCTCCCACCCACACCCAGCTAATCCCATTGGAAGTTTCAGCTCTGAAAGTGACACTGCCTAGCTCAGCGAGGCCACCCTTTCCACTCAGCTGTGCCATTGCAAATACCCCAATCAGATGAGCTGAGCTTGTCCCCTGAGCAAATAACACAACGTCAATGAAATATGCGTACGATGGTACTGGGACACCTTCACTTCCTAGGCTACAAATACTTCCTTTGTCTCCTTGCTACAGACTTCGGCAAATACCCCCAGAATACCGGCAGTGACAAGAGAAAGAGAAGTGAGCCTGCAAGGGATGGCTAGGACATCCCTTTACATCCAAACGTGTAATGGGTGCTCGAATGTTCATGGAATGCATTCCCACTTACCAGCACGGGAGTTACTTAGAAAGGGTCAGCCTACCTCAGGCAAGACAGCCTTTATAAATTAGTACAATACTATTAGAAATTATGGCAATCTTTTTGGTAGCACTGTCTCACATGCACCCTGATAACCCTCTCCCTAGGAAATTTTAAAACTGGTCCTGTAATTTCCATAGAGTTAATTCTGATGGGAAATTATAAAATAGAAATCTGGTAGATTCGTGTTTAAAAAGGAAGAGGCTTGGTGAGGCTGGGCACAATGGGTCACTCCTGTTAGCTCTGTCCATTATGTCTGCCGAAGGCATTTCCTCCAGGTGTCTGGATCTGGATGGTGTCCAGGAGGGGCCTTAAAGCTTGTCCAAAAGGTCTGAGAAGGCAAAGAAATAAACATATCAGATAGCTTGCTTGAACAAGTTTCCCCATTTACTACTGAAGCGGGCTCACGTCCTAGACTGGAATCAAATCACCATAAATGGAAGTAAAGTTGATGAACAGACTTTCACTTTCCACTACAAGCAAACTAGATTTAACTTATACAGAATTTACTGTTCAATAGCTAAGGATCTTAAATCTCATTTTATAAAAAGGTGATTCCAAGTCCTAACACACCCACGCTGCTAATGTGGTATTAGCGTGTCTGAAACTGGCTTTCAGTCATTCATTCCACTTAAGCATGCGAACGAAATCCCTGTTATGCAACTGCAGTTCTTCATTAAGCACCACATCAATATTAAAGACTAGAATAGCCCCACGTCCCCTTATGAGACAGTGATTCAACACACAGAGAATAAGAATAACATCTGTCGCAATCTGTAGCACCAAGCTCGTCTTTTGGTGTGACTCACTGTGTTACAGACTGACTGAGAGATCTGAGGAAATAGAGCCCAAGGCGGGAGATGTGTCTCTCAAACGATGTGGAATACCACTGCTACCAGAAATAAGACCTAAACAATGGAGCTAAATCACCCTGCTGGGATCCTCACCAGTTCAGAGTACAACAGAAGAGGTCGAGCTGACCTACCTTCATTTCCTCTCTTTCATGTTTTCTCCATTCAGTTCTAGCTTTAAAGCTGCACCAATAACTTCAATTTTACATCTCCCTTGCCTCTTCACAAGTAAAACTGAAACCTCCACTGCAGTTATGGTGCTTAGGGTATTAGATGTGATCTTTGAGATATACTGGTTTCCCAAGACAAAAAAGACAAAACCAAAAAGCTACCAAACAAAAATCACACATCACTTTCAGGAAGTCCCTTTACGTGTCTGGTCACAGAAGAGAGGCCCTCACAAAACAGCTAATTTAAGATAAAGACAGAAGAACAACTTTCTTTCACACTTTCTCAGTAACGCCAGTGCCGGTTAGCATCTGTCGTATGGTGTTGTAAGCGTTAAAGGAAAGCAAACAGCATCCTCTCCTTAATCTCATGCTGGTTCTCACAAAGCCAGCAGAAACTGGTACTGCTGCCTCTGTCAAATATTTAAGCATTAGCATGAAGCAATAGGCAACAGAGAGAAGCAGAACGCGTACTCACGTGGCAAGAACTTCAGATGGAAGGTCAGTGATGTAGGAAGGGATTTTTCTTCCTGTCAGGAACTGTGCCACCTCATTACTGAAGGTGTTGCAGTTATGTTCAAAGATGTTGTAAGACTCGCTTCTGTGCCACAGGAGAGGAATTGAAACATGAAAGGAGAGACTCAGCAATAAATCTAACAAGAAAAACTTAGACCCCTAATGAGGAACATCTTACATCAGCACTTTTCTCCCCTTCCCAACAAAGGGTGCTAAGTCAAGTACATAAAATACCGACATCAATTCACCTTCAAATTCAATTGAATCAGGGTGGGAAACGACATCTCTCTGCATCACTGACTCTATACAATGTTTTTTGAAGGGTAAGTGAGGTCAGGTTTCTTCGAGTAAAACCACACAAGGAATAAGGAAAAAAAAAGTCACAGGAATTATTGACATTGAAATTTAGCCAGAACACTAAATGCTACCATTTCCTATCCTCTTGAGAAGCTGACAAGACTCTTTAACAACCAAGACCTCGCTTTTATTTATCTGATAGTTGGCAGCTTTACTACAACGCTTCACCCATGACTCATGGGGCAAAGCACTGTTTACTGAAATATTTCATACAGTGCCTTCGTTTTCCCTGGTGATCCTCTTAAAAGCATTTTAGGCGTTATTCCATTTTGAAAACAACAACAAAAGAACACAAAAATGCAACAACAAAGCAAACACGTGAAGGACTTCCTGGTAGAACGCCCTCCCAGCCTAGCTCAGGGCTGGCACGCGAGAGGGTTGCCTGGTTGTACGTATCAGTTCTGGTCTCGTATCTGGAGAGCTCTGATACACTAGGCAGACAAAGTTTTGTGAATGGGATGGGTTTCATAAGACCTTTCTCCCTCTTTTCCCTAAAAGCCTTTTTGTCACGCATATGTTACAGCAGAAGCTGCTACGTACCGGAACATAGATTCCCCCAAAGACGACAGATATTCCAGAAAAATTTCCTCTGTGACTTCAGTGTTCCCCAGGTCAACAACCAAGTCTGGGGGGCCAAGCAGCGTTCCTCCCTGTAACAATTAACATCCAGAAGACAATATTAAAATCAACAGACTGAATTATTTTGGGGTCCGCTGAATTGAGCTATGGTTTCTCTAGGTACAGAAGGAGGAAATTCTAGTTTATCAAGCAAGGAGCCCTACTGGCCTTCCCATTCTCCACACAAAATCAGACAAAGTGCCACTCTGGCGATGCATCTGCCTATCCAGGACATCCATCATTAGTGGAAGCAATCCCCCAACCTGTATTTAGCTGGGCTTGAACCCACGGTCCACGTTCTTTTCCTCAGATGCCCAGGGCAACCATGGCAAGCAGCCTCACCTGTCTGAATTCAGAATTCTCTTCACTCGCTGCTTTTCTAAATGACACAGGCCAAAGTGATCTCTAACCGGTCACAAAACGATCTCATCAGAAAACTAAAGGTTAACTTACTGGTGCACAGCTGGAGATCCCCCCACTGTCGAAGAAGAACTCATCCTTATGGACTATTATGGAGGTGTGCCTGCCACAGAGAGTAACAAACAGGTGAAACAAAGGAAATATTTAACCTAGCGCATTAATCACCAGCAAAGATATGTGGCCAAGGTCATCACAAAGTCAGTAACTGAAGGAAGAAGTCAATGCATTTCTGAGCAGGAACAGGATCTGCTGGGACAGGAAAACAAATGGAAATGATTATCAGCCCTATGGTAACACTGCAGGAGGTTGGGAAGAAGGGCTCAGCTAGGCGCCTAAGCATGAACGAACACAGGAAGGTAGGGACTTGCACAGCAGCACGAGATCTCCAGCAGCCTCTTTCCGCCCAAGGGCTGAGGGTGAAGTTGCAGAGCTAGCAGCAGAGCTAGCTCTGTCTCACTCTGCTGACAGAAGTGTCTGACTGATAGCAACCCACTGAGAACAAGGTTGGGCAAGCACTAGAGAGGGCTTGAGAACAACAGAAGGCAGTCTTTTTGTTTGTTTGTTTTAAACTTCCTGAACACGACCTGCAGCAAACTAGGAAGTGATTTGCAACTGGACGTAGCCATGGTTCTTACACACCAGGAGGCTAGATTCTCCAATACCTTCTTCCCACCTACTCTTTTACTCTCACATTTAGTCCTGCCAGCAATTAGAAGACTGTCTGGGACAAGGACAACATCCTGAACCCTTGATAACGGGTACAAGGGAGCTCTAAACACAACAGTGACTAGAGACACCGTTCTCATGAGATCCTAGCTTTGCTTCTAGAGGTTTAACCAGCAGCTGACTGTACGTAAGTTCACTGCCAATCTGCATTCAGGAACAGAAAGTGCCTTGGTCTCTCTTCAGCGCTGAAGTGTTTTTAAGATCTGCAGCATATATAATCTCACATTGATAATACTTCCTACGCCACAGGAGCTAACACACATCATGCAAGTTAAATCTAGTCACTTACCAGATGCCTTCCAGCTGCTTCCCTGTATGCAGAAAAAAGAAGACAGTTATTAGCAATGTATTCTCCAGATTTCAGCCTACCTTCTGTCAGTCCCAAAGGAACCCTGCCTATTATTTCACCATGACAGCACCCCCAAAGACACAGCTTTCATCCCAGAGTCACTTCTAAAGAAGCAGCATGCCTTTTTTCCCCAAATAAACTACTCTGTCCACGCCAGCGCCTTACATTTTTCCTCCTGCACGCAGAGCTGGCAATGCCATCCTACCCTGCCGGTGCTTACCTTCCTTGGGCTTCTGCCTACGGACAAGGAAAGAAACCTTATCCTACAGTTACAGAGTCTTCAGGCAGGACCAGAACAGTTGAGTTTTGCACTGATGTCACAATTGCAAGCGGTCTGCCAGCATAGAGCACGTGTTTTTCTTTTTCAATGACCGATCTGACTTGAACCAGTTATCTGTGGTGATGGTCTACGACCAGCTGTCCCATGGCTTCCCCACCTCTTAAAAACTAAGTGCATGCACGGAGGGGAAGTAGTGTTGTAACTTCTACAAGTTATAAAATTAAACCGTGTGTTTTGTAGAACACTGCAGCAGCAACGATATGCTCCAGGCAAGCTAAACTGATAGCACGGTTGTGTCTTAGAGACAATTTCCGTCTGAAATTCTTTTCCAGTTCCCTGATGCATCTCTTTCAAGTGTCCTCAGCACACCACTTCACACACCGCTGTCCTCTATACCCAGGCAGCACCTCTCCCGAGAGCTTTTGTTATCACAGCCTCACTTTGAGATGCCAGAACGTGATTTGATCACCTGCAGGTTTCCTAGAACTAGACCAAGAACACCGTAGACAGCTGACAAAAAAAAAAAAGCCAGCTGAACCCGAGAGGCATTGTGCCAGTCAGAATTTGTTGAGAAAGTGCTGCTGGGCTAACTGCGGGCCGACAGCCTTTGCTCTGGTTTGGACACCATCTGTTTGCATCAGATGGGCATCAGGCCTCCCAAGGCCCGCTGCAGACCTCAGTTCCTCAGTTCTAGGCCATCACACCCAGATATTTTTCTCTTCCTTTCAATTTTTCTCCTTTCAGTGAAGCTTCAGAGCTCTGGTCTTTTTAAAATAAAGACATAATAATTAAAACCAGTTCTATTCAAACGCTTGTGACAACACAACTCTTCTTGGCTATCTTAAGAGCCGCCGCCTTGCCAATCCTCCGATGAGGATCATCCTTCGGGACTTCCCAGAAAGGGATGCCTACGTGTCCAGGTAAGGAATGCACAGTCACCGCTGTACCTTCCTCACTTAAGTTTGACGCAAAACAGGCGCAGAAATGGGTACCTGCTTCAGACGAGGGTCACACACGAGTGGAGGCAAGGCAAAGTCTGGCTGATGCCCGCACTGTCACAGCCAAGTGAGCACACACAGTGCTGTTGTAGGAGGACTGCTCTGTCACTGCCATGGCCCGCAGCCAGGCAGCAAGCGTATTCTCTGTCAGCCTGTTGCACAGAAACGTGGGCACGGAGCAGGAGGGAGGCCAAAAGATAGCAGCAGCGATGAGAGAAGCGGAGCAGCGTGTCGCAACACCTCAGGAGGATCTGCTGCCTCTTGAGCACATCCCACCCCACCGAACTGGATCCTCTGGCCCTCGTCCCACACCTTGCCCATCAGAGCTTTCGCCCCGCACGCTGGAGCCGCCAGCAACCGGTGATAGCCCAGCTCAGCAGCAGCAGCAGCTAGGTAGGGCACAGGGCACGGCCTTTGGCAGCTGGCCTCCCACCTTGGCGTTGCACAGTTCCTGTTCTATCTTAACAAATTAAGGCATGTTTGTATTCACGATAAATCACCGTTTTCCAAGAGGAAACTGTTTCAAAGGCAGCACAGGCTAAATGCGAAAAGCACACCTTAGTATTTACTTCCACACATACACACACTTCTCCAGCAAGCAATAAGGTAAGGCCTTCTGCAGAGTTGCCAGCTTGCACACGGGGCTGCTCCAGCAAGACCGCAGCCAGCAGGTGAAGGCAGGTGATTCTGTCCCTCTGTTCAAGACCTGTGAGACCTTTCCATGCTCGCCTTGGAACCCCACAACACAAGAGATACTGGGTTGAAGTACTGGGCTGGACAACTTGCTGAATGTAGGAGAGGGTGAGAAAACTGGGTCTGCTCAGCCTCAAAAAGAGAAGGCCATGAGTTGTTATTGCTGTCTACAGAGAAAAGGGAGCCTCGGTTCTGGAGATGCTCAGAGCTCAACTGCACAAGCCCCAAGGAATCTGTTCTCACCGGATCTACCTGGAACAGGGCCTCCAGAGATCCCTCTCCACCACTGCGGTTCTCTGATTGCACAAAGGCCAAAAAGCGAACAGAATTCAAAAAAGGAACTTTTTGTTAACCTGTACTCCAGCCGGGGGGCTCCCCTCTGGCTGCTGCACACCCCAAGCCCACAGCCAACAAGGGCAGAGCAGCTCCGGGCCTGCAGAGCTCCACAGGGCAGGTCTGTCTGAGGCCAGCTTCTGCCAGGCGCTGCTTGGAATGGAGCTGCTGTTTCTGCTTACCCGCTCCAAGACACCGACCAGGCTGGCACCGTGGAGAACACGCGCCAGATCCGCGGTGCTGATGACAACAAGGCACCCGTGGTAGCTCTCCAGCCTGTCACAGACAAAACAAAATCCCTTTCTGCCACTGGTGGGCTGTGCCTGGCTAGAGAAACCACTTAGGAATGCAGTGCAAGCCTCCCCAGTGCCGACGCAGCTGGGCAGTCCCACGGCTGAGAAAGCTGCTCTTACTAACCACGGCTGCATCACCCAGAGGTGTCCAAGACCGAGAGCTGCTGGTACGCTGCCGCGGCTTCACTGCCACGCTCCTAAGAAGTGGAATTAAGGCAGTTAGGACAGCCTGAACAACAAGCTATGCCTCGTATCACGGACAGCGTCCAGCAGCAGACACAAAATACATCGCTCGCAGCCTCTGAAGGTACAACACACATAGCTGTGCCATAGCTGTGAGGTTTTAGGATGGCAGCTCCTTAAGCTTTGGAAACCCGATCAATACTCGACCTCTGAAGTCTTTGTTTCACTTGCTGAGGTACTCATACAGATATTTCCCGAAGATACTCAGCAGAACTCGGGCAGGGATGTCAATTACGCATAGATCTGTGCACTTAAGCGTCTCAAACATTTAAATAGGTGAATGAGGCCAAGTTTCATCTGGCAATTAAACATGTTTTTTGTGGTCGTTGGCTATTATGTTTGTTTATAACATTCATAGTGCAAATAGCTTTCTTGCTCAAGTACGTACCACAGAAATAGGAGAAAAACACAACATTCAAACGCGTTAAAAAACTGCAGGAGCCTCAGCTTAGCTACAGGAACAGGGGGAATGGAATGGGTTTGTTGTGCTGATTCAGGAGACTGCCATCATGAGCATGAGGGCATTTGGAAAGAAAACAAACCTGAATAATTTTAGAACAACAATCAAATCAGATTACTTCCACGCTTGGGTTTGTCTGGAAGGCCAAGCAAAAGGAAGATGAGATGCTCACCAGTCTATTTTACGGGCAGAGTCAATTGGTTAATCTTGTGGCCCACGTGATGTCGTTTATTCCTGTGCATTTTAAATATCGAGCGAAAACAGAGTTTGCATATAAATCCAAATTATTAGACTGAAGGGCAGAAGAGCTGAGGCTTGAAAGAATTACATAAAGAGATGGATGTTTATCCCATTCAGAGCTTGTTGTTCACCCCTTGGCTCAGGAGCAACTTTTTAAAATGGAAAATTAGGCTAATTAGTCAAACACTTTCTCCTATGTTATATCCAGGGCATTCAACTGAGGGAAAAGACTAAGAGAGGGAGGAGGGTGCTTCGTGTCCCTTCTCCATGAGGTGCCTGGAGAGACCAAGCAGGGAAGACCGTGGGAGGGAACTGCACTTGATTTTCGTGAAATCCCAGCAAGTGTTTTGGAGCAAAGCTGATTGGATCTCACAGCAGAGCAATTTAATGCTTTTTGGAGAGCGTGGAGGTGAGGTGGAATAGCGTGATGAGGTTAGGAAAAAGGAACAAAGCAGAAGGTACTTTCTTTTGGCAGTTATCTTTAACTCTTTCTGGGCTGTTAGGTCCTAAGCGCACTGCTGCCAGTCAACTCACCCTTAATTCGACCGCAGCGAGCCAGCGCTGCTGCAGTAAACCGAGGTCCTGCCCCTTCTGTGAGTCACGTGGGCAATAACCTCAGTCACAGGACAGGGGAACTTACAGAGCTGCAAAACATTTTTCTTTAAGCCCACGATGCAATGGGATTTTAATCTTCCTTAAAGATTTCTCTCATCATCTTCAAAATCAGAACAGTTCAGCTTGCAGTGCGGTTATCCTCCCTGTTATCCACCTTCCACAGAATCAGGTGGATTCTATTTTCTGTTTTGTAAACTGAGATCTTATTTCCTTCAGGTTAATGTTTATCATCATTAGATCATGTAGCTGGACAGACAAATGTAGTCTCACAGAGCGAATGAGGGAGAGCAGACAGTACCTGCAGAGAAGGCAGAGCAACAGCACGCAAGAGTTAAACATGCCGCACCTGGTATCAAAGCCAACTGAACTTCACTGCTTGGTCACTTACATCTTAGAACAGAAATATTCAACAAGAAGTTACGGGAAACTCACAGAAAAGTAACAAGAACAAAAACATCTGGGTAAAAACGAATAAACTTGCCAAGAGAGGTGAAGATGTGCCCAAGGGGCATGAATAAGACACTCCAAAACCTGCAACGAACAACGCTGCGTGGCTCTGCTGTTCGGGTTCGTCATTCAGCCACAAAAGAGACCTGATCTTGAACGAGTCAGGATAAACCGATCCTTGAATGCTGCACGGACATAATACATAATACCTCGGGATCCTATTAGCACAGCTAAAGGCATCATGTGCTGGTGCTCTCACAGCAGCCAGCCCCGCGAGCAGGGATTCACCCCGTCTGACAGAGGGATCAGTTATCACAGACTCACAGGCTGGTTTGGGCTGGGAGGGACCTCACAGATCACCTAATTCCAGCCCCTGCCACGGGCAGGGACAGCTCCCAGCAGAGCACAAAGCCCCATCCAGCCTGGCCTTGAGCACCTCCAGGGATGGAGAATCCACAACCTCTCTGGGCAGCCTGTGCCAGCGCCTCACCGCCCTCACAGAGAATTCCTTCCTTACCTCTAGCCTAATCCGGGGGCACGGCACACCCGGTGACGGCGCAGGGGGAAAGCCGGGGGCAGGGAGCAGGCCGCGCTCCGTGCCGCCGTGCCCGGCACCGCAAAGCCCCGGCACCGTGACCCAGCAGGCCCCGCGGGGGGTCGGGCGCGTCGCCTCCCGGCCCCGGGGCTGGCAGAAACGCGGCAGCGAAGCGCCTCGGGCCGGTCCCCGAGCCGGAGCTCCCGGAGCCGGCCGCCGGTCCTCCCCGCCGCCCCTTCCCCTCCCCGCCGGCGCCGCGCTTACCGAGCATCAGCGGGCTGAGGCGGCGGGCCATGCCCTTGGACAGGTCGTACACGTAGAGCTGCACCGGGTGCAGCGCCGGCGGCTCCTCCATGGGGACGCGCGGTGCCGGCAGCCGCCCGCCGGGGCTGGGGGGGGGGGGGCGGCCGCGAACCGGCGGCGGGGGCACGGGAGGCGGCGGCGGGGCGCTGCGGAGTGCGCATGCGCGACACGCAAGGACGGGCGGCGGCACCGCGCGGCGGGGCGGGGCCACGGGCGGGGGGCGGGGCTAGAGGGGTTTTCCCTCCTCTCATTGGGCAGAGGCGCGGTGAGTGGCGGGCGGCGGGGCTCCGCCTCCTCCCGCCGGCCATGTCGGACTGGGTGTCCTACTACCGCGCCGAGCGGCAGGGCGACGACGATGAGGAGCGGGAGGAAGGCGACGGCCCCGAGGAGGGCGCGGAGCCGGCCGGTGAGGCTCCCCGCCGCCCCCCCGGGGGCACGTCGAGGTTCTGACCGGCGGGGGGCCCTTGTGCAAAGCGTTTCTCCCCCCTTTTCCCGCAGGGGACTACAGGTTCTCGGGCCGGGACAGCCTCATCTTCTTGGTGGATGCCTCCCAGGCCATGTTCCGGCCCTGCCGCGACGAGGAGGCGGCGACGCCCTTTGACATGACCATGCAGGTGAGGCCGGGTGGCCGCCCCGCGCTTGGCGGGCCCCGGGTGGCATACACAAGGTTTATTTCCTTAACATCCCTGGTAAGAGAAAATGGTAATGAGAAATACATATATAAGGCTGTGCACTGCAAAAGACATCTTGAAAAGCAACGTTGAACTCTTTTTCCTGGCAAAACTTAGCTTAAAGCATTCATTACGGTTCTGCCACCCACCAGAATCAACTCATAGAAGCTGCCGACTGCCAAAGACAAAAAGCATTTCCACCAGTACTGCAACAAATGTTCACGTTTTGCCCCGTGTGCATGCTTTTCAGTGCATCCGGAACGTGTATACCAGCAAAATCATTAGCAGCGACAGGGACCTGCTGAGTGTCGTGTTCTATGGCACACAAACGAACAAGAACTCCGCGGACTTCAAGCACGTCTACGTTCTCCAGGATCTGGACAATCCAGGTAAAGGCAAAAAAGAGATAGGAATGTGTGTGTAGAGGGCAGAGATTATATATATATATATATATATCTGTGTAGTATTGTCATTAACTGGCCTCTCTGAAAACAGAGCTATCAGGTAAGCAAAAAGGTTAGTGAGATGCGTTTTGGGAGGGTGGATTTAGAAATTAGGTGGAAGCTTAGAAACTTAATGAGAGATTAGCCTTTTCTGTTGTAGTTTGTTCAGATCTTCTTCCTGTGTCTTTTTTCTGTTTTACTGTGGTCATTCACTTGCATCTGTTAGAGCTAAGAGGATCTCAAAAGAATTCTTGAAAGCCCGTCGTGTGCTGGCCGCACTTCAGAATACTGTGTGGATGTTATAAGGAAGTGCAAGTGACAGCTGGTGGAGAATATCACAGAATGGCTGAGGTTGGAGGGGACCTCTGGAGGTAATCTTGCCCAACCTGCCTGCTCAAATAGGGTCAGTTAGAACAGGTTGTCCGATTTGTTACTTGCTTAGGGTGTGTTGTCTCTGATTTTCATAGGAAGTTTTGCAGTTCTCAATTTTAGCTCTTCTGTTTTGTTAGGATTACCTTGCATGCACTTGTTAGCAAGAGTGCCAATTGTTGAATTGGAAAACCTAGTAGTAGTGCAACGAATGCGTGCTTGGGGCTACAGATTATCAGACAGCTGGGAGTGTTGTAGGGGAACTCTGTCTACTAGCTTTTAATAACTGTCATGATCTCCAGGGAGGTTTTATTTCATTTTCTTAACTAGGAAGTACAGTTTAGTGCTTCCGCTATCGTGCTTTAATAACACATGGGTTTTCCTGTAAGAACTGTGCCTTGTCCTACTTTCAGAATTAATTACAAGTGGGACCTGACAAGGCTGCCCAAGGTTCTTCTTCTTTCTTTGGAAGAAAGTGCCTTAGAATTCTAGCTCATCTTTTCTCCTCCTCTTTCCCCGCTTGCCCTTTTTACCTTCATTAGAGGCAGTAGCTTCATCATGCTGATAAAGAGTGCAGGTGAAAGGTGGATGTTGTTAAAAAGGAAGAGAACCGTACATTTACTGCCACTGGAGAGCCGCATGGAAAAGACATGCTATTAGTTATGATGTAGTTGTTATGAAAACTTACGGTATTAATTAAATGAAAGCTGAGGATGAAAATAAAATAGCAAACAGCAAAAAAAGACATTTTCAGATGAGATTTTAAGAGCGCTATGGAATTTGAGTGAAGGACCAAGGAAGAAGCTCTGCAGAATGCAGTAGGTAAAATATGGAAGCTTGTATCCCTTTGTAGAGTTGTGGGAGAAGACAGATGAACTTCTTTTAGATGGCTGGAAAAAGGAGTCATACTTGGGCTGGAGTAATCCACAGGTCTTTAAAAAGGTCGTCAGTACCTGACTGGAGTGGTGCTCTGCTCCACGTGGTGATCTACAGGCTGAATCTCACCTCTAGACTGATGCTATCAGGCATGAAGGGCAAAGGAGCAGGAGGAATTCTCAACCTTCCCAAAGTGCTGTGGAGACAGGATGCATTTCAGCCTCCTCTCCATTCGCTGGTGGCATAGAAGTCTGCCGTTCCTCTGAAGTGGGTGCAATTGGTGCATTTCCTGCTGAGAACTTGTCCTTTCAGTTCAGAGGGTGTGTGATGCTTTGATCTCTGCATGTTTCCCCCAACAGGAGGTGCCAGGGCACTTTGTCACCTCTTGGCCCAAGCAGGTTCTTTCAGCTGATAACCAGCTTACGATATTGAAAAAGTTAGGCCATCTCAAACAGTTTTCTCAGATAGGTGTTGGAAGGGCACCGCTACAGAGCTGTTAGGGGGTGTTACTCAAATACCAGCTGCAAGGAACCGTCAGCACCTGTTTGGAGGAGTTTGTGATGCTTGTTTCACGATTTCTAATACATGCAAACACTTACTTCCCTTAGGGGCAAAGCGAGTCCTAGAGCTGGACCAGTACAGGGGAGAAGAAGGACAGGCGCTTTTCCGCGAGACCTTTGGCCACAATGCTGACTATTCACTGGGCGAAGCGCTCTGGGCCTGCTCTAATCTGTTCAGCGATGTGCGAGTCAGACTGAGCCACAAAAGGATCATGCTTTTCACCAACGAGGATAACCCTCACGCCAACGACAGTGCCAAAGCCAAGCTGGCCAGGACCAGAGCTGGTGATCTGAGAGACACAGGTCAGTATTCTCCCTTTTAACGTTGGCCTGGAATTTGAGACAATAAAAGTGATGTGATGTGTCCTTGCAGCAGATGTTAAAATGCATTGCAGGTTCCTGATGGAAAAAGAATGTAAAATCATCAGAACTAAGGAATCTTTCTGGCTCTTTCTAAATTAGAAATTTTTTTATCCAATCTGAATTAGAAAATCTATTATCCAACCTGGTATCCGAAAATGAACACTTATTTTCTATGGTCTCTCTGTCTACCCTCATACCACAAATCAAATTAGAGAGGCCATGGAAATAAACTACTTTACTTAATTTTTCTGCCTTTTTCCAGAAAGGGAATAATAACACTAGGAAGGGAAAAATAGCACTAAGTCAACACAAAAGGAAGATTAATGATAGCATTCTGAATTAGCAGAAGAACAGCAACTTGGGCTCAGAGACTGGAGAGCAAATGCTTCGTTAGTTCCACTGTGCAGCTCAGATAAGCATTGTTTTTTGAGTTCAGCATACGTGCTAGGTCTAGAAGCTCTGAGGCATCCCTAATTCCATCAGCTCTTATAATTGGGAAATGGGAATTTCTGAACTGATCGCTTCCCTCTATGCCTGAAGGAAGATTATGTTTTAAAGGAGCTTACCAGAGCTGTTTCATGCACAATGTTGATGTGATTCTTAATTAGGGAAGGAACCTTTTGCATGCAACATTGCTTTGAAGACGAAGAAAGTCTTCTGCCTTTTTCTCTAGAAGCTTTCACATCTGGTGCAGCTGTGGCAATTTGGATCTTTCTCTGTCAATGACAGAGAAATCTGAGTGTTGTAGAACATGCCACTGTAAGAAAAAAGCAGTTTCTGTCGTCCTTCTGTCTTTTACTTTCTTTCTAGGTATTATCCTGGACTTGCTGCACTTGAAGAAGCCAGGAGGGTTCGATATCTCTTTGTTCTACAGGGACATTATAAACATAGCAGAGGATGAGGACCTCGGGATCCAACCTGAGGAGTCAGGGAAATTGGAACATCTCATGAAGAAAGTACGAGCAAAGGAGACGAGGAAAAGGACTTTAGTCAGGTGTGTGTCTAGTTACGGTATGTCATTCACTGGAAGCAACTGGATTTTATTTTAGGACTGCATCTCACCTACCTCTTCTGGAATGATTGGTCTATAAAAGCATCAGTACTTAGATTCCTCAGGCTTCATTCCTAAGTATGAGATTGGTATTTCTTCCTTGGCTTCCAAGGATATGTATCCTTGGTGGATAACAAGAGTGAGGAGCGAATCTCAGCCTCCTCTTTTCCACCAAGTGACATCTCCTGTATTAAGGTTGGCCAGAAAGTATCATACTGAAAAAAATGACATCATTGCCTAGGTAAAATATCTACCCCAAAATCTTCAATTTGTGTTCTAAAATGTTCAGTTTATAGTGCAATCTGATAGAAACAAGGCTTTGCTTACTAATGTTAACTTAGAAAAACTTAACCTCAATGTGACTGAAAGGTATTTTGGTCAGTAATTAAATAGTTACATGTGGGCAGTATGTCTAGGCGCTTGGTAGGGATTCACACAGCCTTGATACTCCTGATCTCCTGCTGAAAGATTAGAGATACTTAGAGATATAGAGAGATTAAAGGGATCTTGACAAAGTATTTTTGGAACCACCTACTCTGTAACAGTTGATTTTATTGAGTGAATTCATTGCAGAATGATGTGGGTGCACAGTAAGTGAATGAACTTTACAGCCTGATTTTTTTTTTTTATTTTTTTTTAATATATTAAAAAAATCCCAACTTGAGTAGTTGTTACCAGCGTTCTTGCTCCTGCTTGCAACTTTATTTTTCTCTTCTGTGAATGTGCCTCAAGTTTTCTAATACCCGAAGAGGAAGAATCCTGTACCTGTACAAAGAATCCTGAAGTGGTATTTTCGAGCGGAGAGCAAATAACATTCACAGTAATTCACTGTCCTGCACTCAGAACTTTAAGATTACCTTCAATTTTAAACTTTTCCTTCTGAATTTTCTCTTAACTTTATATGTATTTTAAATCACAGTATTGGTTGTCTTGATGGATTTCTTTGGGGGAATTTTGCTTTCTGCTTGAACGGTTGCGTGAATTCAGAGGTCATATTGCATTAAGCACAAGTGAAGTTGCCCAACCATGAACTCGTCCTGTGCTCTACCTGGGGGTAGCTGCCCTTCCGAGTGATAAAAGGTGGAAGAAATTTGGTAAATGAACTGTGTTTAAATAATTTTTATGACCAGAAGTGACAGCGTTGCAAGAATGTTTTTACGCAAGTGAAATTATGGAGAAAGTAATAATATGCTTCCAGTTACACGTGTGATTTTTGGGGGGAGGAGGAGGTTGGAGAAAATAAATTATCTGGGAAATTACTGTTTTGTTTGTTTGTTTTAAAAAGCGATGGTTCAGAAGTCTCAAGTCTGTGTCTGCTTTTTTACACAGGTTAAATCTATATTTGAACAAAGATCTGTCTCTTTCTGTTGGTGTTTACAATCTTATTCAAAAAGCTTACAAGCCATATCCAGTGAAGCTGTATCGGGAAACTAACGAACCCGTTAAAACAAAAACGAGGGTATTTAATGGAAAAACAGGCAGCTTGCTTCTGCCTAGTGATACAAAAAGGGCTCAGGTAATGTATTACGTGTCTGCTTCTTCCTGTCACTGTGATTGTCAGACAGAGAGGTGGAGGGAAATGCTAAACCTTTGCTGCTTTTGTTTTGTATTTCACTTTCAAGATGAGATGCAGAAATATTTACATCTATATGCCCCTGGGGATAATGCGGTCACTTTGGAAGTTATGCAGAGGAAGAGTGGGTTGTTTCTCTGGCGTGACTCTCAAGGGAAAGCATAGCTGCTGGTAGCAGCGCACTCAGGAACACAGGTCGTTTCTTTCTGTAAGGCAGAGCTGGGTTGGCAGAATCTGACCTTGTATGGCCTTCTGCTGTCACTCCTGGTGATGGCGTTTGATTCATTAGGAACTTATTTTGACCATTTCATTAAACATAAAAGTGTGAATCATAGAGGGTTTTTGGAGCTCTTTTCCAAAGCAAAAAATGCATATTAACTTAGTTTGTTTATCTATTTATTAATTTGTTCTTTGCTTTGTCTTCCTGCTTGATAGCATGGCTAATGTAGGTTGAATGATTGTCACATTCTGCTCAGGCACAGCCTTACTTCAGAGCGGGTTAGCCAGTTGCTAGGTGTATTGTCACAAGTGCACTTTGTGTTTCCTTCCATGCCAAAAGCTCGTGAAGTTGTTCTCTAAGATGAATGATTAGTTTTATTTATACTGGACACAAGTGTCTTGAAATAAAATACTGAACATAAGCAGAACGCTGAGCATCAAGCCTTTACGTGTCTACCTTCTGCAGGTGCGCTACAATACATTTTCATTTTTGTGACGTATGAGTAAAGCTCCAGAAACATTGATTCTGCCAGGAGTAGCTGACGTGTGTCTGCTGAAGGAAGTTTAGAGCCAGGGGTCTGAGAGGATCTCTGGAAGTGTCTGGTCCATCCCAGACCAAGACTCAGGAAACTGCATCAGGTCATTCTGGGCTTGTTAGGGCCTGATCTGAATAACTGCAGGGATGAGATGTGACAGCCTTTCTGTTCCAGGTGGGCTGGGAAAGTGCATTTTGCTAATGTCCAGTCCAGATTTCCCTTGGGATAACCGTTGCAGACTGTGACCTGCCATTTCAGTGTGCACTAATGAGGAGAATCTGCTCTGTCTTGTCTAAAACCCCCTTTTCAGTAGTGGAAGACAGCAATTGCATCCTCTTCTTCACCTCCCTCCTCCAAGTTTTCTTCTGCTGTCATCATTACTACACGTTCTTCTCTGCCTCTCTCTAATTTAGGTGTATGGAAACCGCCAGATTGTGCTGGAGAAAGAAGAAACAGAAGAACTAAAACGATTCGATTCTCCAGGCTTGTTTCTGATTGGCTTCAAACCACTTTCAATGCTAAAACAGCACCACCATATCAAGCCTGCCCAGTTCATCTATCCTGAGGAGTCCCTAATAAGTGGTAAGCAAAGAAGGCAAGAGAAGATTCACCACCTTGCATTAGGGTAATCAGCTGATTCATAGCCTGTTTGGGTGGTGATCAGTGAGTGTAGTCTTCATCACACTTAAAAACTTGCTAATGTTGACATGTAGAAATAACTGTTACTGCCCTTCTCAGCTGCAGTTAATTTTCTTCTTCAATAGCAGAAGAGCTGATCGGGCTTTGCGTTCTGTTCATGAAAAGCAGCTAATCATACTAAGCAGATGTAGCCCCAAAATACTTGGTTTTATCATTCATGAAAGTGAAGGATCCTAGTACCTGGCAAGAAGGCAAATGTGGTTTTAAAAAACAAAACAAAAAAAAACAGTGAAGATAACTGCAGTTTTCAAGTCAGCTACGAGTGTAAACACAATCCTTGGGAGGTGTGTTTGAATTAAAACTTTATTGGCTTAGGAAGAGAGAAGGAGAGGATGCTTAATATTGTTTTTTGTTTGTTTGTTTTTTGTTTTTCCCTTTTAAATCTATCTTTGTAAGTTAATTCATCTAGAAATACAGTATTAATCCATCCCAAGCTGCATTCATGAAGGAAAAGGTCCATCTCCTCCATCTACCAGTGGGTAACGAGGGCTGAGTTACAACCTTGCACTGTCTGACTGAGGAAGAACCTTTACACTGACTTCTTCAGCCTAGCAGTTTCCTGAATGAAACACGTTACTTGTGTCATTTTTTTTTTTGTAACCACTCTATCTGGTGAAATACAAAGCAAAAGTATGTGGTTAGGCCTCAAGGGGGAATATTGCAGTCTGAATTCTTAAGTTGTTACTTCTGCAAAAAGTCCTACGGTGTGCTGCTATTCCTATGTCTCACCTGACAAGAGTTAGGCTTTGTAGATACTTCTTTCCAGTTTTCAACCTTAATTCATTTCTCAGGTGTTAGTGATTTCAGTTCTTTGCCATGAACTCTCATCTTTGGTCATGAGGGACAGTATGAATGTCATTTTAGAGGTTTCCTACTTCCAAAAGTTGCTTTTTACCTCTGGAAATATTGCTAGCACATCAAAGAAGTCACAGATACTGAATCGATAATGTCTAGGGTTACATTCCCAAACAAAGGAGCAAATCTGTCAATCTGACCAATACAGTCTTTGCTTTACAGGGAGTACAACTCTATTTAATGCCTTATTGATAAAGTGCTTGGAGAGAGAGGTGATGGCGCTGTGCAGATACACCATCCGCTGGAACACTCCCCCTCGCTTTGTGGCCCTGGTTCCCCAGGAGGAAGAGTTGGATGAACAGAAAGTGCAGATAGCTCCTCCAGGTATGGGAAGAGATGCTTTCTTTCCCTACTCTGTGGGATGGAGTCAGTATAATATCTTCCTGTGTCATGTGGAAATATTCTTGGTGCTGTCTTAAAGCTGGGCAGGGTGCTTTCCAACATCATTTTTCTTCAGTTTTGTCATTGTAAGCATCTGATGTTGCATCTGTTTTTAAAGCCTCAGTTGCACCTTTACTTGCTCGGTTATAACATGGCTACAGTATTTTCCCTGCCTCCTACCTCTTTTTAGCAGATTCAAGTAACCGAGCTAAAAGATAAAAGCCCTTTTGTCTGTTTGTTGACTAGATGGACATGGCTTTCCCTGAATTTTATTGTACCCTTGGTTATGTTTTAAAGCGTTAAATAATTTCACATGTAGAACCTTGCACCTTGTCAGCTGAGTGGGGAATGATTAGCGTCCACAGGCAGACTCTTGCTCTTCTGCATTTTCTCCCTTCTTTTACTGGAAAATCCTCTACTGGGAGAATGTAAAGTAGGGGAATAACGTTGCATGTGTACGATGTAAAGCATGTCAGAAATAACATCTAAGCATTAACCAGATTTTCAGCAAGCCTTTTTCAAGCTCATATTTAGTGAAAGATGGGGAAGATGGACAAGTTACTGTGATATTCCACATTAGAAACAGGACACAGGTTTCCAGCTTTTAGCTGTGTGGTTAGTGGGATTCTTTTTCAAAAAGCCATTAGTGATGTTAAGTATTTACACTGAGATTGGGATTGAATGTCATGTTTCAGGTATGAGGAAGTATTACTGATTGCTGCTACTTAAAACAAAATAGCTAGCAAGTTTGGGGAGTCGTCAGACCTACCTGTTTACCACCTTCGTAAATAAATTGTGGTTTTGAGGCCATGGTTCTCAATAATTGTTCTCTTGCCGTCTCTGTTCTGTGTAGGTTTCCACGTCATTTTCCTACCGTATGCAGATGATAAGCGGAATGTTGATTATACAGAAAAGGTGCCAGCCAGTCAAGAACAGGTGAACAAAATGAAGGAAATCATTCAAAAACTCCGGTTCAAATACAGGTACGTGGAGATAAATAGTGTGTGGGGTGCACGTAGGGAAGAATGCACAACACTATCACTTGCTCTGTTGTACACATTTTTCAACTGCAGTGTCCACAAGATGAGATTTTGGTGTGTGTGTTGACTAAATACATATAATTGGGATGTTTCTTCATACCTACTGATTTAATCATAGAATTGCCAAGGTTAAAAGGGACCTCTGAAGATCATCTACTCCAACCCCCCTGCCGAGCAGGATCACCTAGAGCACATTGTGCAGGATGGCATCCGGGCAGGTTTTGAATATCTCCAGAGGAGGAGACTCCCCAACCTCTCTGGGCAGCCTGTTCCAGTGCTCTCTGGCATTCTTTAACAGGTCTGCAGTAAATGTTTTTGAAAGACATAAATACATTGACTGTGAAACATTCAACAGCTTAGTGCAAACTCAGTGGTCAAGCCAGGTACCCTAAAGGTTGTGGTTACAGTAGCTGGACAAGACTTTGAATTGCTCTCTAGATTTGATCTGGACTTTGTTCCACAGTATGGCCAGGCAACATTGTACAAATGTTGCTGTTGTTTACGTATCACAGGGATATGTCAGTTATAGGTCTAGATACCTTAGCAAGCCTTGCTAGCTCTGTTACATAATGCAGTGTCTTGCATAATAAATTACATCTAAGTTTTTACTTAGAAGGTCCCAAAGTACCTTGAGTGCGGGAGAGCACCTTGTTTCCCAAACATAAACTGTTAGCTTGTGTACATCAGAAAAAGTGTCTCTTGCCCCACATCATTGCAGACACATGGATAAAATGCATTTAGTGAGGAAACTTTCAAGAGATAATGATTTGCCTAAACAAATAGTTTCCGTTTGCAATAGTACTGTACGAACTTTATTCTTAATCATTCTGAAATGCCCGGACATCATGTGCCTTATGTGGCATGTTTTGGAATTCTTTATGGTACTGCTCTTGTTCTCTGGGCTGTTGAAATTTGTTGCAGAGGTACAACATTTTACTGTGGTTGTGCCAATCTATCACAAATTACATTTGGATGAGAGTGTGTCAGAGAATAGGCCTTTTTCATCAGAGCTAGGACAGATTTATTTAAATGCAGGATGCCTCTGTCTGTTCATCTTACGCAGCATTAAACATTGTGGATATGTGACAGGGATGGTCATTCAGCAGATAAATTGAAAAGGGGAAAAACAGTTCTTCCAGTGAGATGGATTGATGTGTGGGAAGGAGGGAGGTTTTACTTTGAAACAGGTTGGTTGATCTTACGTGTCTTACCTGGCAGCAGGAACTGAAATTTTGGGGGATTCTTGACAGGACCGACAGCTTTGAGAACCCGGTTTTGCAGCAGCACTTCAGGAATCTGGAGGCTTTGGCGTTGGATATGCTGGAACCAGAACAAGCTGAGGATCTGACAAGTGAGAATTACTGGTGCATGTGATGGGCAGTAGGATAAAGGGCTCGTGATGTGGTCTGTTTGAAGTCAGAGATCTGGTGCTGCAAAACCAAATGTCTTCTAGAACAATGTGTTAGCCGTGTGCTGTTCCAAGATGTGGAGTTCTGGATGTGTCTTCAAGAATTCTTCAAAAATTCTTCTGTCATTCAAGAATCTAATTAATATCTTGGTCTGATAAATGGGCAGCATTTCTTACAGAATTGTTCTAATTGTTCTGCTAGGAGGCAGTGATGCCACCTTGTGGCTGTGATGATTTATATCTAAGTATCTCAAAGGATAAAAACCTACTTTTGAAGGGGAAGGCTTTTTGTTTGTTTTGTTTTAAATTGTTGTACTCTAGGAAGAGTATTAGAGCAGTTATTTGTTTCTTCTGAAGTGATGCCTAATAAACAATCTAGGTCCCTGTGCTAGGTACTGTACAACTATATGACAGAAACAACCTGTTCTGCAACAAACCGCTTGTAACCTTAGGTAGTAAGCTGCTGTAATTGTCCAAGGTTAGACCTAGGTAAAGGTGCCAGCAGCTAGGAGATCTGTATCACTTCTACCATGTGCGTTTTGTTCCGTGTATGTATTTGCTGCTCAGGGATATGTGTGACACTATTGCACGTCTAATACAAATCCTTGATATTATCAAGAGCTGCGAATTTCCCATTTGTGATTTTCATAACATAGCTCTTTGCATGCTTGCAAGATGCTTGCATGCTAGTTTTTACAGAAGCAGGATTGTGTCTTGTGATGTGCTTGTTTAGACTCCCGTATTTGCTCTGTTTTTAAGAGGGCAAATCTTTCTCCTTTCTAGTGCCAAAATCTGAAGAGATGAGCCGCAGGCTGGGCAACCTGGTGGAGGAGTTCAAGCAGCTGGTTTATCCTCCTGACTACAACCCTGACGGGAAGGCTGCAAAGCGGAAACAAGGCAAGTAATGACAGTGTAGACACACAGCACAGTGTCTGTTTTTTTTTTTTTTTTTCTTGAGGCTTCTGTGTTTTCAGCGATTCTTAGGGAGCAGAGGATATTTTGGAATCCAGCTAGACAGCTGCTGGAATGAGAAACTGCATAGTGAAAACCCAGAGTGGTACAAGAAGGAATGTGGGTAAATTATCGTAATGTACATATATATCTTTTATAACTTCAGGTTTTACAACAGAGAATTAAAATTATTAATGCTTTTAGTCTGTGTTTTGGGTTAGGAAACAGACTTTTATTTATGGGACAGTTTGGCAAGCCCAAGATGGGCATCTTTAGGACTACGTGTCTAATTAATGCACAAGTACATACGTAGTTTGGGAACCTGTGAAACTCTGCACAAAGGAGTGAATTCCCTGTGTGAACACAAAGCTTTGTTCTTGAGTTTGAGATCCTATCAATGTATCATTTATGTAGTGAGTGACACCTTTTAGAAAAAAAAACGTAGAGTGAGTGTGTAGGTAGCCATTAAAGTGCCGTGCTAATGGCCGCTAACTGTGGTGTGTCTAAGAAATGCTGATGTCTTTCTATTTAAAAACTTTTTTTAATCTTGGTGGTGTAAAATTTGTCTTTCTAGCCTGTGATGATCAAGCTGACAAGAGGCCCAAGATAGAAATCTCAGAAGATTCGCTGAGGAGTTATGTGCAGGCTGGCACTCTAGGCAAGCTCACTGTACCTGCTCTGAAGGACGTGTGCAGGCTTTATGGGCTCAGGAGTGGGGGGAAGAAGCAGGAGCTCATAGATGCGTTAACTGAATACTT
The DNA here is from genome assembly GCA_011076525.1 of Nettapus auritus. NCBI lineage: Eukaryota > Metazoa > Chordata > Aves > Anseriformes > Anatidae > Nettapus > Nettapus auritus. Next base: position 42,542,833 of record CM021765.1, read on the forward strand.
CAGTAAGCACTAAGCAGGTACAGAAAGCCCTGGTTGACTTCCATCTGCTTAAAGATGTGATTTCTTAAGTGTATGCTGAGTCTGTTCAGTCTTGCTGTGGAAGAGAAGGCTAATGGTTGCTGAATCCAGCAGTGGAGAAACTTCTCGTCGTTACAAAAAACCTCTGCAAACTTGGATTCTGTTCACAGTAGCCAAAGGCAGAATTAAATTTCCTGCTGATTCAGGTCGCTCACTGAAAGCGAACGCAGTTGTGCCTTCCTGGTTTCTTAATAAAAGTTATTTTGGACTTCTTTGCAACACCAGCTATACCATCTTTTCATCAAAAAGACAGCACAACTCACTTCAACATGAGCAAGAAGAATTAACTTCTCATGCATTAACACTCATGCAGCAGGTCAAGTCTGTGTATTAACACAGGATGTAAAGGTAGTGGGTTACCCTACTACTCTCCAAAACTGCCGCATTAGTACTCATAATCAAAATTGGGTTCTTTTCTACCATTGGCATTACAGAGATTACCAGCAGATCACAAAGGAGAAAATCATTGCTGGTGGTCAGTAGCCAGTCATTGGGGCAAAATGCCAACGCTTCGTAAAGCTGCTCAGCCAGGTCTTCCATTTTTAAATGGCAACTGCAAAAGCTGGTTTTAAAAACAGAAAGAAAGTTGTGTTCCCTGGAGGGCTGCAAGCACTGATGACAAATTACTAAGATGGCGCAGCGCTTTCCCACCTCTGTAGTATGAGTCAGAGTATTGAACGGGCTTTGGTGCTAAAATCCGTGCTTTAAAAATAGCTCGTTGTGGCGGGTAGCCCTCGCTTGTTACTTCCACTGTTTTTTTAATTATACTTCTGGAGGCTGCATCTGTAAATATTGGTTTTCAGACTCTCACCCCAGGACGTCCCACCTGTCTTGCAGTGCGAGTTAAATTTTCATTGCTGTGGGGAACAATGCTAATGGTTCCTAAACTGTAACTTACCACTGGATGCAAACGTGGAATGCGTGAGATGCTCATTTTGGTCTGCGTTGGTTTTTTGCATTCAGCAGAGGTTCCTGTTTGGCACGCTCAATTAGGCAACGTGCCGAAGAATTAAGTCATATATTAAAGTCATGCCCATGCTGTAGCGAGTGTGGCACTTGTTAGGAGCCAGCTGCAAACTCTGTGGTGATACTGCGACCACCCTAGCTCTACCAGCACACTGCCCACTTGCACCTTCACAAGACTTCTCAAAAGAGGAGCTAACGTGAATTGAGCTCTGCCATATTGGAACTAGATGGCCTTACCTTCAATCAGCCTGCATTACAGTAGGTATTTTTAATAAGGATTTGTCTAAGCAGTAAATTCCTTTTGCCCGTAGGTGAAGAAATTACTGTAAACACTTGTCTTAGCAAGGCTTGGGATAGTGAGTCTACTGTCCTTAATTCTGTGATTTTTCCTTTCCTGGCTGCCCTTGTTAACTTCTGTCTTGGCTTGCTAACCCCCGAGCGCAATATGTTCCAGGCTTTAGATGATTATGGCACATTTTGTCTAGGTTATTACATTTTTTTTTCTTAAAGCAGGCTATTACATTAGGCAGAAGTTTAACAAGGATGGCGGTAGAAGGCTTCAGAGCAGAAAATTAGACAGTTTGGCTTGCTCAAGAATCCTTTATTTATGCTCCTTATGTGCTTTTTTTACATCAGCTGTTTTGGCATGGTACAGAGAGGGCAAGTCCTTTGCAAAGTTGTGCTTTTAAACACAACTAGCTCAACAGTCAGCATCAGGGAACAGCAGCCTTTCTAAAATTCATACAAATGATAGGACTCCAGAATCTTTGTATTGACTCAACAGTAAGGTCCTTGCTAAGATTAATTTACCAGCCATTTATAAAAATATACAAACATGATATAAGTCTTTTTGTGAGACGGTTTCATCTGCTTGGGATGTACTTGATAGAGGTATGCAGTTGTTGCTTCTGTGGAAACATTACAGAACTTATTTCCCTTCTGTTGTACCTCTCAGTCTTTCCATGCTAGCTTTCCTTTCCATTTTGGAAAGGTGAGAAGCCACAACTGAGCTGGGCAGCTCTTTAGAGCCAAAAGCCTGGGGATAAATTTCCAACTGTTTAAAGTCCAGGCATGCTGCAGATGTGTTTGGTATGATCTGCTCCAACACGGAGATCTACTCTTCTGCTCAGACAAGAAATTGGATGTATTACACAACGTGCATGTAACTACAGCTAACTGTAAAACCAACACTAATCCAAAACGCTGATGGTGCTTCACGCTTTTCCAGATCATGAGGTTACCTATCATTCTCTTCCCAAGCCACAAGTTGTATTACCTGAAAATTACTTGCTCTCTGTTGTTCTGGCCATGACTTAAAGCATTGATCTTTACTTAGATGACCATAGTGCAGTAGCATCCCTCAAAGCATGGGATCGTTTTTGTAATTTGCCAGGTGCATGGTTGTCAGCCACAGCAAGTTGCTCTCTACCACGTTTTGTACTTAAAAATCCTAGGAAGCGCAAGCTTTGCAGGTCATTGATATGATCCATGCAAAGAAAACCAAAGGAGGAAGAGCTACCACACTGCAGCAGCCTTTAGGCAATCTCTGAGCAATTCAGCTTTACACGTAGGAACACTTCAGTTAGTGGCAGATGCTTCCCCCAGGGAACGACAATTATGGACATTCCTGTGTTTAGCTTTGTCAGCACTTTTATTTTCTTAAAAAGACAGTATTTAAAAATAAGTGAAATTAAGAAATTTCCCCTTGTGCACTGCTCTAAGATTTCCGCTCCCCATACAGCTTTTCCAGAAGTCTGCCTGGTCTGGAGGGAGGGTTGTGCTGTGTGTACTGATCTGGGCTCCATCTGCTGCTACACAGTAGCCACTGCCTTATACAGGGTCTATGCTGCTTCATTCCGAACTCCAGCAGCCCAAATACCTGCATTGTACCGGGGAACCACCACGGCTTGTCCTCTGTAGACTAAACCCTTCTGAAGCACAAAGACACTCACACCTGTTAGAGGCTGAAGCTTAGCAGAAACACTCTAACGCAAAGGAAACTAACAGGTAGGTTAAAAAAGCCCTGAGCAGGCAGACGTGGAGATATGGGGACGGATTTTTTTTTTTTCTTTTCAGCATCCAACAGTAAATACAATTGTACAACCACTTTTCAATAAGTATTACAATGAGCAGGACTATGTTGGAGTGGAATAAGAGAAAAGAGGGGGAAGAGGAGGCAGAGACACTTTTAAGAATTAAGCCGCTATTAAACAAAAACGTGGTGTTTTGACATGGAACACTGGTATAAAAACTCTATCATCACCAACTAAAGCTAGACATTAATTCCCCCTGACTTCATCTTTTACCCATTCCACACACACTTGAAATCCTAGGCGTTTACACCAACAGTCTTTCTATAGCTTGCTGGACAGACTGGATCTGAGGCTTTAGCTGTGATCCCTCCTTGATGGTGATCGAACAGGCGATGACAGGCCGGGAAACGCCGCAAGCCCGGCCCAGGGCCTGCTTGGAGCGCACAAACACATAAGGCACGTTCTTGTCCTCGCAGAGAAGAGGGAGGTGCAGGATGATCTCCAAGGGCTCAGCATCGGCAGCCATCACAATGAACTCTGCTATTCCTCGGTTCAGTGTTTTCGTGGCTATAAAAGAAACTGAAGAGTAAGCCTAGGTCCTTCTGTAATGCACATCTACAGAAAAATAACATGAGGAGATGCTGAAATGAGTGTGAGCAAGAAGGAAATCTGGCAAGAAAACAGGCCGAAGAAAACCAGCAGCTACAGGACCATGTAATAGAACCAAGGCAGCTTCAGGTGCAGGCTGAACAGAGCTGTGCCCAGCAGCAAATTGATGCAAGGATGAAGGCTGGCCTTTGGAGGGTGAATAACAGATCCTATGGAAGGGATTATTCACCTGGGGTACTGTGCCCAACTCTGCCCTCAAGCATGGGAGAGATTCACAAACAAGTGAGGCCAGCACAGGGCTGCTCATGTATGATCACAGTACACACATCAACAATACACTTTGAGCTTCTACCAGCACTGCGTGTGAACATTGGAAAACTTTGTTCTGTGCCTGAATATTGCTTAAGCAGGCTCTAAGGAGGAAGGAGGAGAAAGATACAATAGCCAGATCTATATGAAGTTACTGGCCCACAGCTGGAGACAAAACAGTCTCTAGCCACAGCTTCTCAGAAAATCCTTGCTTTATATACAGTTTCTAGCACGCTTTGCACCAGGGAAGCCTCACCTTCATTGGCTCCCTTGCGTAGCTGCTTGTAGTTGCAGGACTGCTGCACGAGGTCCAGCAGCGTTTTGGTGAGCTGTGCGTCAGCCAGCGGGTAGGCTTTGGGGTTCACTTCGGCCTCGCTCTAGAGGAAGGAGAAAGCGAAGAGCGTTACATCAGGAGCAGAGGAGCTTGTTCGGAGCAGCACTGGGTAAGCATGAAGGCCACCACATACACCGGCTGCTGGGGTCACCTCACGTTTCTGTGCTGAATTTATAATAATAATAATAAAAACACTAGGTTTTATTACTAAAAAAGGTTTGTTTTGTTTTGTTTTTTTCCCCATATTGAAAGCGGATCTCCGCTCACGCGGCTGGCCAATTTCAACCCCGCAAACCAGCAGCAGCGACCCAGCGGGCAGCCTTCAGGCGTTCACCACCACGAACCCCACACAAAAGGAACCCTCTCGGGGCCGGGGGCCCGGCCGCGCCGCCTCCAGAGCCCCCCGGGACCGGCCCGGGCCCGGCCGTCCCCGCAGCCCGGCCCCCACGTGCTCCCCGCCGCCGCCGCCGCCGGGCCGGGCCCGGGGC
>CM021765.1:42548049-42676356 GCA_011076525.1 Nettapus auritus
CGCCATGTCGCCGCCGCCATGTCGCGACCGCCGCTGCCCTGCGCATGCGGCGGGGCCGAGCTGATGGCGGCGGCCGCGTGATGGCGGCGGGGCCGTGCGGCCGCCACGCTGCGGGCTGGGCGCTGCCCCTCCGCCCGCCGCTCTGCCTCGCCTGCGCCGTGGGCACCCTGGGCGATGGCGGCGCCTCGGTGGGCAGCGCGGACCCCGCCGCCGCCCCGCGTTGCCCCGCGTTCCTCCCTCGCAGCCTGGGGTTTGCAGCCCCGGGCTGAGGGGGCTTGGGGCAGGCAGCTCCGGGGTGGTGCTGAGCTTTAGCCCAGGCCAAAGCATTAACGCGTTGCCCTCACCCTAATGGGTTCACTGAATCACAGAATAGTCTAGGTTGGAAGAGACCTACGAGATCACCGAGTCCAACCTCTGACCTAACGCTAACAAATCTTCCACTAAACCATATCCCTAAGCTGTACATCTACATCATTGTCCTCAGCCTAATAGGTTGTCCTTTCCCAGATGGGTTTGTCCTCTCCCTGACGGGTTTGTCCTCACCCTAGTGGGTTGTCCTCCCTCTCCCTAACGGGTTTGTCCTCTCCCGCCCGCAGCTGGTGCGGAAGAAGCACGCGCTGTCCCGGCTGCGCGAGGCCCTGGCCTGGCAGGCGCCGCCCGTCACCCAGCTCTTGGCACTGGACGAGAGGGTCTGCGCCTCTTTGGTAGGAACCCTCTTCGGTAAGAGCTCCCTTGTGGCACCCCAGGGAGAAGGCAGGTGCCTTTTGGGGGGATAGGTGCGAAATTTTGAGGTTTCTCCACATTTCAAACCCCTAAGAAAAACAAAACAAACAAAAAAAAAACAATACAAGACTTGAGCTACCCAATTCCGTACTTCCACCACCACTGTTAGGTGTAGTTGCTCCCCATGGCAAACTACTTGGAAGAGGTTAATTAATTTCTCTCCTCCCCAAGGAGCAGAACTGGCACATTAATAAAGCTCCTGCAATTTTCCTGACATTTCTTTGAAGTCTTTGTGGAGAACAGAGAGTGCTCTAGCTCGTGGCTCTTCTCGGGCTGCCCTCCGTCCTGCTCTCACGCCTCGCTTCTTTCTCGTCTTGCTGAACTCGGCATTATGCGAAGGTTCACACAGAAATGAAAGCGTGAGCTTAGAAGGGTGCTGCAGGATCTAATATCAAATATGCAAAGTAGTAATCTATACAGTCGTTTTATTTTTTCACACCATCACATTAGATTTGTAGAAATCCTTGTAGCCGCAGGTCTGTGATACCTGCTGCTTTCTGGGGGTTAGCCTCACAGCAGAATGCAGTGTTCAGAGGGGTGTCAGCAAGGGCCTTTCCAATAACAGCCTCTCAGATCTCGAATATCTCTGACAAGTTCTTCTTTGCATAGCAGTGCTGTTGGTCTTTGAAATGTGTTAAATCTTGACAGAGAAAAAATAATGCTGTAAATGAGGGAACAGTAAGGCAGGAAAAGTGGAAGGTATGAATGCAAGTGCCTTCAAAGAGCAAATATAGTGGATTCCTTTAAGTCCATGATCTCAGCTGCACATCAGAGATATTTCTTGTTTAGCCCTTGCCCTCCCATGACACACTGAATAATTCAAGCTGTGTTTTCCCAGTTGGTTTCCACAGCACAAACTCTGCTGTGTGCATGCTGGAAATGGTTTTGTTACAAACAGAACTTTGTGCAGGTTTAGTTTTCTGCACACACAGTCCTGTGCAGATGCGGTGGGAGCAGTGCTTATGCCAATTCAGTCCTACACTGTATGATCCTAACACTAAATACCCCAGAAGATGGGGAGCTGTACTTGCATTTCAGTGTTCTTCCCTGATTATAAACAGTCTGTGTGTCTCTCTGAGAAGATTTACAATTAATTTTGTTTTTAGGGGACAACTATGGGATTTTGCTGTACTTGGTGTAACTCCTGGAACAGCTGGAATCCCATTCTAGGCTTGGGGTACAAAGAATAATATGTACATAATGGATTGAACTTAAATGAGCCAAGGATACATTTGGTGCAAGAGTATAAGAAGGACCCCCAAAGGCTTAAGCAATGCTGTGGAGGAAGCAGGAGAGAGAATATTAGGTTAAGCACAGGCAGAAGAGAGAGGGCTCAGAGAACAGAGGTGTAGTGTGGAGAATTACATACGAGTGGATTGTAAATTTCAGCTGGTGTGGTGTGGCAGAAGTGGGTTCTGAACCAGGCTGGTCAGTGCTGGAGATGCCTGAAGTTGGAAGGAGCTGAGAGGTGGGGTTAGAATCATTAAGGTTAGAAAAGACCTCCATGATCATCTGGTCCAACCAACCCCCTTCCACCAACGTCACCCACTAAATCATGTCTCCAAGCACCACGTCCAACCTTTCCTTGAACACCCCCAGGGACGGAGACTCCACCACCTCCCTGGGCAACCCATTCCAATGCCTGACTGCTCTTTCTGAGAAGAAACAGCAGAGTGAGACAGTGGTTCTCATTTGTTGCCTAATTGTGCAAATAACTTGGAAAATGGTGCCTAGTAACAGCTTCAATTTAGTGTTGGAATCATTTCCATATGCCTTAAACCTAGTGTTTAAATGTAGTCTCAGCGTTTTCAGTACTGTGGAGGGAGAATGCTGTTCTCAGTGATGGGTGTGAATGGAAGATGGAAGGGACATCTCACAGCTGGGCTCTAACTTCTGTTGTTCTGGAGTGTTGTAATTCAGATGTATACCGCTGGATACGAGCAGTGAGATAGGTAATGTCTGCAGTTTCATATTTACCTACATAGGAGGAGCCACTGACTTCAACTGTAAAGTACAAGAGTAAAAACAATATTGTAAAAAATTACAAGAGAACTGAGTGCCTCATAGTCCCTTTGTCTTGGCTAAAGGGGCCCTTTTACAAAATACTCCTTGAGAGTATCCAGCCTCCTCTGACAAAGTCAGTTTGGTCTCGTGTAGAGGGAAACAAAGCAGTACTGAAGGAATCTGCAGCTCTTTTTACAAAAAGCGTTTACAGCACTGATGATCACAAGCAGGAACGAGTTCTACAGTTGATTGTGGTTTATCTTTTAGGGATGTGCCATTCTGTGGAAGACAGCGATGCCCAGGACCAATTCATAGAAGGTGAGAGGCAGATGTCATGTCAGCCACTGGCGGTTTGTGAAGAAGGGTCCATCTTGTCTGATAGTGTGAGTGAGATGTTCAGCTTCTGCACAGTTGGAATTGGGAAGAGCATCTGTTTTCTTTCAACCGCAAGAGTGACAAGCAGGCTGTGCCAATATTTTTTTGGGGGGAAGGGTAGGGAAGAAGTGCAAGCAGATTTAAACATTAGCATTTCTCTGACAAGTTCTGTATGCACCTTGAATTTAGCATCAGATTGGTAACAGTGGTAAACAAAGCTCCATCTTCGGACGTGACTGACGTCTCATTAAAGCAAATGGAAATCTTCCTATTGGCTTCAGTGAGCTTTCAGATCTAGTGCTTTCTCCTCAGGACAAAGAGTATTTGGGATTTAGCTGTACAGGCTCCAGGTTCCTCTTTGTGAGCAGTCCTTTGTTTCTGTTCTGAAGGAAGTGCCTGCAGGTCTGAGAAGGGATCTCTGCAGTCCAGTTAACCTTGAGTGTCTCTGCTGAGTCTAGTGGTTATTTGCAGAGCAACAATTTCCTACTGTCCAGCCATGAGACATGAAAGGAGATGTGACCAGCTCTTTTCAGAGAGGTATAAGTTTTCAGGCGTGTGGTTGAAATGGTGTTACAAAGGTGAGAGGTCATTCTGCCATGATACAGTTCTGCTGAGAGATAGATGCTCTCAAACAGAGAAATTTTAACATAGTGATACCTAATTATTGAAAATTCTTAGAAATTCTGAGAGTTCTGGGCAAGCAAGGACCATTAAACCATCTATATATCACCTGCCTCAAGATATGCCTCTGCTGGGAGGTGTAGCTCTTTAGCTAAAGTAGGTTTCCTAGATAAACCTGCACTGCTGCCCTGGGTATACCAAGAGACAGTGAACCTAGAATTCTCTGGTATTTTTTGCAATGCTTTCTTAGAATGCAAATGAAAAAAATGTGTTACCGTAGAGTGTGCTCTGCTTCAAATGAGTCATGCCACGACAAGGAGATACATTCAAACCAGCTTTATCAAGTCATATGGAACAGCGTTGGGCACAGTGTCTCGGCTGAGGGTAGATGAGTAGGGTCTTGCTTTTTGGAAAGGTGCATGGGATACCTGCAGTCAGTAGAAATGGCTGGTAGACCTCAGGGACAGTAGCAGCTGGAGGAGGAGCTCTCAGACTGCTTCCAAGGACAATCACAGCTCTGATGCCTTCTCCAGAAGGATGTTTTCAAAGGCCAGTTTTCATGCAGCAGGAAGCCTTCTCTATTCAATTACCAGATTTTTTTAAATAGTTTCATACTAGGGCTTTGTTTCCTTCCCTTCCTGGTTCCTTATGTTTACTTGGTGTCCTGATGCTCTGTTTGTCGCTTGCAGTTCATTTCCATGCATGGTTTGTGGTGCTGCTCGAGCAGGATTGCTGTAATATTGCCACAGAGAGCCCGGCTGGGCTATCAGGACTAATAGCGCTGGGACTACTGGTGTTACCCTGCTCTCTCAGCAGCCCCATGCTCATTTAATGTCTAAGCTCTTTGCTCACTGGCCTGCTAAAGCCCTGGGGAGGATAGATTGTGAGCTCTCTTCAATGTGAGTTACTGATCCTGTTTCTTCTGCCTAGTTCTGGTGCAGCTGGTAGTGGAGCTGAAGTCCGAGCAGTACTTGCGCTGCATTTTGGATGAAAGTCAAAAAGAGGTCAGTGAAGATGAATTCCCTGCCCTTCCCTTCATTTTTTTTTCAGAGGTTGAAGAGATGGGAATGAGAGCCCCTCCAATGCTTCAGCTACTGCACTCAAATGCAGCTTCTGCTGTAGCAGAATGCCAACTCCCCTGCTGTGATTTTGGCATTGTTGGTGTCTACTCCGGAGTTTTCTATTGTTCCCATGACGCGTTGCAGCTGTATGGCTTCATGATGTTCTCATGAAGCTGTGTGCCTTCCTCAGATTCTTCTTTTTCTCCCTTACCATGACAGCGGTACAAGGAGCTTTCCCAGCCCATGCTTTTGCTGTCTTTATTCCTAAATTTGCGGTGGCCCTACGGGATACAAAAAATCAGGAAATAGCAAAAGTGGGGAGTGGTTCATCTGCTCATAAAGGAGCTGGAGAGGGAAGGGACAAAAAGGGACAATAAGCAAGAGATTTATTGCATTAATTAAAAGACCACTGCTGCATTTTGAAGACTTAATAGGTGTGTTCAGAGTTTTCCTCTGGTCTATCCTAAATGGCAAAGAGGACCCACTTTAGGAAAGATCCTGTTCTGGAGCATTATACGTCACAGAGAGCTTGCTGTTCTGTGTGCATTTCTACCTTTGGGCTGCGTTCTTAACCACGAAACATTTTCTTCTTTCTTCTTTCTGTCTCCTCTACAGCTGAGTAAAGCAGCTACCATGAGAGGCAGCCTGCCCATATTCACTCTGCTGGGCAAGCTGGCAGATGCCATCCCAGTCTTTGCTGATATACTGGTGGTGAAGCACAGTGAGTAACCTGCCATGCTCCACTGACGGGTTGTAGTCACCGCCCTAATACACGTTAGTGTGCATGCACTGCCCCATCCCCGATGTGTGAGGTTATGAAGGTCGCACAAGAATCTTGTCCCAGAAGTTGGCGTGGTGTTCAGACCTCTTGGGTTGCTGTAACAAAGTTCATTGGTGTGAACGCTTGCAATTTCTGTTCCTCACACTAGGTAATTTAGTGGATCATCTGCCGTTGGGCTTGATGTACCCAAACGAAGGTGTAAAGGCTGCTGTCTGCTACCTGTATGGCAAGCTGTACTCCTCCCCTGTTGGCACAGAAAGGCTCTCAGCACACTTCGAAGAAAAGCTCTGTGGTCTCTTCTTGAATACTCTGGGCCACGCTCAGACAAAGGAGCTTCAGGTTAATTGTTTGGGTAAGGCATTGCTGAGAGAAACTGCAAGGTGCAAGGGAAGGCTTAGAACAAAGGTGAAATCCTTGGATGGTTTAGATGCCCTGATGTGGGTTGGTCCCTAAAAGAGCTGTTTTTCTCCTTGTTTGAAGCAGTTGATCCTTGCTGTTAGCACACAGCAATCAAATGACCCAGACCTGCTGCTGAGAAGTGCATATGTGCACTGTGTGTAAGTGAATGCCCAGAAGTGTCTGAATGCAAATGCTATGCACAGACAGATGGGTTTTGTAGACCAGTGGCATGGAGTCTAACAAATATCATCTTCAGGTGTGGGGCATCATGTTCTTCAGGTTAAAAAGGTAACTTGGAAGTGATGTTTTCGTGCATTTATGCTTCCAACTGCGTTTATGTGCTGGAGAGCACAATTTCAGCCTTCCTGGCACTTCTTGTTTGCAAACCATCCAGGGAATTCCTTTTTCTTCTAGGAGGTGAGTAAGAATTGGATTGCTCCTTAGATCATCTACTCAGCCACTACAAAAAGATGATGATTCCTTTGAAAGCTGAGCTCAGGCATTATCCCTTGTGAATTTGTACTGACGTGTACTGATGATTTCCATCGATACCTGTAACAGTGCTCCATAATTTTATACTAGGGGTGTGTTTTTTTTAATGTATGTGTGGATATCCTTTAACTAAAAGCAGCTATTTCTGTAAGAGCCTGTCCCATGTGCAGTATGATGCTCATTCTTGCTCCCACTTTTTCAGGTTTGCTAAAGGAGCTGCTGAAGTCTGACCATTTTGTATCCATTCTTATGAATAATTCAAGGACAGAGGAGGAATCTGAAAACTCTGACTTCTTAGAAGGGGAAAATCCACTTCCACTTGTTCTCAAAAAGGTGATTGCTGAAGTAGTCTTACAGCATGCAGCCTATGACTTTCTAACAGGTTATCTCTTGTTCTGACATGAATTGTTGGTAGAAGTAAAAATTTACTAGCCTCTATTGAATCTTTATTCCATTAACTTGAATGCTGTTGCCAACACTGACTAGCAGTAGAGGCTGCATTGGAAAATGGGGACACCCCCATAGATCTCCTTGTTGTTCATTCCTGAATCATGCAGGGAAAAGTTTTCCTTGTGGCCTCAGCTGGTTTTACTCACCATCACGTGAAACTCTTGTAGTGCCAGTAAGGCTAATTGTTGGGGCAGAGCTATTCTTACTTCTATAAGTATATATATATAAATATATAAATGTATATGTATATATTCTTGTATTCTCTATTGTAGTTCTCGTGTTGCATTTTTTAGTGCATTTAGCCTAGTATTTTGTCATGCCACACCAAGTTTAATCAGTGAAATACATGCCAAAAGAGATATATTTTATTTAGTTATTTTAAATTTTAAAATGTAGAGGGAACTGTTCACTACTCATATCTGCACAGTTGACTTCCTATTTTCTTTCTGGCTTTTGCTTCCCATCAGTTTTTGTTGACCAGAGATGAGATGTTACAGGCAGCGAGTTCTCACTGTGTGGCTGCAGTGCTGGTTCACTCTCCCAGCAGATATGCTCCTGCCTTTATCCATGCAGATGTCCCAGGTAAAGAAGGGCAATAGCATCGTATTTTTTGTCTCTTTGTCTGCTTGTTTTAGGCATCAGCCTGGCTCCATGAGGTCCACTGCTGGCATAATCTATGCAGTGACCTTTTTGTATCCATAAAAATGTCTAATGTGATTTTAGAAATAGAAGTGAGGAAGGAGTTTTCAGTTGAAAGTATAATAGCTGCTGTCAACAGGCAAAATGGAGTTTCCTCTGCAAGAATTTGGGCACTCCTTGAGGTCAAGGCCCATCATGCAGTATGGACACAAAGCCTAAATAGGCTGGGTTCCCATCTTATCCCACTAAATATTTTAAGTGTGCTCAGAATTTGGCCTAGGAGGTCTAGCTTTAGAATCCATCTGTGGGAGATGGTTCATCGGTTCACTCTACTCCCAAAACACAGAAATGTTCTGTTTTTGCAAATTCTTGGTGAGATACAAAAGTTCTGAGGAAAAAAAGATCACTTCATCTGTTATAGCTTGCTTTGTGGCTCTTCTTTTGTGCCAAAGGTTAGAGCCACAATTCAGCTCCTGCTGGATAAGTTTCTGCTGGGAAGAAGCCTGCCTGTGGGTCTCTGCTCTCTAGTCACTGTGTTTTGAAGACTAGCACACCTCCAAGAATCGACTCCATTCCTGCTATTTCATAATACAACAGTTCTCCCTATGGCTGTTGCTATGCCTCCTGCTTTCCTCCTCCTCCCTCTGCTCCATTCTAGGAGCAGCTGTGCATGCTGTGAACAGACTGCCTTTTACCAGGGTGCCCTTATTTGTGTGTGCCTGTGTTCACAGAATTCCTGTTCGAGTGTCTCTTGTGCAACAGCGAGATTCTCATCTGGTCAGTGTACTGCTGTCTGCTTCTGCTAACTGAAGAGCGCCTTTTCTTCTCGAAGTGTCACACAGTCTATGGTGAGTCATCAGCCTTTCTGACAGAGCGACCGCAAGTAATGCTGCCAGCATTGCTTGTGCCTCAAGCTGAATTTCGGCACTTCACACACAATCACAGTTTCCAGTCAGGATTTATAAAGGACTGAATATGAGTACTCACCAGATATGTTTGTGAGGTCTGCCGCAGCTTGAGTTTACAGTGCCACTGTCCTAATGAGTTGCTGACGAGCATGCATCCGTTATAATAACCAGTTATGATGACTGTTAGTATAACCTGACTGTTAGTAACCAGGTATAAGGAGTTACTACTAGGTGTTGCTGTGGAGATGCCAAGGGTTGATTTAGGAAGGCCAAATTCCTTCCATTCTTATGAACTTTCCTTCAGCAGTGGAGATTAAGGCCTATTATCAGGGAGCTGAGTGAATATATTGTTTTAGAGAGTTGTTTCTGCCAGTGGCTCAGAAAAATGATTGTTTAAATCTTCCTGCCTTTCAAAAGTTCTTTTTGCTTCTGTCCTGGAATTTGGGATATTAAAACCCCCCTCTGTGACTTCTCTTGAACATTGCAGGCATTGAGTCTCTGGTGAGGAGTCTCCAAGATGTCCTGCAGCTGAACAATGTGGAGTTACACAAACAAGGGCTCCTGCTCTTCACTGAAATACTGAAACGGTGAGGAAGTGCCCTCTATCTGGCTTGCACAGGCAGTGTTTGGTGTCCCAAAATGGAAACTGTTGTGCTTTTGCTTTTTAAGGTTTTTGTCTGAGGACAAATACCTACCTACACTGCTAAAGCTTTTGTGTTTGAAGCATGTTGTTCTCTTTGTGCATACAACCTGTATATCTGCACCTCCCTGCCTCCTTGGCTACCTGGGAGGTGAATTCTCCTTTCAGCTGTAGACAGAACAGGAGGGGAAGACTAGGAAGGTCCAGGTGTATTTGAGCAGTCTGGCTCCTGCTAAGAGTGACAAAATAGAGCATGTAAATTCCATGGCTTTGAGTCCTCTGTCATCAGCTGAGCTAAATTCAAATAGCAGAAACAAATTCCAGGCTGAAATATTAATGTGTTCTGTCAGATTTTTCCTTGTTTTCTGCTAAGGAATAACATACCCTGGCTTGTTTATCTTCTGTGCTTCCTGTTCCTGCCTGTGTGATCTTGTTCCTGTCCTGTCATGCTAGTGACAGAGTCTTGTTTTTGCCACTTAGTTCCCCCAGGAGAGCCCTGGAGCTGAATTTTGGAAATGTCAGTCAATTTTATAGCAAGTGGTAGGTTAAAAAGGAAAAGGAAAAGCAGCTGCATTAGAACAGCGTGAGGATGCCAGTGTGGGATTTGTCAGAAAGAGAAACCAGAATGTGGGAAACACTAGTTACAGCATTTGTGCTTGTAAAACAAAGGGAACGCTCTGTGCAATTACTCCGATTTTCTAGCACACACATTCTGTTTCTCTGAGGTTTACATTTGAAATGTCACTTTATTTAAAACTATATCATATGGAGAGAAGGGTCTCATCCTGGAACCTCTCTTGTTTTTCCATGCAGCTGTATTCTCTTGCTCTATATGTGACCACCACACTCTGGTGTTACCCAGGCAGGACGTGCTGCCTCTGTTGGCACTGTTAGAAGTGTCAGGAATGGTGTGTAGCTCTTCCTGGCGTGCTCCTTGCCTCTCCCAGCACAACCAGAGTGGCAGGCACAGTTTGGGGCCCAGAGACAAGAGGCTGCAGGAAGGTGCAGGAGTGCCGTCCTTAATGCATTTTTTTTTTTTTTTTCAGCCCTGTAGACATCCTAGTGCACCATATTGCAAGTGGGTTTGTGCCTCCTGAGTGAGTCAGCAGCACTCCTCCATCCCTTCCTCCCTGCATGAGTCATTGAGGACTTTCTTTCCCGATGTGTTTTACTTCAGAGGGTCAGTGATTAAAGGAAGGAAATAGAGGGGATTAATAGAATTACAGTATAAGTAGAAACAACTTCAAGTTCAGCATGTTACTTATGGCTTGGGCCAGAGGCTGATCCTGGTGCCTGAGCTCCCTGGCCTTTTCCCTGCCTTGCCCACCTCTCAGCCTTTTCTCACAGCAGAACGTGAAGTGACTGTCAAACTGGATTTGATCCCGCTGAGTAACTCAAGAGTGGTTCTGCCTCTGCTCACTTTTTGCCCTGAAGCTGAGCTGCAAATTTAATTTCTACTGAAGTTTACTTTTCTCTTACATTTGTCCATGGGAGCTTGTGCTCCTGGCTTGCCTTAGTCTGGCATGTCTGTGAAAACTGAGTAACAGGGAATACTCTGGCTTCCAAGTCTGGATGCTGTCATGCTGTCCTTCTTTTCTTGCTTTGCTTTGGAGAGGCCCCCTGGCAGGCCATTAGTGCCTCTCTTCCACATGTAGCTGCCTGTCTTCTCCCTTCTTTCACGATTGTACCTGACTTGCCAGGAACCACATGAGCATAGTCTGCCGTTTGCACATCTCTGCCCAGTAATGGGATTAATGACTTGTCATCCCCCCATGCTTTCATATTGAATGCTCAAAGGTGTTGGGCCACCAGGTAATCAGATGACCAAAATGATCACTATCAGGAAAAAAAGTCAAACCCATTGTGTTTTATTTGTTGTTTTTTTCCTGCTTACTTTTTAAGTTTTTGAAAGTTCCAGCCCTTCTGGCAGCATCTGCCATTAGAATTGCTGTAGGACTGTTAGAGGAGCTATTCTCATGGCCTTGTCCTTGCTCTAGGATGGTAGTGTTTACTTGTTTACTCAGAAATATGGATTGCCAGATTAACCTGCAAAATGCCAGAGCAGATCATCTCGGAATTAAGTCCTAGGTAGAGAGATCTCTGTGTTTTGCAGAGCCTGTTTTTCATGTGCTTTTCATGTCACTATTTGCTGGTACATTCACAGAGTTATCCAGGCTGCGGGGCTTTTTTTCATCATAGTAGGGCTCCAGACCTGCTGAAGTTCACTCTTTGTAGCAAACCCTCCACCTGCTCAAATTTGAGGCTACAACCTTGAGAGCAGCTGGCTCTGAATACTGAAAGGCATGGTTGGAACCACATGGCTCAGCTGTCCATTTGGTCAAATAAGGAGAGGGTGATACTATTGCTTACTCTGACAATATTCTTCTTGCTTACCCTGTTTCCTCTTTGCAGGCAACCAGTGGAAATCACGTTATTCACAAACCGAGGTGTATGTCTAGATGCCATTGATGTTTTGATGAAGACAGTGGACTGCCCAGTGCTGGAGGTGGTAGTGGAGGCTGTGAAAGCTGTGGCAGCTTTTCTGAGGTAGGCAGGAAAGCGTTTACAGGCTTTTCTTCAGACAGATCTGAAGAAGTGTTGGTCTCTGTGGCTCCCTTGTGTCTGTGTGGGTGGGTGTGCGCTGCAGTGGGAATTCTGGCTGAGGCAGGATGGGTATAGCAGAGCTAGCTTCCCACCCACCTGCCAGGGCACTGAAGCTGTGGTAGGCAGCAAGATGCTGGAGCAAGGATCTAGCATCCCAGGCAGGCCTGTAACTGCAGCTGCTGTGGCTGTCTCACGCGCTGGCCTATCCAAACAGATAAGACCAAGCATACACTGATATGCTTCCTGGTTGTAGTGGGAGCAGACACTAAGTGTAGTGAGGGTGTGTTTGGACTCACATCTGCATGAAGGCACTGTTCAGACCTTGTGACCTTAGCATGCTGTGCTGGAGAGAAATGGCAGTGGCACACTGCTGTCCAAAGGGGTGTTATTTCTGTTGGTGTCGCCTTCCCACGTGGAGTGTCCCCAACAGGGAATGCACATGCTGTCTTTCTTTCTTCTTGTTCAGGAAGGACCATCTGAGCTGTCCTCCAGTCCCATATGAAAAGCTGCAGAAACTGCTGGAGGCAGTGCTGAAGAGATGTGCTGACCTTTCCCCACCACAGAGTAGCAAGAATCATGCAGTAAGTCAAGAGTTGTGCTCGTTGGTAGGACCAAGCAGGATAGGGATGATTCTCCTAGCATGTGGATGTTGTTTATATGTTCTGTACCCTTACCTGTGACTGTTGGGGTCTCTGGTGTTTCTTTTGATCCTCATACCTTGACAAGTTAACAATCTTTGTCTCTGAAGGAGCTGAAGATGGATGCTGTTGAGTGCTCTTTCTAAATCAGTGAAAATCTGTGGGGCACCGAGTGAGCGTGCTGCTCTCATTATATATTCAGTGCTGCTAGGTTCATTTGAACCTCCCCTTCTTTGGGCCCCCGCTTGTAGGCTGCATCATGCAGTCTATTTTTTTGGCAATGAATATCTCTCGCTGTGCCTTCAGACCAAGAGAGTCACGTTGTATGCGCAGTGATTCCTTAGCAAGGGAGTTGTTAGCCGCTATTTGAACTGCCAATCCCTTCCTGTTCCTGGAATATGTTCCTGGAATATGTTCCTGGAATACGCAGTCAAAGTGATGTGCTGCTGGGACCCGTGCACCTGTGAGGGGAGCTCCCATCACTGATGACTAGTGACAAGGCAAGGGCTGAGCCTTCTTGCTCTAGGCTCAGGGTCATGTAGGTTTAGACTGCATTTTTGTGGCAAGAGCATCTTGTGGGGGTGCCAGAACCCCAAATGCCTGCTGAGCTATCTTTAAGCCTAAGTTGTTTGGTACCAAATGTCTGTCTTATCTGCCTGGAGAAAACAGAAAAGCTTTTGGTCCCATAAGTAGATGTTGGTCAATCTATTTGCACACACAGCTTTGTGTCAGGATAAAAAGCTTTACAGGAAGGTAATTAGGCAGACAGCAAAGACATTCAGGCTGTCTTTAATGGGGGAAAAGGAGAAATGATTGTAGCTGTACTAATGTGTTGCAGTATCAATTGAGGAAAGATAAGGAGTTCTGAACTGCCAGGCCCAATGCATTGCCAAATCATCCCCCATCAGTATTCAGAGCAGAGCACCACAACAGGTTACAGTGTAAAGGTAAATTTTGAGCTCCAAGTGGTTCCCAGCTTGGGCATATGATGAACTCTGACCCTGCAGGTGGCTTCTGGCTAAACTCAGTAGGATGCTGTGTGGGAACAAGGGCCAATACAGGCATAGTTGCTTACAAATCTGAGCCAGAGTGGAGAACTTACAAGATCTCTGAAGAGGGAGAGAAACTACTCAGCACTGAGTCAATAGTAATTGGAAGAAATGCAATAAAAAAAAAACAACCACCCAAGTATTCCCAGAAGAGTTTGAAGCTGAGCTGTTTAAAACTCAGATTAGACCAAACCATGGCAATACAGGCTATAGTGCCCAAGGGACAAGGCAGTGCAGAATTAGTAGCCCTGTAATTCTGCCTTCCCTAGGAAGAGCACAGTAAATCTCTAACTTTGCCCTCTCTAGGGAAAGCAGAATAGTAAAGAAGCATCTATGTAAAAGAAGTGATTGAAATGAAAAATGTTCTTCTCCTCCTGCTGGTATCAGGGAAGAAAGCCATTTTGTCTGACAGTGAACACAAGATTTTGAAGAATTCTGTCCTTTAACAGGGCGATCTCCTGTTCTCAGTGTCTCGGAGTCTTAGCAGAGTTTCTCAGAGACAGGGCCAGCTCTTGCTCAACACCCTGGAAAGTTTCAGAAGTGCTTGCAGGTGAGGACAAGGGAGGGATGTGGGTGGGTAGTGTGTGTGTCTGTCCTTCTGTCCTTGTGAATGAATTCCTTTACCGAACCTACTACTTAAATACCATGGGTGGGTTCACTGAATGGCACTTGTTAGTGAAACAACAGGAGGAGGAATATGCAGTAACAGTGAACATTTTATGACACCTGTATGTGTCTGCTAAGAAATTTCGCTCAAACCTACCAGTTTCATGTTTTGGCCAGTGAAGAACTACTTGGAAATTAGCCCAAACTGGTGGTGATAGAAGAACTGTGGGAAGGTATGTGTGCAGCTGTATTGCTGTGGCCTACTGTATGTGGTCTCACTGCTGGAGGGGCTAGCCATTTAACAGATAGATATCTGCCCCAGATGATGACCTTGTTATTTGCTCATGTTTGTAACCTGTTCCTGCACGTGGGTTTATCGTCACCGACTTTTCCCGTTTTGCTGTGTGGGAGCTCCCTCTCAACCCCTACCTGCACAGGAAAAGGTGACAGAAGAGTTTGGGTATGAACCCAGATCTGCTGTTAGGCGAGTCTGGTCACCATGGTTATTTTGCCTGCATTACTTAGGTTTGGCTTGGCTGAGAGAATTCAGTCAGCAGAATGTCCCTGTCTGTGCTGACCCAGTGCCTTGGGATGGTGCTGAAGGTTGTCATGGTATTTGGATGAGCTGAGTGGCCCTCAGTCTGATTTTCATGAGGTTTGCTGTATTGTGCTCTAGGCACTGTGGCCTGGCTGCATAACTTTACTCTTGTGTTAATAGGGCCTCTCACAGCAGATACTGTTTTCAGATAAGCTAAGTTTTCCTTTTCCAAAGCGTGGTCAAGTTGCGCAACACTGATGACTTTTAATAGCTTCACTCAAGAGGTAGCTCTGTGTTATTGCCAGGTTCCTATGTTTGCAGCCCATCCGGTATCTGTGGGGTCTTTCGTGGTGGATATGCAGTGTCTCCTGGCTTCAGAGTGAGGAGGATTCCTCTCTCCTCTGGTACTCGCTGTGTGTTTGTAGGTTAGCAGTGGAATTCCAGAGTGACCCCATGGCCCAGGAGAATGCTTTCACTGCCCCTGGCTTGGAGAGCAAGGAGACGCTGAGCAACTTCTCTGAGTTCCTGCTGAGGATCTGTGACAGTCTCTGCATCCCCATGGTCATGGTAGGGCTTCTTTTGGATTTGATCTATTCCTTTAAACTTGGTCTATTCCTTACGAAAGATGCCCTCAAGCACCAACAGTACGTGGTACAGGTCTTACGGGGAACAGAGCATGTAGAGTGAACCCAGAATAGCTGTGACATTTACCACTTCTTCAGAGCCAAATGTAGTATTACGTAGTTCGTGCAAAATGGGAGTGTTTAGTCTCAGAGGGTGGAGAAATTCTTAATGTTTCCATGTAGATGGCAGTGTCTTTCCTCAGACCGTGCAATCCCCATAGCATACCTGCCATGTTACCTAATCCATGGCAGCCCTGTTGCAAACATTGAGTAAGTTTTACTGGTGCTTTGCCACAGGTTCAGGTGTATGGATCCTTGTGGTTGCTGTGGGGGCTTGGAGAAGTTTTGGTTTTATAACCAGTCTGCTGGTAGGCAGCTGCAGCGGCACTGCTGTTGTCAGCCCTGAAGGGAAGGTGCAGTGCATGTCCAGTTTGGCAAAGCTGGAGACAGAGTGCTGCTTCTTGCTCATTGGATTTGGGTAAAAATTAATGGACTGTGGTGAAATTGTCCAGTGACCTTCTGCAAGAGTGAGCTGAGTCGTTCTCTTCCAAATGTTTTAGTGCTGGACTCTGTGGAGAACTTAAATGCCTGTTCGCCGCTGCTCAATAAAACTCTACATTAAGTGTTGCTGAAGTCAGCTGCACTTAAGTATATGTCCCGTGTTGTATGCCGTGCTGCAGAATTGGCCATTGGACCTGCAAGAGCAATTATGGCCAGGGTAATGTGGGCACTAATGGGGCCTGACTGGTTGCCAGCTGGAACCAGGAAAATGTTTCGTGTTTGCTGTAATGTCTTGCAGTGTTAGCAGTGTGGCTCATAACATTGGCTGAGGGGAACGTTAGTTGCTTTCAAAGTGCTACCAGGCTTTTTGGTAGAACTGTTACTCTATTTGTTTGGATTTAGGAAACTTTAGGAGAGGGCAGGAGGCAGGAAAAAAGCTGTAGCTTAGTGTGTATTGCATGTCATGCCTCTGATCCTTTCTTCCTTCCACAGAACTACCTGGAAAGGGCTGTCAGCTCGTCAGTGATGGAAGTTTTCATCTCAGCACTAAACACCCTCTTTACGGTGGTGCCAAACATGCGGATTAAGTTCTCCAAAAAGCTGGGTATGGTGGTAGTGCAGGATCATGTTCTCTGTGCTGATTAGAACTCCTATGTACTCTGTGTATTCCTTGCTCTTTTTACACCAGAGAGGTGACACACAGAATTCAGTTCCTCTCTTTTAAACATGTAGAGCTGTCAAATCTTCTCCTTTCCTTCTGAGAAAACAAAGAAAGCTCAGGTGCCCTCCTACAAACTGAACTTGGAATAGTTTATTGTGGGAGAGATGGCCTTACACGTATTCTTACTGACACGGCCTGCCTTGTTCACCAGGCTTGCATGGAGATAATTATGGGGCCAGGCTGCTATTTTCCTTTATCATAAATATTCTGTGCTCCTTTGACATTTCTGTCTTGCTTTCTGTCTAGCATCCTCCTGCTTCATCCGACTGACGCTGGAGCTGAAGGCCAGATTTTGCTCTGTACAAAGGTATTGTGCTATGTGAATTGTGAGTGAGTCAAAAACTTCCGGAGGGCAAAGCAGATCAGGCCTCATCTAATGCACCCGATTTAAGCAAGAAGGGAGGTTAAGAAACTCAAGAGTGGTTGTATCTTACGGCAAATTGTAAACACTGCCTTTGGAAAAGCTGGATCTGTGAGAAGGGAGAAGCAGTTAGCTAGGGGGAGGGTGAATTTTCACAGCTCTGCAAGAATTCTGTGCTCCATTGTGAGCTGTGCAGAGATGAAGCAGTCTGACTTTTGAAGAGTGAAGTTGGTGGGTGCTTTGTAAAGGAGTAACAGTAGCATCAGCTCCATCTAAGCTCTGGCTTCCAACGCACATATCACCGCTACCTTTGTTCCCTGGGGTGTGATAATGCGTAAGATGTGGGAGGGAGGAGGAAGACTTTAACATGAGGCCTTGCAAAGGGTCGTCTTAGCAGAGTTTACGATTTCTAGGTTGAGTAACACTGGGGGAGTCTCCCTTCTGCTCTGCAGAGATGCCTTACCTCCTCTTCCCTATGACTGTATCTCATTAAAAGAGTAAACAAAATACACTGCACCCTCATCCAGCTTAACACCGTGGAAATTAAAGTGATGATGTTTGTGCCTGTGAGTGGTGTGTGGGGAGTGACCTAGGTCTCTAAACAGAGTAGTGTGTGACACCAAGGATGCTGTGGTACAGTGCAAAGATGTTTGATTATGTCCTATACGATGTTTAATTATGTCCTATACGTTATGTCCAATGAAATAATTGGAGAGAGAAGTACTTGGAAATACAGCTGGTCTCACCCTTTTAGGTGACATTCTATTGACATTCTTCATGGTTCATCCCTGAAAACACCATTGTGCCAAAATCTTTCACACTGGCAAACTCCTTACCAGTGTTTGCCAGTGAAATTAGGTATCGGGAGCCACCCTCGTACAGCATTCTCTGCAAAGTTAGGGGTCCTGCCCTTGCAGGACTTGATGCGAATACATGATACGATGATTGTGAGAGTCCCCCGCTGTATTCATATCATCCCAAGGCATCTGGAATTGCTCACTGTTGTCACCACTGCTGCATCTGCCACATCTGTGAGCTGACTCTTCTTTGGGAGCTCTTGATTTTCCTGGAAGCCCGGGTTGGTTCCTGGAGTCCTGTTACGACAGCAGGTGGTTGAATATGACCAGTCAGTAAACTGAAGTTTTGGCAAGCATTGTGTGATAGTGGAAGTGTGAAGAGGATGTGTCTAGCCTTCTTCGCTGTATCTTTCTGTTCTTCACAGTAATCCTGCCTTGAATCAGGCCTGTTGCAGATTCCTCTGCAACTTGTGCCTGAGCCTTTACTCCACCACAGAGAAGGAGAGAATTTCTGCTCAGGAAGGCAAGTTCAGGGAAGGAGACACATTGCTTCATTTAGGTTGAGGCCCTGCCAGCCTCTATTTAGGCAAAGGAAAAAGGGGCAAAGAAAGAAGGAGGAAGGGGGGGGAGGGGGGCACATATAAGCTCTATTTAAAGATTTTTTTCTAGCTTTTTTTTTTAAAGCTGATCCATTGAGAAGATAAGAGAATGCATTTTGAAGAGTTTGACCCTACCTGAATGAGTATTTCATGTGCCTTTTGTTTATTACATGGTGACATTTATTAGCACAACTGTGCATGGCTTAATTGCAATTATATTAGTTGCCAGAGTCACCCTTATCTTATTATTAAGGTCTTTTTTTTTTTTTTTTTTTTTTCCTCTGGCATACTCTATTTTTCCCTGCAACTTTCCATTTTAGTTAAGTTCCAAATAAATAAGATGAAAGTTTCCACATCACAAAAGCCACTTTTTCTGCTAGCAGTGGTTGGTCACTGTAGTGGCAGCATCAGCAAAGAGCTGGGAACCTCAAACAGAAGTCTCTTTTTATCCTCAAAGCCAGCTCTGTTAGATCAGGTCTCACACCTCTATTCATTCCAAATCATGGATGTGCTCTTGCTGCTTCATGTGCTGTATGCAGACTGGGGTAGTAAGCCGCCTTTGATATTTCTTACATCAGGAGCTTCACTAATTTAATATGATTGAGCTAAAGGCAGACAGGTGCTTCCATTCCCTCTCCCTTTCCCCCCCCGTTCCTCTCTGCTTATGCATAGACATTGCCCATCACTGCCTGCCCGCTCATATTAGTTTTATGTTTAGAGGAAGAGATGTCTGAGCTCCTGCAGAAGGGTTTGCCTCAATTAAACTACACCGTTGCTGAAAGCCTTCTCCTCCTGGCTGAAAACCCTGAGGCGTTCTCCTTGGATCAGTCCCTTTGCAGCCACCAACACTGCTTCATACTCCTCTCATACTTTGCCTACACCCTTGGGGACAGGTGAGCCACGAGCATGCAAGGCAAGTAGTTATGTGGCCATTACAGACCGTGTATCAGTAGGTAAAACATGTCTGATTTAATTGCTTCCACTCCAATCTCCTTGCCTGCAGGTTTGTCCCAGAAGCAGAACTGTTTTTAGCCATAAGAAATTTCCTCCTATCAGCACAGGACCGTGGAGACTGTCCCCCTCCATACATACTCAGAGCTGTGCTTTACCTCCTTGCTGTTTGTCAGGACAAAGGCAAAGGCCTGGACTCGGTAAAATATTTCATTCCTACCTGTTGGAACCATTTTACTGAAACTAAGGTTCCCCCCTTCTCCTGTCAACCCTCCTGCAGAAAGTATTTTGGTATGTGTGGTGAGTAATGAATGAGTGGAGAGTGTGCAATGCATATACACTCTGGAAAGTTAACTGTGAAAAGCCACTAGGGGATAGGGATTTGATTGAATAAACTCGTGTCTGTGTGGGAAGTGTAAATGTGTTGGAAAGGCTGTAAATTCACATACAGAATATTATAAATTTCATAGCTCGGCTCTCCTGAACACATCCACAGCCACTGCAGCAGGCTTTCTAGTGTTCCCATATGGCTCTTTGCTGCTGCACAGCTTTGAGCACTGTGTAAAGCCTACAAGTTTCCTAGCCTTTGTGATGCAAATGGGCTTCACAAAATGATGTTTAACTGATATGTTTGATTGTCTACTAAAAGGTCTGTGTGACTGTTTTTAACAATAAACTCTCATCGCTTCAGCTTTTGGATATTCACTACCTAGTGGTTATTTTGTTCTCTCTCCCCCTCTCCCTTTCCCTCTCACATGCTTAACAGAGGTCCTTGTGTACCATAAGGAGGATCCTGGATAATCTCCCAGATCTGGGCTTGGTCTACGTTCACTGTCCTCTCCTGCTTGAATTTTTCCTGCGCTACCCTGAACTTATGGGGAGATTTGGACACCAGGTTCTACAGCTCTGGTTTTCCTGGGAAGACTGCAATCAAACTCAGACTGAAGGAGCTGGTTTGGGCATGTCTGATCAGCTGAACAGTGCTAACCCCTTACTTCCCATTCTGAAGAGCAATTCCAGCATTTTGCTTATTTTACTGGTATGTGACTTTCACAAGGACAGACTGTCATCCCGGCTTTAATACAGGGGGAGCACTTAGGGCTTTTTGGTTATTAAAGCACTTAGTGCTGTTCTGAGGCCCGTGTCTGCATACACAGGCTTCCAACTTGCAGACAAGCCTGATATGGAAAATGGGATTGTGAACATGTGTTAGCTCTTTTGGTTATCCATCTACTGTAATGGAAAAGGAACTTCTGGGAACTGGTAGGAAGGGACCTGAGGGGTGCTGCTGATGTATTCCATGAAAAAAAATGACGGGCTTTTTCCTTTCTCTATCCCAATAACACAGATGGATACGCTAGATCCTTCTGTGGTAGTATTTCAGGAAGCGGCTTTGCTAATTTGGGAGCAATGGTGTACTACTAGTAGATGAGAAGGATGCGAGGAGCAAAGAACTTTCAAAAAAGAAGCAGAAAGAGAGCAGGTCTTGAGGGCCTGGATTTCTGTTTGCCTTTTTTAATTATTATTATTTTGTTTGCTTTTAACTGGAGCATCTTGTCAGATATCTTTGCAGTACTCTGAGTTTTTAGGACTGCAAACAGCACGTTGCATTGCTCTTAAAAGATAAAATACAAAGCTTAGGACAGGGAGAATTAATGAGTGTAGGGGGAAAAGAGGCCTTGCAGTAGCAGGACTAGTGTTTTGCCTTTGCTGATGTAATGAGCTCTATATGTGTGTCTCATGATCTATACAATCATGAGAGGATCCATGTGCCGATGGCTGCTCGAGGTCTTCTCTCACTTCCACCTCTCCCACCTGCCCTGTCACCCCTCCCCATCGGTGGCCACTTGTCCCATGATTGTTCAGCCAGTCTGATAAGCAAACACTTGTTAGTATTTCCACACAGGAACATTATATTTACCTTAAGGGAAAAGCTAACAGCTGTGATGTTTCCTCTGCAGCCTGTTACAGTAGGAACTTGGTAGTTTCCGTATGTGTTTCTGTGTATCACTGAGAACAGAAACCCATGTCAGCAAACTGAAGAAGCCAGGTTTGATGCTGAGTGGGCACCTGTGAGGCATCCCAGACTGGCAGGTGTTTGTTCTGATCTAAGGCGCTCTGAAGTACGTTTTCATATCCTGTGTTACGGAACTGATCGACAGAAGGGCCTTTGTGTAGGACAGTTCTGTAACAGTTAGGGCGATATTACAGAGCAGGTGACAGTATCCAAGCATTTGATGCCGTTGCCAGAGCAGTAGTAAAGGTGATCAATGCATTGGCAGAGTGCAAACGAATTCAGAAGTGTCCCAGGAAATGTCTCTGCCCTATTACCTTTGGCAATAGTTCTGGAACTATCACTCCACAACCTAAAGCAAATGTGCACATTGCAGGTCTGTCACTGCACAAAAGGGAAATGGTGACTCCTCCTCTCAATGGTACAGCATTCCTACTGTCCCCTGTTCTGTCCTGCCATCTACTCTTGCAGAAATAAATTAATTTAGCTCTGTCCTACTCTTTAATGTGAGTTGTAATAAATCACAGGCTTTGACAGTTTACCTATCAGCTGGGGAAGGGCATAATCAATCTGAATTTAGATGGCCTAATAAACCAGTGCAATATCCTGAAATAAATATACTGTCAGATATAAACAAAACTTATGAGGTGAATAACCTCAGCCTGAGAATCCACTAGTAAAATGGAAAAGCCTCTGCATGGTGGAGTGAAACAAAAATTAATGTCCTTCCAAGGATGATATATTTGCTTATCTGCTTTTAATAAATGCCTGGAATAGATGGAACAGATGGTTGGTGGCTTCATCTGAGACCTTGAGCTCCCGAGTAGGAAGGAAAATGTCAGCACAGTGATGCATGTAGCAGGACTGGGAAGGCTGTGGCCCTTGGTTAGCGCTATTTTGTGCTGTGTATGTTTACCTGGGAATGAATGTGGTGGTGATCACACATTGGCCCACTTGTTTTCTCCACGCTGCATGTCTGAGCTGATCTCTCAGGGAATGGAGATAGGCTGACTGACATGAGATTATGTTCCTGAATATCATACGGAGTAGATAGATGTCAGTGGAGCAGATTGTGCAGATGACTCCCTGTCCCTTATTCCTGGAGGTCTCAAATGTAGGCAGGAAATAGGCTCAGAGCTAGAGAGGTGTGGTTTTTTGTTTGCTTTCCTTTTTTTTTTTTTTTTTTTTCTGGCACAGAGCATGTTCTTACTTTAACTGCTTCCCTTAGGTAGAGGGTCCCAAAGCCCTTTCCTCTCCATCATCCTGGTCTGAATGCCTGACTACTGTGTGACAGCGGAAGGGAACTGGAAAAGGCTCTGGGCAGGCTATGGGCTTGGTAACATTGCTCAGATCAGTTCTCTTTCCTGTTTACCTCTTTCTGCTGTGCCGTTTGCAATGCAGTAGTCAGGACTACTGGGAGAAGAGAGGAACGGTAGCACTGATGTAATCTATGTTGAGACTATCACAGTATGTCAGCACTACAGACCATTTCTTGCCTTGCCTTTATGGAACTGCATCTATACATGCTGTGCAGGTGAATTTAATGTTAAACACCTTAGCAACAGAGTATGCCCAAATTTAGGCTACTGGCTGTGGGATTTAGCTCAGAGACTCCACACAGAGCTCTATATTCAAGAAGAAGGTTTGTGGGCTGGATGCTCTGTACGTGACTCTTCCATTTTCAGTGACTGAGTGATTGCTTGTCTGGTTTATGTACGTTTCATGCAGTTTAGCTGTTATGTTGCTACTGCAGATAGTAGGCTGCCAGCCTGAGACTCCTGAAAATGAGTAATTATGGACTGACTCAAAGCAAGCTTGATTTTAGGTAAGCATGTTAATATGCAGCCTGATTTTTCAAAACAACGACAGCAGCAGTGCCAGAGGCTCTGCATTCTTGGCAACAGGGCCCTGGCTTTCTGTACTCGTTTTTCTAAAGCCTTGACCCTAAACATATCTTTCCCCTACCCCTGTGTGCTGGATGGGGGTAACATAGCCAAGTGTGTTCTTTAAACAGGGTGTTATTCAGAGATGCCTATCAGAAGAGTGTCCGTCTGCTTTATTCAGTGCTCCATTTAATCAGGACGTACTTAGTCTGAACAATGCTTTATTCGGATGTTTCCCATGACTCCAGATTAGCGTAGTGGTATTAAATAGCAGTGACTTCTGCCTAATCAGGGCAGAATGGTAATGTGTGTCTTGCTTCCCTCCCAGGACCTGGTCTGCTCAAGCTCCGTGGAGGTGGCTCAGAAGGTGTTGATGACTCTGAGGACCTTCCTGGAAAGAAGTGAGGATGTCCTTGTCTGCGATCTCCTCCGGAGCCGGTTCCTGCAGATTCTGCAGCAGCTATTGGTAGAGAGTACCTCAGCTTCCTTACAAGGTGACTCCCGTCTTGGACTTGGCTCTTTTTATACAATCAACTAGCATGGTAGATGTCTGAAGCTATGCAGACTGGGATAAAGTGTCCATCCCTTTTGCCTCTCTCTGTGCTGGACAGCTGGGTGTGCCTGAGTACAGATGGTTCCCAGGACACAGAGACTGTAAGCAGAGATCATTTGAATAATTCATGACAATGGTCCCCACACAAGATCTGTGATAATACCAGACTTCATAATTCTGTTAAATCTCTCAAACATATAGCAGGGTTGTGACTTGGGGGAAATCTCTGTTTTCCTTCCTAACCCTGGCTGTAGAGTGGGGACTGTTCCCCAGTCGCAAAAGGTGCTGTGCAAAGCAGCCCGTGAGGCTGAATTGAAAGAGGGAAGCAGTGCTAGGATGTCCTTGGCTCCCTTGGGATAGGGGTCCGCCACAGCTTTTGGTAGTTCTTGAGGGGGATGCTGACACTTCTAAAGTGCCTTGCTCTGTTTGGAAGTTTGGCTGTCCGGCAGTTGGGATGGAAGCATGAGAGGGACAGTGGTTTTGCCTTCCCTCCAGCAAAGTCAGGGAGGCTGGAGAAGAGGGGGTGTTGAAGGCAGGAGTGTGATAGAGCATGAGATAGACAAGATTATGGATAAAGAAGGCAATGTTGGCCTCTGTTGTGTTTGGAATTGTGCACATCTGGAGTTGTGGTGTCCCTTTGTTGCTAATCTAGGAGTGCCAGGGTCTGGGGGGAGGCAGATTGTCCATTTCCTGCTGCAGGAATCAGAACTCTTCCTCCAAGCCACTTGTGATGGAGACAGGACACTGGGCTAGAGGGTTTTATTTTGCAAGATTAGAGCCCTTCTGCTGCATCTCATATACACGGCTCTTCAAGCCACATCTTGAACTCATTAACAAGGATACTGGCAGTGTCATCCAGAGAGCCAAACACCAGATGGACCCTGGAGACAAGACTTTCTTCCTAGCACACGGGCAGTTCTCTGCGAGGTCTGGGGCAAATAACTCCAGGAGGTTTCTTGCATACAGACCTGCCTGGTCCAAAGGGGCTGTAGAGATGAGAATGAGGTTAGGAGGGTATAGGTGTGTGTCTGTGTGGAAAGGGGGAATGCTTTCTCCCCTAACTCACCCTCATTCCTAAGCTGCAATTCTTGGCACACTGTAAGGTAGAACAATTTAGAGTTCACCGACAAGCTAACCTGCCAGTACCCTTCTTACAGCTAACAGGAACCTGCCCATTTTGCTGAGCCTGCTATTCCTGGTGCAGCTGCGGAGCAAGGGCATGAGGGAGCTGGACAGCACAGACTTCAAGCTGCTTCACCAAGGTGAGTCTGTGCATCCCTCTTCTTCCAGGAGGATTTGACTTTTGTTTGTTGGTTGTTCCATAAGATGATTAGGGGCTGGCTCTTCATCTTCTGAAAGAAGGTGTGCCTTGCATCACACTTATCATTGTTTTAAGATATGTTCATAGCCAGTGTTGCAAAGAGCCCTGGCTACCAGTTTAGGCAATAAAACACTTTTTCTGCCTCTTGCTTTTGCAGCACGTTTGTTGTTTGAAAACCCCACAAGGTGGCCAAAGTGTTCTCATAGCCATGACATGATGTCAAAGTCTGTGAGTGGTACTGGCTTGCCATATGATGGTATTGCTGATGTGCTTCCTGAATCACCCTTCCTTGTCCACACCTGCTGACACAGTACTGAGGGGTTCAGCACACAGAGGTGTCCTCTGAACCAACCAGCAGGAACCAGCAGCCCAGGGAACCCAGACTTTCGCTGCAGCATGAATCCAGATTGTATTGGTCCCAGCCAGCTGCAGGACTTGCCCACCCCACCCCAGACACAGAGGAGAGGGGTATGCTTGTTTACTGCTCATACTCTGGCTTGCTCGTCTGCTGATCCTTAGTTGATGACTTCTCCCTTCTTACTTGGCAATTAGAGATTAAGGCAGGCCATGAATGAAGAATAGATACTAGAGGGGTATTCAGCTGATCTGTCCTCTCATCTCTTTCCTCTCATCTCTTTCTGCTCTGTCAAATTGATTTCTACAGCAGACTTTGAAGGACTATCCCTTTCAATTTGAAATGTTCCATGTTGCAGGGCTGTCTGTGCTGCCCTTGTAAAGAAGCAGTTTTTCTCAGACACTCATTAGCGGGGGGAACTGGGGGTGTGGAAGAAGCATGTCGTCTTTATACCAGCCCTTCTTAGCCTCTGTGACTTCAGAGCACAGCTCAGCTGCTCCCAGAAGACACCAGCTCCCTTTTCTCTTGCTTTCTGCTTTTTTTTTTTTTTTTTTTTTTTTTTTTTTTTCCCCAACACAACTCCATCTCTGCCCCAGCACCCGCTTCATTCCCTGCTTTCCTCCCCAGGCTGTGTTCGTGAAGGGAGGGCACTCTTCTCTGATGCAGCCTGCAAACCAGCTTGTAGATGGAAGGGTTATACAGAGACACGTTGATGCGTGCTTTTTGAGAATTGCTTATTCAGAGTGTAAGCTCTTCAGAAGATCTCCTGTGACAGTTCTGCTGAGCCCTGCAGTCCTGGATTTCCCTTCCAGACTCTTGCTAAACACTGTTCCTAAATGCCTGGTGCTTACAACAAGCGTGGCACGTTTATTTCTTGTGTGAGCAGTGGCTGTGAGCATGAAGGAGCACAGCTCTCCCTGCCATCCCCGGTCGGGTTGTCTGTCACCGTGTGAAATGGGCATGTGGCTGCTTATGGTTGACCCACTATTAGGATCAAACTTGCTCTACAGAAACAGGTAACATATCTGAGTCTGTAGCTCTTGGATTCATTACTGCGCAATGTATATGCCTTTTAATATACTCTTTTCTGTTGTCTTTTGTTGTTTTTGTTTTCCCCTCTCCCCATTATCATCCTCCACTGCATTGTCGTGGTCTAAAGCAGACACTCTGCTTTGTCTGCAGCCTGCTCTGTTTAATTTTGCTTCAGGCTGTGTTGCTCTTCTACAAATTCCCTCCCCACTGGCCGACTCCTTTCTTGTGCTGAGGTGCTGCGTTGTGTTGGTGTCTGTGTTACACATGTTCTTTTGTTTCCAGTCAGCAACCTCTGCGGGAAATGCAGGCCCAGAGACACCGACCTCCTGCAGCCATCCTTGAATTTTCTGTACTGGAGCCTTCATCAGACAACACCTTGTAGTCAACAGAGAGGTGAGGCAAGACTGTATTGATTGCCAGGTTAATCTCTGCGAGGCTGTAGCTTGGGCATGAGAGATTGTATACTGACTGTCTCAGCAGGTGAGGTGAATTTTTCCAGTTTAGCATCGCAGTTAACAAACAGCACTTTGTGTTTGGGATTATTTATTTATTTATTTTCAGAGCGAGGGTTTTGTTTTGTTTTTGCTGCCTTCTGATAATTCAGGAATTGGCTGCCAGGAGACAGAACCACCGTATTTTTCTTATTCAGAAAACACAGCGGTGGGGCTTCGGTGCCTGGCTGAAATATCCTGGTATTGCCGTGGTTCAAAAAATTAAACAATAATAGAGACAGCTATAACCAACCTCCTAGCTGTGTCAGCTGAAGGCTGGTCATTTTATTAGCTGGCCAAGCGGTCTCTCATGCTGTGGGAGATGAATACTGGTGTAGCTGGACAGCCTTAGGTTGATGAGCCGTGGCAGCTGAGGCTGCCTCACCGCAGCAGGGGTGTGCTCTGCACTTCTCTTCTGCTTGTCAGGCTGGCTTAACCTGTGCCATCCCACCACCCTCTCTGATGATGTCTCTCCTACACAGCAGTGGCTGTGCTGCTCTCCAATGTGTCCTTGCTAGAGCTCCTCCAGAAGGTTTTGGAGTGCACCTGGACGAGGTCCTTTCCCTCTGAACCTGCCTACCTGTCGCCTGAGGATGCCTTGCTGTGTTCCGGATGGCTCTTGGCTGCTTCCCTCTTAATTTATCAGCATCGTTACAACGCCGAGGTTAGAACCGTTCTAGTGTTCAGATCCAGGGACTGGCTAAACCTTAAAAAAAAAAAAAAGAAACACAAATACTTCATTAGCAGGGGAAAGTGGTTTGCTTTGGCCTGGAATCTGTTTGTCTTGGTTGCTTTATTGTTAGTGTCTACACGTTATTCCTTACTGCACCTCTCCAGCAGGACTGGAAGCTAGAATGTTGCTGGAGGATGAGACACAAATCGCTGCAGAATTATAGATGGGCAGAAATCTTGAGAAAAAAAAAAAAAAATGCATACCCAACTCTCCTGGTCCAAATCACTTTACTCTTCCAGACAGCGCAAAATAAATGTTACGGCTTTTCTTAAGGGAAACCTGGGGGTGTGATGCACAGCTCCCATCTTGTAAACTGCTTTTTTGGTACTAAAACAACCAATAGTAGAACAGTCAATATCCAAACCTATTATTGGCAAATAAATGCTTAATATTAGCAAGTTTATATGAACGTGGGCAGCTGTCATTGTATTTGATGCTTTGCAGTCCAACGACAGAGCTGAGCTGGAGCTGACAGCTGCTATTAGAATGACAGGTTAGAGGGAATGGAGTACTTCCTAATGCCAACACAAGGGGAAAACACTGCCTTTTGGAGTATCTACACAGGCCTCTCTCCCCTCTCTTGACATGGAGTTAAACAGCATGTCATGAGTTTTGAGCTCTTCTTCTGCACTTATGCCCAGTAGAGGATGTTTTTTGGCACACCTACTCTTGGATGATAAAGCCACTTCAAGCACATGTGTGCATCTGCACAGACAGGCAAAAATTGATTTTCTATGCTGAGGGAAGACTTCTTCCATAAGAGCAAACCAGAACAAGTCTGTGCCCGTTACTTTATGGATGTGCTGCCTCTGGTTAAGTCTTACAGCGCTGGACTTGCATGGGCTGTCAGTGAATGCATGGGAAAACCTGCCTGCCCCTGCTCTGTTAACTGCTGTGCACAATTTGTCTTCTTAGTTTTCAAATCAGGGCGGTGTCTGAGTGGTCAGTGTTGTGCCAGTCCCAAAAGGGACTTGGTTCAAGTGACTGATGCCGAGTTTCATCTTTTGGAAGCCACTCTCTCAGCTCATATGGATCGTTGAAGTGCAATCATTTAGTGGCTTTTAAACCTGTTATTTGGCTTCATCAGTACCTTACTGGCTTGATGTGCTACGGTGTGCAATCCAGAATCCTTCTTGCACCAGAGATGTGGAAAGAAACTGCAGATACAGATGGCAAATGGAAGTGGTTGAAGGATGCTTCAGTCCTTCTAATCTTCAACATTTCTGAGCTTCAGTGTTTCTAATCTTCGGCTGAAGGGAAGGAGAGAGGGTAGGAGGAAGAGTCACATTTGCTGTTTTCTGCTGCTGAGTATTGCTAAAGCTGCACAAAGCATCCTGGAGGCCCTAGCAGGGAGCCTTTGGCCTCTGTGATAATGAATGTGGGGTGATGCCAGGCAGTCTTCCTGAGCTTGCAGTTTTATACAGAGCAACAATGGCTCTGGAAAACGTGCATCACACACATTCAGCTCAGGTGGGTGTTAATAATGAGGGCTTGACTGGCCCTCCCAGCCTTGTGTCATAACTGTTAGTGTTTCTGCTGGTGGCTTTAGCAGAAGCCATTGGTAAACACGGGTCATGGGTGGAAGGCTACGACAGCCTTTGGCTTGCCAGTACTTAGACAAGTAACCAGTGCCACCCTGTTACAGGAGGTACTCCTAGTGTTCCTATTAAACGTTCCTCTCTTCAGAAAGGCAGTTTGAATGTCACAATGATGTGACTTTCCTTTCTGGATCAGACTCCTGAAACCCTGTTGCTGTTCCCTTTTTTTTTCAATGGTTATCATGGGGTAATGTCTAGGGACTGAAAATGTGAAAGGAAGCTTTATACCTGGTCAAACCATTTTTTCTTGTATTTTATTCTCCTCTAGGTTCACCAGACACTCACTCTAGACCTAACAGAAGTCCTGAATGCAATCATCTTCAGGAAGAAGAAGCCAATCCTGCTGTTAGGTATTTTGTGCCTTCTATGGGGATTTGAGTGGAAGCGGTTGCTAATGCCATGTTACAGGCAGCAAGGGAGAACTGGTGACTATGGGATGGGGAGGTGCAGGTGCTGGTGGTAATTTGGAAGCTTTGGGAGTGCATTTTGTTTGCACAGGCACCAACATGCAGGGCAGGGGAGAGAAAAACTGATACTAATGAGAGATTCCCTGTTTAGTGAGCATCATGCAGTTCCTAAGAGCTGTCCTGCGACAGAACTTCTCCTCCTCCCTGCTGGTGATTGTCATCCAGAACACAGCCCATGGCGCTACACAACCACAGCCATCATCGCTGGAGGATGCTGCCTTGCACCCCCTTGCTATGCAGCAGGTCTTCTCGCTTCTCATCAGCCTGCAGAACCTTTTGGTGCACGTCTACTTGCAGGTATATAAAACACCAGCTTTGGGACAACACCCATAAACTAACCTGAAGAGAAATCACCCTGTTGCAGAAGGAAGCGGGTCTGCCTTTTCTTCTCTTCTGCCTGCATTTTTCCACCCTGTACAGACCCGTAATGAGGAGGAGGGAAAATGCTCTTGCTGCAGTTTGTGCAGCATGGTGCAGTGCGAAAGAAGGTAAATCAAGCTATGTGGTGCTTCCTGCTGCTGAACTAGACAGCTTAAATTCTACGTGCTGATGACAGTCTCTGTAACCTATCTCCTGCTCTGCAGGGACCCCACAGTCAATGGGACTGTGAGGTGGGAAAATGTATCACATCCCAGCCCCTTTTGTACAAATCTGGAGAAGTGCTTTGGGGGTAAGGTACCTTAGTTTGCATTTACTCACACAAGTGATGTTGGGCTCCAGGGGACAGTACTTTGGTTTACGTTTAACACCCTCGAGCAATGTTGCGCTCCTGCCTTCATTCTTTGGAGACTGTTACTTAATTTTTTTCATCTCTGAATAAGTGCTTGTGCCTTTGTCTGGCTCCTTGACATGACAGCTAATTTTCAGCGCGTTGCATCCTGTGAAGGAGATGAAAGCTGTTATTTTCCTATGCTGCATGTTCTTCAGAACCTGCCACTTCATGAATTTTCCTCTTGCAATAGCTGTTGACTGTATTTTATTCTTTGTTCCATCCTTGGGATTCCAGAAAGACTTGCTGCTTTCTCAAGCTGTGGTTGCCTGCCTGGAAACCTTACTGGAATACCTGTATGTGAAGAACCAGGATGTTGGTAAAGTCTTCCTGCTCTTCCTTCTCCTGGGTTTCCCTCCTGCAGTGATTCTGGGCTCTTTGATCTCCATCCAGTAACACCCTGGAGCAGATGTTTAATGAGCTTATGCCCAATAAAAAAATTATTTATATGCTCAAGGGTAATCTTATGTGCTTTGTGGAATGAAATCATGGTGCCTTGCTCCCCTTTAGGAGTGAGCTTTCACTTTGGCTCTGAGCACCAAAATGTTTTCCAGAAGGAAAAAGGGTCACAACCACCCCACACCCTAATGTGGTAAAAATGAAGGATTTAGGGACCGAAGTAATAATAGGAATAGTCTTTCACTTCCAGCCCAATTTAGCAAATCTTTGGACCAGAAAAATAGGGGGGAAGGGGTAGGAAGGGAGGGAGAAAAGATATGAATATGATTTGTCTTCCACACAGAGACGTTGGCCATGGTTTGGCCCTTAGGGATGGGAAGGGAGAAGAGGGTAGTAAACAGCCTTAGGAAATGGAAGCTGGAAATTCTAGATTTCCAGGGGCAAATGCAGACCTTGCTTTCAGGAGTCCGTGTCAGACTGAATGTATACCATGCTAGCTGTATAACATAATATGACAGCATCGTACAGTCAGGGGGAGTGTAGACCCTTCTGCTCATTGTCAGCCTACAAAGTAGAGATGTCTCTGATCTTAAAACAGAAAATTAGTTTTCTGTACCCTGACCTGTTCAAATCAGTCATGTAAACACTGAGAGAGAAGGGAACGGAGTGAATGAACACCAGACAAAAGGGACATTGTTGGGAGAGAGGAAGCTGTTGAATAAAAATTTAATACTGCCGATGAATGATGGCCAGTAGCTGGAGGGAGTCTGTTAAAAGGCATGTTATGGGGACCTTACACTGATCTGGGATTATGGTAACAAAATGTTTCACTAACAGCTGAACCCTTCACTTTGGCTGTCTAAATTCTTGCAGTGGTGCAGAAGTTCACAACTGTGCTAACAAGAGTCTCCCAAGTGGAATGAGGGTTTTTAGTATGGTTGGCTGAAAGAAGCGAGAACATTGCAAAGGCTGTGGCCTGGACTCTGCCTGTAAAAGTTTCCTCGTTTGAGGCTTTCTAAAATCCTCTCTTGGTCCAGAGATTCTTGCAGATGTGCAGAGCACACTCAGTGCACAGCACTGGTGCTTTCTCATTTCCTCCAGGGAAAAGATAACCCCCCTTTCCGAACACTTTACATGATTTTTATGGTGTTGCTTTACCATAGAAAAGGTTGTTGTAGTGGCAATAGGGAGGCTATGCAGCTGCCAGTGGAAAAGGGACCTTTCTGAAAGGGTTCAAACCTGGTGGCCAAGCTGTAACAAGTTGTATCTGCTGACCTGTTGTAGTTGTCCATCCCCTGTTCTCAAACAGCAGTAAATACAAAGTAATACAACTTAACTTTAGTGAGAGATTTCACACTGTCACAGCCAGTGACCTTGAGCCTTACCTCTGCTTATCTTACACGCTTTTAATTAAGAACATTTTCTCTGCTGATTGTTTGCACTGCTGCCATCAGCCTGCCTGGTCCCTGTAGTACTCTCTCTGATGCAGATCCCGGCTCAGTTTGTGCAGCTTATGTTATAGGGCTTTCTTCATTCCCCGAAGAGTATTCTGCAGCTAAATAAAACCTGTGGTCAGGAAACTTGTCCTCATATTGAAACCAGAGGGTATATTTTTAAAACCTTGGGCTAAAGATACCCCCTTAGTATTTTATGACATGCACCCCAGGAGAAATTTTCTCTTCCTGCGCAAGCACAACCTTGGACAAAGTGTATTTTCTGTTTTAAAAAACTATTAAGCTTTTGTCCTCATGACTAAACTCTTGCCCAAAGAGTGACAGATTTAAAAGCAAGTAAGAACAGAGCAAAATGCCCCCTTGGTGTTTCACAGCTTGGGGTCTAGAAGAGAAAACATGGGTTCAGAACTGGAAGACTCCTTTTCCAGGCCCAGCCTGTCACTTGGCAGGTATTAAAGCACTCTCTGGCTTCTCCTTCTCTCCCAGCACTACACGTTGCTTCACAGCCCTGGCACCGATTCCTGCTCTTGACACTGCTCAATGGGGGCCAGAAATCCGTTCTGCAGCCAGAAATTCTCAGACTCGTGACTTTGGTGAGTGGGGAGGGGTGGGCTGTGCTCTGTTTTGTTCTCGTATGTTGGTACAGCGCATCTGGGTTGTTTACTGGAACTTACCTCCTGCACATACACAGTCTCAGATACTACTGTGGTTTTGTCCGTCACTATATTTGTGTCCTATAATAATTGTACTTTCAAGTGAACTTCCCTTCCACGCTGTGCAGAAACCGACTGCTCTAACCGAGCGCATCCTGTCTTTTGGTGTTTCTGTAGCATTGGTTTAGATCACCTAGAGCCCCTGGGGAGGAGAGGGGAAGCCTACAGAGAACGCGCAGCTGCTGTTGCCAGCCTGGGAGCATGCTGTGGCTGGTTGGAGAGCAGAGTTCTGCTTGGCATCACAGCTTCTCTCTCAGTCTTTGGCCTTACAGACCCGAATTTTCAGGTCAGGGAATTACCACAGTCTTTGACCCTGCTGTATGTGGGGCCTATGAGCAAGAGAGAAAGTGTGATCCTACCCAGCAGAAACACTGAAGATACTGAAGTCCTCATGGCAGTAGATGAGAGGAGGGGGTTAGTAATGTGGACCTTCCACCCCCGAATACATGATGGGGCTGTGAATCTTCATTATTCTTATTTCACTTTTAAAAGGTTACCTGGATTATTTCAATTTCTTCTTGACCTAAACTAAGTCTAGCTAGACAACCACCAGCATGGATATTTGCACTGGTTCTGTCAGAAGTGGTATAAAAATCAGGCCTGTGGTTAGGGTGCTGCAACATCCCTGTGCATGGAAGAGGTCTTTCCAGGTGATGCGTCACCATTGGATTCTATGGGTTGCTCACTAATGCCTCTCTCATTTCCCTTGTTTAAGTTTGTGAGGTACCAGAGCAGCAATGTTATATCTCAAAAAGAAATTCGCCTGATTCTTCGGGAGGCAGCAGAAGCCAACTTACCAGAGCTGCCAGAGGCCACATCACAGGCACTTCACCTCTTCCTTCGTCAGGTAAGAAAGCAATGACTGCTTAGGAAAATGAGAAGGGAGCTCCCTAAGGGATTGCTTCAGCCTTTGATGGGGAGCCATAAGCTTCCTTTGAGGAGGTGATAGTAAGATGATGAGGAATCCTGCAGCTGCTAGCTTGGCCTGCTGCCTTGAGGGATGAGTAGTGAAATGGGGAGGTGAGCGATGCCAGCAGCTGCCTAAACTGTGTCATCAGTGTTGTCGTGGGCCACTTGAACAAAGTCTGAAGTTTGAAGGTCTCATTGCTCTGTCAGGAGGGAGGGAGGGATGAGAGAACAAGGACAGTAGTTTGTTGTTGGTCTGGAAATAATTCCTTCTGACTGCACAGGTTCAGAGCAGTCACTGTCAGATGGAGGCAGTGGAGGCAGGGACCATTCAGACCTTGCTGGAGCACCTTTCGGGGCAGAGGAGCACCTGTGCAAAACATCAGGACATCGTGTATCCTTTTGCTGGGCAGAAGCCTTTGACAGGAGATGTGAGGGTTGTGGATGTAATAGAGGTAGAAAGGGCACTTAATCTGCTGTTCCTGACTGTTTTCCAGCCAAAGAGTGCAAAAACTGGTGGTGGCTGCTGCAGCTGGCTAATTTGGGGATGAAATACCTTATCCCCAAATTTGAGAAGACATTTGGGAAACAAGGAGACATTTGGGACGAAAGACAGGTCTCTGTACAGGGATTGCATTCATCTGTAAGGTCGAGATGGTACAATGAAAGGGGAGCAGGCTGGGGTAGCCGTGACTTCAAAGCCGCAGCAATTCCTGTGTTGATTTCCCTGGAGGATGAGCAGCCACTTAACCTCCGTGTGCTAACTAGCACCAATATGCCTGTGAAGTCGTGGCAACCCAAAGATAACTCGTGCACTTTCAAAGTGCAGCAAGTGTTCAGAATCTGCCCAGTGGAGTTACCCCGTTGCTTTCTGCTTGGCCCTAGCAGCAGAGTCCCCTGCTGAGCACTGACTCCTCCTTTTCTCCGTGGACGGGAGGGAGGGGTCACTCCCAGGTTGATTTTGGAGAAAGGGACAGCCTGATGTACGTGCCAAATTCGGTATTTGTTTATTTTTGAAAATGTCCGCTTTTGCCTTCCTGTTTTCATCATGCTGCGTTGCCTCAGACAGGTAGTAGGCATGGAGCTGGCCCCAGCAATGGTTTCCTACGGGGGGGGGGGACTTCCTGCATCATGTCGGTGGGATGACAGTGCCATCAGCCAGGGGGTATGGTGGGTGAGGTGACTGTTACTGCTGGGAAACAGCTTGTCTTCGTGTGTTAAGCCACTGCTCCGTGGTGGGAAGCATGGGGTTGTCCCAGAGCTCAGCTTCTCCTAGTGAAATCTGTGCCAGCCCCGTGAAGTTCCTCTCTGCTGTCCTGCTGGTCCGTGTGGCAGTGAGGGAAGGTGGATGTTGTTACATTGCCCGCGTGGTCTGGTTATGCTCGTAATGCTGCAGTGGTGGCTACCTCAATGGGACAGTCGTGAACACAGAAGGCAAAATTCTCTGGTCAACAGGAAAGTTTGATGTCAGTTTTATGAGGAAAGGACTTTCTTGGGGCTCACCCACCTGAATGTTTCTCATGTGTCGGTGGGATTTCCGTGGTTTGGGAGGGGGGTGGGTGGCTGAGTAATGAATGCCTGCTGTCAGCAGTGTGCCAAATGTGGGAACTGCGGCGTCGTACTGGAGTTTCAGCCGGGCTTTCCCTTTGGTTTCCACTCATGCCGTCCATGACAGATGTCTGGGAGGTGTGGCAGTGTCCCTCGCACACATCGGAGAATGAAATGAGAAGAGTACGCGCAATGGGGCGATGAGGGAAGAATGGAGCAGGGGACCACATGTATCTCCAGCGAGTTGTAGAGAAGAAGATGGACGAAGGCAGTCATTTGCAGCTCACTTTCAAAAAAAAAAAAAAATGTTGAAAATTGTTCATAAAGCCCGGTTTCTGAAACGGGGCCTCTTTCTGCTGTCTGTGGGGGATGATGCCTCGGCGGCCCCGAGGGCAGCAGCTCGCCCCGCAGCGAAGCGGGTCCCGGTGCCTCCTCCGCCGGCCCCGCCGCGTCCGGACCCCGGGGGGCAGAGCGGGGGGCTCGGCCCCGGCCCCCGCCGCCGGTCCCGGAGAGGCGATGGCGGGGCCCGGGGTGCCCGGGGCGGGGCGGGAGCTCAGGAAGTGACACGGCGGGGCGGGGAAGCGGCGGCAGCGGGCATGGCAGCGCGGCGGGCGTGAGGAGCGGGCGGCGGCACCGGGCCCGGCACCGGCACCGGCAGGTGGGGGGCGAGGGGCGCGGGGCCGGGGGGGGCGCGGGGCGGGGAGGGCCGGGCAGGGGTTCCCCGGAGGGCTCCGCTGACCGGCGGGGCTTCGGCTCGGCACGGCCTGCTCCGGGCTCCCGGCAACCCCCGTGGGGCTGCCCCCCTCCCGGAGGAGCGGCTGTCGCCGTGCCGGTGCCCCGGAGCAGCCGTCCCGGCTGCTCCCCGCTGCCTCCAGCCCTGCCGCCGAGACCTCCCCGGGGTGCTCGCATCAGCTCCTGCGGGAGGACTGATGAAGTCGTCGTAAATGTCTCAATGGGAGCTGCTCACCGGCTACAGCGCGGCGTCTGCTGCCACGGCTTTGGAGAAACGCGTCCAAACGAAGGGAGCGGGAGGCAGCCAGCAGGCTGGTGGGCTTCCAGCCGAGGCAGCCGCTTCAGGCACAGCTTCCTCGCACGGGTGGGCTCGGCAGGGAGCAGCAGCCCTGCGGGGTTGGTGCCTCGCCTGGTCCCTCATGGGGTGTGAAGACACGAGGGGAGCTCTCGGAGCGGGGAGGAACATCTGCACGGGGATGTTGCATCCCCACGCGTAGGCAGCCCAGCCCAGAGCTGGGATCCTGCTGTTAAAATGGGGTGAAACAGGCAGGAGAGCTATGAGAGGGGCTTGGGGGTGTTTAAGCTGGTGTGCGGGCCAGCAGGTGAAACTTGGTGAGGGTGGAGAGCAAGTAAAAGTTGTCTGGGTCTCCTCACGGCCTCCTGGTGGGGCCCCAGCCTGGTTCAGGTTACCTAAATCGGGGAGGATTCAGCTGATTTCAGTCCTGTGCAGTGGTTTGGGCTGGGGCAGGTGTGTGTGGCGAGCAGGTGGACCGGGCTCAGCTGTCGCAGAAACACACCGAGCCGCTTCTGGCACCCCACCAGCCTTGGGGTGTTTTACGGACACGGGTCCGTGTCCCTGGGGCTCACAGGGAGCCTCGCGGGACTCCTGCTCCTTGCTCAGCGGTGGGTTTATCCGTGTTGTTCCAGGCGGCGGTGTCCGACATGGATTTCCTCGTGTTCTGCCCCTTTCTGCTGGTGCTGGTGCTGCCCGGGGGCAGCCTGGCAGACGTGGAGAAGCAGAGGGTGGACTCCGGCTTGGAAATCTGTATCCTTCTCCTCAGGCCCTCACCTCCATCATGCTCATATCTGGCGGGGCCAGAGAGCGCTCGCACGCGTCAGGAGGGTCAGAGACGGCACCAAGGGGAACGTGGGGACGGAGGGGAGAGGAGGGAAGGGTCTGCAGGCTGTGATTATTGCTGATGAGACGAAAACAAGCTCCAAGGGCTCGGTCTCTTAGGGGGGGATGCAGTGGGGCCGGGCTGGCACCGCATGCCCTGAGGAGCGGGAGCGAGCTGTGGCGCTGGCAGCGTGGGGCCCTTGACTGTGCGGCAGACAAGAAGCTGTTCGAGGTGAAGCGCAAGGACCAGATGAACGCCCTGAAGAACCTGATCGAGCTCAATGACGTGAACCAGCAGTACAAAATCATCGACATCATGCTCAAGGGGCTCTTCAAAGTGAGCGTGGGGCAGGGGACGCGTTTGGGCCATGGTGGCGCTGGGGAGGACGGGCAGGGAATGAGGTGACGGCAGGGGTCAAACAGCCGAGCTGGGAGCAGAAAGGAGGACGCAGCGAGGCACCCCCTGGGGTTCCAAGGGCTGGGGGGAGGACGGCAGGGCAGGGAGGAGTGGGATGGGGCAGTGACCGAGGGCTCTTGCAGGTGCTGGAGGACTCGCGGGCAGTGCTCATAGCTGCGGACGTGCCCCCGGACGGGCCTTTCCCTCAGGACGAGAAGCTGAAGGATGGTATGTCCTCCCTGGTCCTCAGTCCCCGCTGCTCTGGTGCATCTCCCATTTTCTTGTGGGGTCGGTGCTGGGTAGGGATGAAATCCCCCTGTGCAGACGCCAGGCATCCCCTGGTCCCCCATTTCTGTCTGGGACCCTACTGCTGTCTCCCTGTCTGGTTTGCACTGGGGATGCCACCGCTTTAACCCCAAGCTCCCCATCTCACCACAGACAGACTCAGGACCCTGTCCTATGCGGGAGGGCCACAGGGGTCGGTCATCCCACAAAGCCCCCCATACAGCTCTTGCTCTCGATCCCCTTTCCCTGGTGACACCATATGGATCTAGGATTTCACAGCCCACATCGCCTCTCCCTCACCCCACCTCCATCCTCAGCATCCCATAGCCAGCGTCTGCTGGCAATGCCTGGGGCCGGGCCTGGGGTTTTGGGGTGTCATGGTGTGTGGGATGAGCTGCCGATGGTGCCTCTCGTCCCCAGCCTACTCCCACGTGGTGGAGAACACGGCCTTCTTCGGGGACGTCGTCCTGCGCTTCCCCAAGATCGTGCACCACTACTTCGACCGCAACTCCAACTGGAACAACCTCATCCGCTGGGGCATCGGCTTCTGCAACCTGACGGGCGTCTTCGAGCGGGGGCCTCACTCCCAGCTCCTGGGGCTGGTATGACCCTAGCCCCCCACCGCCGCTGCGGCCCCTCCTTGCTGTCTGGGGGGCTGCGGGGAGAAAGGGAGGGGGACAGGGGGGAGAACAGAGGGGAGGGGGCAGGATCTGGTGGCAGCGCTCTCTGCTTTGCTCCGCAGATGGCTCAGGAGCTGGGCATCAGCGAGAAGTCCCCCGATTACCGCAATCCCTTCAAAGCCGACCACTCTGAGGTAAGGCGGCCGAGCCGCATGGGTCCCCCTCAGACCCCACGGGTGGCAGCGACTCCAGTGGGATTTTGATGGGTTGTGCTCTATGGGGGGATGGTGGGCTCCAGCTCCACTCTCCTACAAAATGATGAGGTTTTGGTACCTTTCATAATGCCTGTTCGCATCCCTTCCTTTACCGGGCAGGCAAAACACTCTCTGCATCCATGTTGTGTTGTCCTGGCACCTCCCTGGAGCCAAGTTATCCCGGTGTAGGAGTGGTGGGTTCGTTAGCAGCCCCCCGGCTGACCGTGCTGTCCCCCCCCAGTTCTTCCCCAGCGCCGACACCTTCCAGAAGGCGCTGCGCGAGGAGGAGAAGCGGAGGAAGAAGGAGGAGAAGCGCAAGGAGATCCGCAAGGGCCCGCGCATCTCGCGCTCGCAGTCGGAGCTGTAAGCGCCGGGCTGCACCTCCACGGGGCCGGCTTCGGGCCGGGGGCCTGGATCCTGTGCCCACAGGGCTGCTCCCACCTGCGGGTGGGCCGGGGAGCCCACAGTGCTGCTGCTTGTGAGTTTTGGGGTGGGTTTTTTGTGTTTTGTTCGCCCCGGTTATACCAGGCCTCCGCCCGCTCGCTACCTCTGCCCGACCCCGTGTCCCGGGGGCCGTTTTCCCACGCGGCCGGCGTTCCGGCTGCGGCCCCACGGGTGGAAGGCCGGCTGGTGGTGCCCGGCGGGGACGTGGGGGTGCGCGGCTCCCCACCCAAGCACCCCCCGGGACCCGAAGCGGCAGCGTGCCCGTCGCCGGGACGGTGCTGGGGCGAGGGCCGTGCCGCGCTGCCTTCAGGGAAGGGGAAGCGTCCTTCGGCTCCGTGCGGGGGGCCGCGCGCCGGAGCCTCGTGTCTCCCGAATAAACCCCGATTCTTGTTACTCGTTTTTAACGAAGCCCGGCCCGTCTGCTGCCGCTGTGTCCGTGTGTCCGCGCCACCCG
This sequence comes from Nettapus auritus, assembly GCA_011076525.1. Lineage (NCBI taxonomy): Eukaryota > Metazoa > Chordata > Aves > Anseriformes > Anatidae > Nettapus > Nettapus auritus. Next base: position 42,587,730 of record CM021765.1, read on the forward strand.
CTGGGGCGGGCGGGGGGCGGGAGCAGCCCCGTGGGCGCCGCGTGCTCCCCACGCGCGTTCGCGGCGGCGCGCCCTGCCGCCGCGGGGCCACGCCCCCCTCATTTGAATATTCAGGAAGGGGGCGTGGCCCCGCATGCTAATGGCAGCTGCTGATCGCTGACGCGCCCTCACGCCACGCGCCGCCGCGCGCGCCCATTGGCCGGCGGCGCCCTGGTCTCACGGACAACGCGTGGGGGGCGGCCGGGGGCGCGCCAAGATGGCGGCGGGACGGCGGCGAGAGCCGGCAGCCTCCGCCTGAGCGGCACCGGCACCGCGGGCACCGGGCGGCACCGGGGGGCACCGGGGCGGCCGCGGCCATGGACGGCCCCGAGCTGGGCGCCGACGGCATGGACACGCTGACGGAGCTGGGCGACGAGCTCACGCTGGGCGATATCGACGGTAACGGGGGGGTACCGGGGGTACGGGGGGCTCGGGGCCGTGCCCGGCCCAAGGGGGGCTGAGGGTGGGCGGCGGCGGGGGCTGTGCGGGGCCGTGCCGGCGATACCGGCGGTGGGCGGGGAGGTGCGGCGCCTCTGGGCGTCCTGCTGCCGTGGGCACGGCCGGGGCTGGGACACAGCGGTGCGCCGAACGCAGGCGGCCAGGCTGTAAAATGGAGAGTCCGGGAGCTGCGGTTTTGCTTTCCTCGTGTTGCTGCCGGGAGAGCTCCCGTACCCCTCCCGCGAGTGGGTTCGGCCCCGGCACGCCGAGCCGTCAGCCCCCGGAGATGCGAGCTGGCACGTCGGGGACCCCTCGGCGCAGCCGGTGCCTGCCCTGTGCGCTGGTTAATCCCCAGCGCCTGCCAGGCTCCGAGTAAGCCGAGTCCCTTGCAGGGCAGATCTTGCCTGGTTTGTGTCTGTTTCCTGCTGGCGGCAGCGCCACCCGATCGCGAAATAGCAGTGCCATCCAGTGAAAGGCCGGGAAAGCGCAGCGCCGCGGGAATCACCGCGGTGAGGGTCGTTCCGGGTGGGCCCAGCTGCGCCCAGCCTGGGGTGAAGACCCCGCTGTGCGTTACCCACACCACGTCCATCCTCAGCCGATCACTCAGCTCTAAGCCCCCGTCGCATCCTTGTGCCCAGAGAGCTACGGAGGGGCCGCGGTTCATGGCCGGATCCTGGGGTGGGGAAGGGCAGCCCCACGCTGCGGGCGGATGAGGGAAGCGTTCGGGTGGCTTACGGGGCGTGATCACCTTAAACCGGGTTAAACAGGGAAGAGGAAGCTTCGGTCCCCAACGATGATCTCCTCCTTCCCCGTGGGGCAGTCACTGCGAGGCGGTGGAAGCCTCTCAGAGTCGGTCTGGTAACGTGCTGGGGAAGGTGGGATGGGGAGAAACAGCTGTGCGGTTGTTCCAGCCAGGGATGAATAGGTGACATATTTCAAAATAAAAATAAAATAAGTCTTTCTAATGGCTTAGACATATGAATGCGTTTCTCTGCTAAAGTTCTGCAAAGTGTTGTATTCTTGAGTGTGTTTCCCCTATTTTTCCATGAACTTGAAAGTGAAACCAGGTTAGGATGAACCTTTATCCACACCTCTTCATTCCCCAGCTGGGGCTCAGTAGGGAAGGAGAGATGGGTGATGTGAAACCACCCTGAAGGCGGCTGGGTGGGAGAATGGCTCCTACATGGAGCTGCTCGTTTTCTTCCTTCCACGAGTGCTGGACTAGAACAGGGGTTGAACTAGATGGTGACACTTTCAGTGTATCAGGGGGGGCTTTACATTCTAGTCCCTGCCTGGATCCTGAAGTCCTGGAAAATGTTGTCAGAGCATTCTGCCTTTTGTTCGGAGTCCCTGGCCACCTCTTGGCTCCTGCCTGGAGGTGTTAGGCTGGCGTTGTGCTATCTCTGGAGCTTCGGAAGCACCCGCGGCTGCTTTCTGTGCATGCACTTGTGTGAGTCCTGCCCCGGTGATTCATGCAATAAAAACGCACCGAACGTTTCCCTCCTTGCAGAGATGCTGCAGTTTGTCAGCAACCAGGCGGGGGACTTCCCGGACCTGTTTTCGGATCCCTTGTGCGGCACCTTCCAGGGCGGCAGCAGCAGCAGCACCACCACCAGCAGTAGCAGCAGCAGCAGCGGGACCCTGGACCCCCCGCGCCCGTATGGCCAGGCGCCCCTGCAGCCCTTCCCACTGCCCGCCGCCTCCCCGCAGCTGCAGAGCGTCCAGGTGAAGGTCCCCCCGCAGCGCCCGGCGCCGCTGCTCCAGCCCCGGCCCCAGCTCCAGCCGCAGCTCCAGCAGCAGACGGTGATGATCGCCCCCACGTTCAGCTCCGCTCCCCAGACCAGGATCATCCAGCAGCCCGTCATTTACCAGAACACAGCCACCAGTTTCCAAGGTAGGGTTTGGGGTAGGGCAGTGCTCGCAGCACGTGCACGGTTCTTGTACCCGCAGCAAAAGGCTTAGAGAGTCCCACAGGTATCCATGGCCGTGGTGAAGATCTTCTGAAGATCTTTCTTCTGCAGGGTCTGTGGGGTGTTTCTTCTCCTGCGCATGTGGCTGTGACTGAATGAGCACGAGCAGCTTTCATAAAGGAGATCACAAATTGTCTTGTGCCACCTCTTGGTGTCCTCCGTTGTGGCCATCTCCTATGGCTGGGTTGCACCCACCATGACCCAAGCAGGGAGGTGCTGGTTAGGTGTGCTGTGTAACAGAACAGAGGTGATGGGTGCTGAGCTACCAGGCCTGCAGGGCTTTGCCTTCATTTCCTCTCAGCTGATGCTCTGTGTGTCCTGGAAAGCTGCTGTTCTAGGTGCAGGAGCTGGGTTCTGACCAGCCTGTGGGAAGTGTTAGATGGGCGCTGCGTGTGGAGAAACTTTGGGAAGAAAAGGAGTGAATCTGGGAGCGTTTGCAGTCTCCAAAATAGGGACCTGGGCGTTTGCGGGCCGTTCCTGACCTCTCCCCTGTTTTGCAGTCCTCCAGCCTCAGGTGCAGAGCCTGGTGACGTCCTCGCAGGTGCAGCCGGTCGCCATCCAGCAGCAGGTGCAGGCGGTGCAGGCACAGCGCGTGCTGACGCAGGCTGCCGGCGGCACCATCCAGACGCTGGCGCCGGCCACGGTTCAGACGGTGGCTGCGCCGCAGGTCCAGCAGGTCCCGGTAAGTGGGGTGCTTCTGTGGGGAGGGCCCTGGGGGGAGAAACCTCATTGAAACAAGCTTCCTTTGAGTTTTCCCTGGTGCTTCTTTTCCAAGTCCACTGTCGCTTGTTATGGGCCTGATGATATGGGAATGCTCTATTTTGGTTCTTCCATCGTGGTTCACCTTTTTGGTGCTTCACTGTCATATGATCTTGTTTTAAAACACACCTGCAGAGATGGAAGTCTTGTGTTTCTGTGTCAGATAAAAGTGGTTTTGGCCAGGGGGACACTCAACGTGGAAAAATTACTCTCGTTCAACCATATTAGGCAGTCTGTAACATTCTTGATATGTGAGCACCATCAAGGTACTCAAAAAAGAAAGCGCAAGTTGGGTTATGGCAAAATGACTGTTGGTTTTGGTCTGCTTGACATCCTGTTCAGACCCTCTTGTTTTGAGGGTTTGCACCAGGTTCTGGCATGTCCAAAAACCGTCCTGGCGATACAAGGTGCGAGGTGAAAGAAATGCAGAGTGGTCCTGCTCATTGCACACCCGCTGAGATGTGGCATTACAGCTCTGCCATTGCTGCCTCTGGCTACCAAGATCGGCGGAGGAATGTGTGCCTACTCATCCCTTCATCCGTGGCCGTTTCCACCTAGGTTCTGGTCCAGCCCCAGATCATAAAGACGGACTCCCTCGTCTTGACCACCCTGAAGGCGGATGGCAATCCCGTTATGGCTGCGGTGCAGAATCCGGCGCTCACAGCACTCACCACTCCTATTCAGACCACAGCTCTTCAGGTACCACCCTGAACATTGTTTTTCCTCTTCTTCCCCTTTCTGGCGTTATTTCCCCTGCTAGGAGAAGGAGGGCTGGAGTTTAGTGTTCATCAGTGATGCAGATGGGAGGGTTTCCAAGTGCTGCTCTGGTTGTGTCCAAAGTGAGTAATACCCCGCTTCTGCCAAGGCTAAATACACAGATTGTACATTTTTTTGGCAGCCTCCCATGGCCAGTAAGCACAGACCAAGGGCACACTTCTGTTTACCTTTTTCTGGTATTACAAGGAGAAGAGTTATGACCTAAGAATTCCATGCAGTTTTTAACCTCTGTGGAAGACACTGAAAGGTAGCTGACTTGGAATAGCTGTGGACCTTCTTTTCTCCCTCAGTAGCAACTAATAGCAGTGTGTTGAACATAAAAACTAATTAAACTACTCCTCAAAGGGCATTTGCACTGAGGATTCGGTGTCATCGTTCAAGATGGCTCCTGTGCTTCAGGGCCATAACTTGTTATTCACTCAGAGAAACTTGTGTCCCTAAAGATGCTTTTATCACGGTCCTGTGCGTTCTGCAGAGATCCTTCTGTTCCAATATTTACTGCTGGAGACGGATAATCTTGCAAGTCTGGACTGAAGTTCTGACTTCTCCATAACACAGTAGGCGTGTTGTGTATTTGTTAGCAGCCAGGCTAAAATCATCAGTTTGCTTTCTTGCTTTTAGGCGGCACTTCCACACGGAGGTGAGGTTTATGTGACCGTGTCTGACAGACACGCAATCCACAAGGCGCTCTGAACACATTGAAATTTCCTGGAGATTATCCAAGGAGAGGTGGAAGACTATAAGCTGAAACTTGACAAATAAGTGAATTTAAATGAAACTGAATTCTGCTATCCCAGTTAGAAGATTATTTCAGAGTCAAAATTGTTCCCAAATTTCCTTGTGGCTAGTTTATTCTCATTTCCATCAGTCTGACTCTTAGTGTAAATAACTCTTCCTCTCCCTCACAGCTTCTCTGATCCTGGTTGTACTTTAGAGACCAGTTGTACCGTTCCCAGTCTTGTTTTGATAGTTTAAGTAGTCTAAATTCTTTTCTTTACTCTGACAGTCCCAGAAGCACCTCTGTGCAATAGTTCTGGTGGGATTCATCTTTTATTGTGGAGCACAAACTGCTTTGGTTTGGTGGAGATGCTCTGTCTGCACTTCGGTGACCAAGTCCGAACTCTTCACACCAGTGTGTAACTCATTGCCTTGATTTCTCATCTTAAGGCATTTTTGTAGCTTAAAGTCATTAGGGGTCTACTTTTTCCTCATTTAATCTAAATCAAATTTTGCATCACTCAAGCCAGAGTTTGTCTTTCTGCAGTCAGAACCTTTCTAACATTGGTTCAGAGGTAGCATTGCTTGTTGATGGTCTAACAACTTCTGTGGTCCACGGAAGAGGTGGATTTGGAGAGGTGGGGCAGAAGGATTCAAGGAGCAAGAAAACCTTGGTCCATTTCTCTGTTTAGTTAGTGGATGAGAAGAGCATGGTATTGGTGAAAGTGTTGGGGTGATGGTATCCTTGGAGAATAAGGGGTCCTTTTACCATGGGAGGCGATGTGGATGGTTTTTCTGGTGCTGCCATACTAGTGCTCATGCCAGCTAAAGAACATGGGGAGACACCGGTCGTCTGCCTCTTTGTTTTTGAGCTCTGTGAGCTTTTCCTTATTCTTTTTACTCATTTTGCTCTTACCATTGTAAATCTCATGTGTATCAGCTGATTGCTTTTGACGCTTCTTATGCCTTGTCCCTGTAGACCCTTGTTGGGAGCAATGGGACCATTCTGACCACAATGCCAGTGATGATGGGACAAGAAAAGGTGCCTATCAAACAAGTTCCTGGGGGTGTCAAGCAACCAGATCCACCTAAAGAAGGAGAGAGGAGAACAACTCACAACATAATCGAGAAGCGTTATCGGTCATCTATAAACGATAAGATCATTGAGCTGAAGGACCTCATTATGGGGACAGATGCCAAGGTAAAGATGTGGAACCTGGTGTCATGAATACTTGTGTCCTCAGGTGCTTGTTGCTCTTCCAAATGGAGCAGTTGGGTACGTACCAACGTACCGTATGTATGTTGGTGTTGTGCATGTGTGTATTGGGGTAAGACTGTTGTGGAGTACTTGTGCAATGGAAACTTGATAATTGTATTAGGAAAGGTCACCTGTAAAATATTGTTGTGGAGCAGTCCTGTTTCTTGGAAATCAGAACAAACACATAAGGTATAGCTTGCATTAGGCCTAGCTTAAATAGGTCCTCTACGCAGAATATCAAAGTGGATGTCTTGATAACTCTGCTAAACCAGAACTTGCATCGTTTTCCTTGTAACTGCAGTAGGGAAGTAGGGATGAGGATTTTTTGCTTCTGCTGCAGTTATGATTTTTCAAAAAAATAAAATAAGGGTTAAATGCTGCTATAAAGTCTAAACCAGTGTCTTGCACAGAGCTTTCCAACTGGATTCCAGTAGATATTGAATTGTAAAAGCTCCTGTTCACTCAGATGTTAAAAACTCTTGCACCACCTGTGACCTGTGTTCAGGGCTGTGCTATTCACTCTTCCCATGTCAGCAGAACAGTGGTGTTCCTGATACCCACATGCTTGCATGGCCTCTGCACAAGCACATGCGTTAGTGAAGTCACCTTCTGCTGCTGGGTGGAAGCTTTAGGTTTTAAAATATCGGTTATGTAAGGTGGCTTCAAAGTGCTTTAGGGCTGTGTTTCCAAGCTAGACTTGTCAGCCTCTTCTGGAAGCTTGTATTTTCACGAGGATGGACAAAGGATTGAGGCAGAGAGAACTGGTAACCTCATTTAAACCGTGTTATCTCAGTTAAGCATGGTTAACTGGCAGCAGCTTGCTCCATCCCAGAAAAGAGATGCTTCTTCATTTCAAAACTGTGATGTTTTCTAAGGGCGAGTTCTGTTTGAAGTTGAGGCATGAACTCTTGTAATTTGGACATTTGTTTCCACTGTACTGTCTAAAAAAAAAATACACAAAAACACCTTAGATCTTAAAGATCTCTCTTCTCATAGAGAGAATTAAAAAACTTAGAGAGATCCCAGGTACAGTGGCTCAAGTCCTGTTGTCCAGTCCTTGTGTGCCTTTCCAAGTAAGATACCTTGCCTTTATTTTTATTTTATTTATTTTGCTGCTGCCAAGAGGTTCTCTACACCTTTTTGTTTGAACTCATGATGTGAAGGGTTGTGGTAGCCCCCTGAGCATGAGTGGGCCTTTTGAAGCTCAGAGGATAAACTGTGTTCTGCTTGTCTGAATTCCTTGCAGATGCACAAGTCTGGTGTCCTGCGAAAAGCCATTGATTACATTAAATATCTGCAGCAGGCCAACCATAAACTGAGGCAGGAGAACATGGTTCTGAAGCTGGCTAACCAGAAAAACAGTAAGTTGGGGAGGCTGCATGGGAGGGAGGCGGTCAGCAGGGGTTTAGGGTGCCTCTTGCAGTTTCTTGTCATTGGCAAAAGTAGATGGGTGCAAACTGTGGTGATGGTGGCCAGTATTCCTGCAAGGGCAGAGCCAATCTGAGCGAGACTGGCAGGATCGAGAAACATGTGCATGATGCGCTCTGATTCTTGCAGAGCTGTTGAAGGGCATTGACCTAAGCAGTCTGGTTGATAATGATGCAGACCTGAAGATAGATGACTTCAACCAGAACGTTCTCCTGATGTCTCCTCCGGCCTCTGACTCGGGATCCCAGGCTGGCTTCTCTCCCTATTCCATCGATTCAGAGCCGGGAAGCCCACTCCTTGATGATGCAAAGGTACTTGTGACTTGATCATCAAATTCAAGGCGTCTGCTTCAGGAATACGTAAGGACCAGAGTTTGAATTCTCCTAATTCTTGAGAGTGGAACCAGCAGACATCTGCTAAGCAGAGCTGTAGGTGTCAGAGATGCATTGGAAGGATGAGGAAGTTGCATGGATGTGTTTTATTTTTTTATTTTTTTTTAATGATTGAGACTATTGCCTGAGCTGTATTGTCTGAACCATACTGTAGCTGCTAGAAGAACTTAGATTGGACTTTAGCTCCTGTAGATTCTCTTGGACTCATGGTGAATGAGTCCCAAACTCATGACCCAAAACGGCCCATGGCTCTCAAGAGATGTCCTGTGATTACAGCAGGAGAACTTGGAAAAAAAGATTGCCTCAGCTGTGGGTAATGGGACTGTGAATAACCACAGTTACAGGAATCTGTTAGCTACCTTCAGCTGCTGGGTTCATTTTGTGGGTATCCCAGAAGATCTGGGTCCTGAGGCAGACCCTCAGAAGAGAAAATTAGTCCTGGCCTAAAGCAGGGATCCAGTTAATGTAACTGGAATGACTGGGAGCAGAAGGAAGGTCAAGGCCCTCCAGTACTTCAGCCTTATCTCACTAAGCCAGGGCAAGCTTCACCAGAGTTCTTAGTGATCTTGATCTTAAACAAATTTTAAAACTTGTTCTCTTTCCTTCTTCCCTACCTATCTCTTTGCATAAGCATTTTTTGTTTTAACGTATGTTAAGCAGCTTTTCTTCTTCCTTTTTTTTTCTCTATTAATTCTTTGAAGGTTAAAGACGAGCCTGACTCTCCTCCTGTGGCCCTTGGTATGGTGGACCGCTCTCGAATCCTCCTGTGTGCTCTCACATTCCTGTGCCTCTCCTTCAATCCTCTAACGTCCCTTCTGGATGCCCGAGGAAGCCCCGAGTCTGACAGCCTCGTGCGCCACGGCTCTGGCAGGAGCATGCTGACCATTGAGTCAGGTAATGAGTTAGGGTGCTACGAGTTGGGCCTCTTCACCTTTAGTTTGTTTTTAAGGCAGCTAACTGATTTTTGTAACTTATTAAGTATTGCCTGAAGAATTACTTCAGAAACGTGCTGCTGTAAGGTGTTGAAACTGGCTTGTTTCATGTGCTTACTCCGTACCATTTGCAGTTTAGAGGACAGCAGCTTAGGTGAGCGTGGGAGATTCTGTAGGAATCTTGTCACTTCCCCAGCTGGTCAATGTGCTTCGGTGTTGCTTTGTAAACTTAATTAAGTCTGGAAAACGACACTGAGGTATCGAATGCCCACGGGTGGATCTGACAGCTTTCCGAGAATGTCTTGCTTAAGGTAATTTTAGAAGTGCTGACTCCGTTTTTGTAAAACAGTCTTGTAAAAATAACAGTTGTGATTTGGTTAGGAATGTTGGGGCTTGGAGTTGATGAGGAGGTGTCGATGCAGGTGTTTTCTGATTAAAATACCACTTGTAGTATCAGGTTCTGCAAACAGAGCAATGCATCCTTGTTGGTCTGGGTGAGCCCGCGCTCATCCTGTTGCAAAGCTTTCGGTGTGCAGATCAACTTCTCCCTCTCCTTTTGGGATGCCCATTGCAGACGCCGGCGGGTGGTTTGGCTGGATGATGCCCACGCTGATCCTGTGGCTTGTGAACGGGGTGATTGTCCTGAGCGTGTTTGTGAAGCTCCTTGTGCATGGAGAGCCGGTGACCCGGTTGCACTCGAGATCGTCGGTCACGTTCTGGAGGCACCGCAAGCAGGCAGACCTGGATTTGGCACGGGTAGGGCTGGCTCCTCGTTTCACATCAAACGTGTCCTGTAGGAGGGGGTGCGGGCAAATGTGACCTGAAGAGGCAGTGCCTGACACTCGCAAGAATGTGGTATTTCTGGATGGTAGCTGGTTTGATTTTTTTTTTCTGAGAAGTTGGTGAAACTTGTATTGAGCAGGTTGCTGTTCTCCCTCGGCCTGAATTAGTGAGGCACACGCATCCGGGTTGTTAGATTCACCTGGGTTCTGTCTTTGTGCCTTGCTCCCACATCTTGTGGCAGTCTTTTGAAGCAGGGTTTTGGTTCCTGTCCCAATTCTGGCAAACAGTCAGTGCTCGAGAGTGTCTTTTCTGTAACGCAGGCATGTTTTGATGGTAGCTCAGCGGAAGCTACCAGCTGGGCCAGATTTGAAGCTGGCGTAAGCTGCCTTCGTGTTTACTGGGGTTATGGTGACTTCCTCAGCTGAAGACATTGCCCTAGCTTGCACATCAGTTTGCCTTGCTCCCAATGCTGAGGAGGTCCCAAAATGTGCCTGTGGTTGTGCTTTTCCTTGCCTCACCTTTTGCTGTGATGTTTGCAGGGGGATTTCGCTGCAGCGGCGTCCAACCTGCAGACCTGTCTGTCAGTCCTGGGCCGGGCGCTGCCGGCTTCCCGCCTGGACCTGGCGTGCAGCCTGTCGTGGAACGTGATCCGCTACAGCCTGCAGAAGCTGGCGCTGGTGCGGTGGCTGCTGAAGAGGACCTCGCATCAATGGCGGGCCAGGGAGGCCACAGCAGGCTCTGAGGACGAGGCCAAGACCAGTGCTCGGGATGCAGCTCTAGCCTATCACAAGCTCCACCAGCTCCACATAACAGGTAGGGGCTGAGGCAACAGAGATTGTGGCCTCGTTGAACTAAATGAGGAAGTTCAGGGCTGCTCCCGCAAAAAAAAGGGCTCTGCAGGAATGGCTGAAGTAACAGCAGTGTCCCGTTACATCCTCACCAGTTTGCAGAGGTGGCTTAGGGTCTGTCCCAAGTAGCAGTTGACTGAATCCAGTCATCTTCTGCCACTTGTTCCAGTCCTGTCACTTGGGAATGTGATGTGAAAGCAGGGGCTAGGGTTAATTGTTTGGAAAAAAGTCAAATTTCTGAAGCTGTGTAAAGCGCAGATGGCCAGTTGGTGTTGATGCGCTTCGGAAACCTGGGCATGTGCACATGTACCGAGGAAGTGCTTGAATGTTCCTTGTGAACAGTTGTTTTTGCTGCTTCCTTGGCAAACTAATTTGTAATTTTAATAGGCTATAAGCCCATCAGAAATCCAGGTTAAACTTCCTAATCTTGCTGTGTAGATTGTAGTTATGCCACCATGGACGACAATAAAATGCTCTTGTATTTAAGAGCGTCTGTGTAGATATCTGTAGAGGTGTGGGCTGCAAAGGAGTTCAGTTCTGTGATGGTGATGAATGTACGGAGACAAACTTATTGATGTTTTTTTGGGAAGTTTTAGCTATGGAGGGCATTCTTGCAGAAGCACGGCTGTGAATGTCATCCTTGGTATCTGTGGAGGGAAGATTTGGTTATAGCTACTTTATGTGAGTGCAGACTAGGCACGGGACTTCGGGTATCAGCTGCCTGGGACAGTGCCTCTGTAAACTGCGTTGTTATCAAGTCGCTGGTGCTAGCGTGCCTTGGGTTAACCCTTCTCCTTTCTCTTCTGATGCAGGTAAACTTCCCTCCAGCTCCGCTTACTCTGGCTTGCACATGGCCCTGTGCGCCGTCAATCTGGCCGAGTGCGCGGAAGAAAAGATCCCCCCCAGCACCATGGCCGAAATCCACCTGACGGCTGCGGTTGGCTTGAAGACCCGCTGCGGGGGCAAGCTGGGCTTCCTGGCGGTGAGTGGCCGTGTGTGCTCTTTGCCTCCAGGCAGAACTCCATGAAAGGGCTGCGAGCTGGCATAGCCACGGGCACGGTGCTGCTGTTCCGCCGCCTGCAGCCCTGGTCCCTGGTGGTACGTCTTTCCCTGGGTGTTTTTTCTCAGCCCTTGTCTATCCCTTCCCTAGAGCTACTTCCTGAGCCAGGCTCAGAGCCTGTGCAGCTCGGAGCGCAGCGCCATCCCCGACTCGTTGCGTTGGCTGTGCCACCCCCTGGGACAGAAGTTTTTTGTGGAGCGAAGCTGGACGGTGAAGTCTGCTGCAAAGGAAAGCCTGTACTGCACCCAGAGGAACCCTGGTGAGAGCTGTTTGTGCTCTGGCTGCATGACCTCCCTGTGCTTTGTTTGCCCTGGGAGCCTCTGCTGCTGTGCTCTCTGGCACCAAAGCAGGTGTCTCGCTTGAGGGCATTCTCCTACGTGTGGGTGAGAGGGGCTGTGGAGATGGAAGGTGTCTGGGACTGCAGGAGCTGGCTCTTCCCTGTGCGTTATGCTGGCTGGACGTGTCATCTGTGTGCTTGTGTCTGCTGGGGTGGTGGAGGTGTAGCTTCCCTAGGGCAACGTCATCGCTGTTTTTACTGGGTGACTGAAGTGGTTCAGGGGTGTTTGGCCAGGGGCTGTAGCTGTAACTAGCTGATAATTAGTAAAAACCTGTTGTTAAAAAGGCCTTCAGAACTCGGTCTTCAGAAGTCTTCACAGTAATTCCCTCAAGAATTTCCCTCTACCTTCCTCTTGCTCCTAAAATGTGGTTCTTCATTATAGCTGCCCTTGTGTGTGTCAGGGGGTATGGCTGTCACTGCAGATAAGAAAAATGGTTTGTTTCTTTGTTTTCTTTCTCTGTAGCGGATCCCATTGCACAAGTTCATCAGGCATTTTGTGAGAACCTCCTGGAGAGAGCTGTGGATTCACTTGTGAAACCTCAGACTAGGAAAGAGGTGGTGGGCCAAGAGGAGGAGGAACAGTGGTAAGTGCCTGTGCTGGGGACTGCTATGGGCAGCTGTAGACTCTGAAAACTGAGCAGATGATTGTCAACTGAGCGCTCTGAGGCAAGTGGAGTGGTTAGTCTTTAACCAGGGCTTGACTTGGCAAGCTGAATCTGACCAACACAGCTTATCAGCAGGGTGAGCTCTGCCTCTTGGTATGAAAACCTCTGAACTCACAGGTGCAGTTCTGACTCGTTACCAGCTGTAATGGGGATTTACTGCTGCTGGCTGGCATAGTCCTGATCGATTCTTGAACTGGGTGGCACTTTCTCTGCTGAGAGCACAATGTTCAGAAACGCTAAAATTAGCGTGCCCCTATCACTTTGGTTGACCAGAGAATGTGTCCAAGGCTGTAGGAGCATAAAGGCTTGGCATGTTAGAGAGTCACCCAGCTGGCTCCCCGCGTTACGCATGAGAGTGTTTTCATAACTGAACAAAGCGCTGCGTTTACCAGCAGTGAAAAATCAGACTAACCTCCGGCAGGAGTGGGAGAGCAGATGCTGGCTGAAATTGTCGTTGGCTTCTGCCAAGCGATCTCACCCGATGGAAAAATGAAAATTTTTGGGGATTGGAGCAGCTCTTTGTACTGCGCCATGTCTCAAAAGAGTGGGGGTAAACGCCTTAGGTGGGAAGGTTACTGATTTTCTCTGTATATGTAAGAGAAAACTGTGTGCATTTAGCTTTATTTTCAATCTTGCATCTGTTTTCTAGTGTAGTTGCAGACAGTGAGCAGCAGTTCAGTCTAATTGCTTGCACAGTACAGTTGCTTGTGATCACATGCTGCTGGTGGTGAGAAAAGGTAGGAGGACTCGTGTGATTGACGTGGGTTGTCAGTATCCTTGTGGAAGTCCCGTCTTGTCCCTGGAAGGACTGTCTTTACCTAACACAGCGAGCTGTTTTTCTCCCTCTGGGGGTAAGAGCTCAAGATCCTCCTCTGTAGCATGTCCAAGGAAATCAGATCATTGCCACATACTCTACTTTCTCTGACCAGCACTGTGAATGCATTGTCACTTGCATTCATATACATTTGCATATATGCAAATAGTCACTAGCAGGAGCGTCGTTCAGCCTCTTGGAGGCAGTGATTGAAAGGGAGCCCGTAATCAACTCGTAACATATGTCATGTCCGTCGGCAGATACAAGGCACTGGAGGGGATGCTGGCAGCTTCTCTTCAGTGTTTGTAGAACGTGGGGTGCTGACTAAGTGCTAACGTGGATCATCTTTCACTTGAAGTGTATTACGTGCTTTAATCTTGGTGCACTCAGACTAGTCCCCCCCCGGTAGTGGTGCCACCTTTTTTGAGGACTTAGGGCTGTGCCCTAACTGAGGAGCAGAAGTCCAGAGCTCTGTAGCTGCGGTGAGATGCCTGCAGGCACCTCGCCAGGATGATCTGCTGGCGGTGCTCCTTGAACTGGTCTGTGCACTTCCACTCTCTGGGAGGTCTCTTCAGGTCCAACAGTGTTGTGTTACCTGTAGAGCTTGAAATTTCTGCCTCTGCCTGCCAGCTTACTGGGCCAGGCTTGTTTAAAATCTCACCGACTGCTCAGAAACGCCTTCAGGCTTTGGTGTCTCCTCCTTGACGTCGCAGCGAAGCTCTGCCTTGCTTCTTGTTTCAGTGAGTTCTCCAGCGCGATGGAGTACCTGAAATTGCTCAACTCTTTCCTGGACTCGATGGGAAGTGGAGCACCGCCCTTTGCCAGCAACTCTGTGCTCAAGTCAGCCCTGGGTAAGTCTGCCAAACCGAAGCTCTGCCAGCTGCAGGAACTGCTGCTGATACCCGTCCCCTCCATCCCCACCACCTCCCAAGCTCCAGGCGTAGCAGAAACGCAGTCTGGGACAGAGTGGGGTCTTTGGGGGGATGCTTAATGAATACAGGAAATGATGGTTGTGGGTGGTGAGTACATATCCTTGTTGGGAGGGGAGTCAGAGGGCTTATAAACAAGCAGACAGGATAAGTTCTGGGCAAGTCCTTGCTGCCCAGTGGCTCTGTGCTCCTCCAGCACAGCAGCTGCATCCCTGTGTGATGGGCTTGGTCTGTAGGCTCCCTCTGTCTCCGTGGTGGGGGCACGGGGTGCCACCCTGTTCCTCCAACCCGCGACTCTGCTTTTGTAGGCCCGGACGTGGTGTGCAGGTGGTGGTCGGCGGCAGTTGCCATGTCAATCGGCTGGCTCAGAGGGGACGACACAGCTGTGAGGTCGCATTTCACAGAAGTGGAGCGTGTGCCGAAATCCCTGGAGATGTCCGAGTACGTAGGCTTTGTACTGCTCCCAAACTCCTGTTCCTTCCCTAGCCCATGGGCTGGCACCAAAGCTGTGCACTAGGAATGACTGGAAGGGGGCAGAATTGCTTTGTTGGGGCATCTTGGTTTTCCTCTAATTACACCTCACTGCCGCCACCAAGATGATTAGAGGGCTGGGACACCTCTGCTACAAAGAGAGCAAAACCACAACTTAGTTTCTCACAAAAGGTGGTGAGGCCCTGGCACAGGCTGCCCAGAGAAGCTGTGGGTTCCCCATCCCTGGAGGTGCTCAAGGCCAGGCTGGACGGGGCTTTGGGCAGCCTGGTCTGGTGGGAGGTGTCCCTGCCTGTGGCAGGGGGTTGGAACTGGGTCGTCTTATAGTCCCTTCCAACCCAAAGCGTTCTGTGATTGTGAAAATCAAAGCTTGCACACTGATGGAAAAGACAGTTCCACCGTCTTGATTCACATCGCGTGAAAGCTGCTTAGACAGTTCCCTTCCATTTTTCTGTGTAGCTTGAGTAGGCGAGGAACAGCTTCCGTCTTTTTACTTCCTCTCTAAGAAGCTGTCATCTCTGCTCCCGGAGGTGGGAGGCTGGCAGCTGATGCTGGCTGTTGCTTGAGCTCAGCCCTTGGGGCTGCCCCGTGGCACCTCGGCACGGCACCGCTCGGAAGCAGCGCTCTTTCTCTTCCAGGAACGCCCTGGTGAAAGCCACCTTCCACCTGTGCAAAGCCATGCAGGCCTCGCTGTCGGGGAAGGCGGACGGGCAGCAGAGCTCGCTGGGTCACTGTGAGAGGGCCAGCAGCCACCTGTGGAACAGCCTGAACATGAGCAGCGGCGCCTCCAGCACCACCCTCAGCAACGTAAGGGCTGTGAGCTGCGGGATCGTGTGTGCTCTGTCGTGGCTGTGAGGTTGGTCCATCGCTTCCCTGTGTGTGTCTGCATTCTCTGCTCATCCCGTGCCTGACAGGAATAAGGGGGATGCTTTCTCCCTTTCTGTCCCAAGGGCATTGAATATTTTCCCTCCCCGCTGCATGGAGGAGCGGTGCTGTGAGTACTGCATCGTTACCTTGCCAATACCTGTCACCCCTTCTGTTTGTTTTTTCTTTGGCCACTTTGAAATTGGCCCATGGAAAACCTCCATCTCTGTCCTACGAGGGGAAGATGCTGACACCTGTGCGACAAGGACCTCATTATGTCAAACCCGCTCTGTTTCAAGAGCGCTTGAACCCTCTCCCGCAGAAGTGGGACTGTGCTGTGCTATTCCTGAGCGTGTGTTGCTTGTTTCTTTTTCTCCCCAGGGTTACCTAAAGCTGGAGCCTTCCTGTGCGGCATACGGGGGACGGTTCTGGTCCCTTCTGTCGCTCCTGGGTGGCAGCTGTAGTGCATTGTAGTTGCATTGCATGTGACGGCAGTAACTGTGCAATGTTTCTGCAGTGCAGTACAGAGGCACTCTCCGCTTCCACGGCACAGGTAGAGTCTCCCAAGGGCGACTAGAATAGCGAGCGATGCTAGGGGGCAGCAACAGCTGGGGAAAGGGGATTTGGGTGGGAAGGAGGTGCTGCTGTCCTCTGTGGGCTGCACTAAGTGGTTTGTCTGCACCGTGGCTATTGCAGGTGATCCAGCTGCTGGCCTGCGACTTGCTGCTGTCCCTCCGCACCAGCCTGTGGCAGAAGCAGGCGAGCAGCAGCCAGGCGCTGGGTGAGACCTACCACGCCTCGCCCTCCGAGCTCACCGGCTTCCAGCGGGACCTCGGCAGCCTGCGCAAGCTGGCCCACGGCTTCAGGCCCGCGTACCGCAAGGTGAGGCTTCGTCCCTCGGCCCTGCTTCGCCCAGGGGGTTCAGCACCATCCTGCCCCTCACCGCCTTCTCTTTTCCTCCAGGTCTTCCTCCACGAGGCCACCGTGCGCCTGATGGCGGGGGCCAGCCCCACGCGCACCCACCAGCTGCTGGAGCACAGCCTCCGGCGCCGCACGCCCCAGAGCAGCAAGCAAGGTCAGCCCTGGGGCTGGGAGCTGCCCCACGGTCGCTCGTGTCGCCCACGGTCTGCAGAGCCAGGTGTCGTGGCAGCAGCTCCGACAGCTTTTTGTCTCCTCTTTGTGCTTAGGTGAGCTGGACGTGCTGCCGGGGCAGAGGGAGCGCGCCACGGCCATCCTGCTGGCCTGCCGCCACCTCCCGCTCTCCTTCCTGTCGTCGCCGGGCCAGCGCGCCGTGCTGCTGGCCGAGGCCGCGCGCACCCTGGAGAAGGTGGGGGACAAGCGCTCGTGCAACGACTGCCAGCAGATGATCGTCAAGCTCAGCGGGGGCACCGCCATCGCCGCCTCCTAACGCCTCGCCAGCCCCCAGCCCGGACTTCTGAGATGAAAAATGAATTGGGGGATACCGGGGCACCCCGGGGGGGGGGGGGGGGGGGCAGAAAAAAAAAAGCAGTGCTAGGTTGGGGCAGTGCCAGTGGGATTGTGCTGGGGTGGGAGCAGGAGGGCATTTTTTTTTTTTAATCTTGCCCCAGGTGCAGCTTTATTCACATTTGCGCTTGCCTGGGGTGCCACAGCAGGGCTGGGGGCTTGGTGGCAGTGCTGGAGGCCGGGCTGGAGCTGTGCCCCCATCCTCATGCTGTGTGTGTGGGGACCTGGCACCCAGCTGAGCCCCCCTGCCCCACCTCCCCTGGTGTGCTCCAGGAGCATGGCCTGGGGCCAGCACTGCCTGGCGGGTTTCTGTACTGTTTTTATACCGCTTTTTTTTTTTTTTTTATAGGAGTGTTTGTGACTTTACCAAATGTAGGGAACGATGCAGCAGCCCTCCCTGTTTTTGACAGGGGCTGTGTCTGTGGCCAGCTGTGACAAGCAGTGCGCTGCTTGGGGCCCCCCTGGGTGCCTGGAGCTGGATGGGGGCCGATGAAATGAGCTCTGCTCACCCCCCGAGCTGTCTGTGTGCCTTTTTGTTGATGCGGACTGAACTTTTAGAAACAGTTTATCTTATTCAATTCCCTATCCCCTGTGGCTCCTTCCCCCTAACCCCTGCCCAGCAGCTCTGAAGCCCCCCAGGACTGGGAGGGACGGCTGGGGCTGGGTGGCTGAAGCAGCTTTTCCCCTTCCCACCTGCAAATAGGAAATCTGCCCTTGGCAGGCATGCAGCACCTGCTGGAGAAACGTTTTCTCCCTGGGCCATGTCGCAGTGTGCCCCCCAAGTGGGGGGAGCGTGCAGCGTTGCCCTCCCTCCCCATTCAGCTGGGGTACCCTGCTTCGTCCCCCTGAAACCCAGCCTGCGCTTTCCCTTTCAGTGCTCCTGCTGGGGGGTGGATCGTAGCCTCCTGCTCCGCTCTGTCTTCCTCGTCATGTTTTATTACTGAAACCCAGCAGCTCTTCACCCCTCGTGACCTCCCCCTTATTTCCCAGTGCCCCGAGTCTGCCTTCACAGGGGGTGGTTTTGTACTTCAGTAACCGGTGCAGAGAAGATGAGGGAAAGAGATGCCCTCAGCCTTCCTCTTGTCCCTTATCCGTGAGTGGGGCCAGGGGCTGCCCAGCACTTTCCCCCCGCTCCGGGGGCCTTTTTGCCCAGTTTTTCTACTCTTTCCAAACTTGCTGCCCTTCTGTCCCTACGGTTTTTTATATGTGTGTATATATACTGTAGCTCGGTGTTTGCAGGTGTGAGGGACCCTGCAAGGAGGATGCGAAGGAAGCCTGTTCCTCCAGAGCAATGAGAGATGAGGTGGGGGAGCTCCCAGCTCTAGCCCCCCCTGCATCCCTCTACTGAATAAAGTCAAGTGTCACCACCTTGTCCTGTGTGCCCTGCTCCTGTCCCCCACTGCCAAACCATGCAGAAGCCGTACACCTCAACGTGTTTATTACCAAGGGCGAGGCCGGGGCCGTGGGGAAGGGAAGGATGTGAGGCTGCTCGGTGTCCGTGGGCAGCGCCATGCAGCTGCCTGAAGTCCATTGCCTGTCCTCGTGGCGGGCTGAGAGCGGCTGCAACTCATCACCTCCTCGCTGGCCGGCGTCAGACGGTGACCTCGGTCTTGCTGTTGGTGGCGAGGTGCCGCAAGGTCTGCCCGTACAGCGGGGTGGCAGGGCCCGGCCGGCGGGGGCCGCGCTGAGGGCCCCCCTCCCAGCCCCCCGACGGCTTCGGGGGGCCCTTGGTCTTGGTGGCCCCCAGCGGGGGGCAGCCCTCGGGCAGCACCGGCCCCTCGGCGTGTGGGAAGGGCAGGGTGCTGGGCGGGGGCACCTCCGGCCCCCCGAAATGCCTGTAGAAGTCCTCGGGGATGCTCTCTGTGGGGACAGGGACACGGGTGACACCCCGGTGGGGACACCCCCTCCTGTGGCATGGGGGAGTTGCTGCTGGGTGCTGTCCCCTTCGGTCCGTGTCCCCACACCCCCGTCCCCACTCACCTCCAGCCGTGAGCGTGGCGTAGGCGCTGTAGCCGGGGGCTGTTGGGGGCAGGCTGCCCGCCAGCAGCAGGCGCTTGCCGTGGCTGTGGGGTCTCCCCAGCGGGGGGACGCTGGTGCTGGTCACCGCGTTGTTCAGGGGCAGCTTGTCTGGGGGCACAGCCAAGGTGGGGGGCTCAGGGGTGCTCAGAGCCCCTCGTGCTGCCCCCACGCCGCCGTTTTCCCCAGCGGGGAGCAGGCACACACCCGCCCAGAGGCACCTCAGCACCGGGGGGGTGTTTGGGGAAGGGGCTGGGGGTGGCGGGGCCTTACCTGCGCTGCTCCTGGGGGACCCCCGGGCGAGCCCCTCGCCCAGCTGCACCTGCACGCTGCCCATGAGGCCGTCGATGTGCTCGGAGGGGCCGTGGCCCGGCTGCTTCAGCAGGTCGGTGAGCGTCCTGGGAAGGGGCAGAGGGACATCAGGCAATGCCCTGCTGTCTGCGTCCTCCCTCCCTCCCCGTGTCCCTTCTGCCTGTAGCCCCACACCACGTGCAGCAGGGACAGGCGGCGGGCCCTGCACCGGGAGCATTTCAAAGTGGGGAAGACCCCGAGGAAGGGATGAGAGGGGTGCTCGTGCTGCTGCGGGGAGGAGTGCGGACGGGTGGCTTCGGCACACGCGCTGCCATTCGCGACACCCTCCTGGTACGCGATAGCATTAAACATTAAACGCCATTACATAACATGCAGCGCTCTCCTGTTCAGCGTTCGCGCCCGGGGATGCTGCAGTACCACCGTGGCATGCCGGCCATCCCAGAGCAGGGCACACGCTGTGTAGGGTAGGAAACCCCGCTCCTGTGCGTGGGGGAGAAACCCCTGCATGGTGCTGCATCGGTGGTGGGGGTCCCTGAGCCTGACCTTGAGCAAAACCCCGTCCACGCTTGTCCCGTGCTGCGGCCCCATGCCCCCTCCTGTCCCCAGTGGCCCAAGCCATGGGCACCATGTGGCCACCCAGGCCCTGCACACCAGTGCCCTCGCTGTGAAGAATGCCAGCGGTGCCCTGGGCTGTGGTAGGCCAAGTATTGCCAGGAGACAGAGGGAGGTGAGCCTTCCCCTCTGCTCAGCACTGGTGAGGCTGCACCTGGAGCACTGGGACCAGTTCTGGGCTCCCAGTACCAGAGAGACGCATACGTGCAGGGGAGAGCCCGACAGAGGGGCAGCAGGCTGAGGAAGGGACTGGGGCACCTCTCCTGTGAGGAGAGGCTGAGAGCTGGGGCTGTTCAGCCTGGGGAGAGGAGGCTCAGGGGATTTATCCATGTCTACAGGTACCCGAAGGGAGGTACAAAGAGGACGGAGCCAGGCTCTTGTCAGCAGCAGGACAAGAGGCACTGGGCACGAACTGGAACACAGGAGGTTCCCTCAACATCTGGAAACACTTCTTCACTCTGCGGGTGGCCAACCCAGAGAAGCTGGGGATGCTCCCTGCTTGGGGATCTCCAAAATCCTCCTGGACGTGGTCCTGGGCAGCCTGCTCCGGGTGGCCCTGGGGGCCTCCATGAGGGCCTCCAGCAATGCCTGCCCACCTCAGCTGTGACCTGAGCCTACGTCAGTGCCGGTCTTTGCACAGAGACCTCTCTACCCCATAACTCACCTCTTCCTAAAGCCCCAAATGCAATCCACCCCACTATCCACATGCACCCACATCACAAGCAATGCTTTAACTGAGCCAAACCACCACGGCCCCACACATCTCCCAGAGACCTGCTGGAGCTCCTGGCCCCCAGCCCTGCCCCAGCCCTGCTCCCCTGCCCACGGGGCCATCCCGGAGCAGCTCTGGGAGCCCAGGGCTCGTGCCGGGCAGGGCACGGGGCCGGCAGCTCCCGTGGGGCCGGGGGCAAAGGCTGTCACTGCGGGAGCTGCCGCGCTGTCAGCCTGCGTCCCCGGGGCCCCGCTCACTGCCCCTTCCCCCACGTGTCCCCGGAGGCCGCCGCTCGCTGGGCTTGTTTCACCAGGAGGTCCGATACGATTTGACCTATTTCTTTTTTTTTTTTTTTTTTTTTTTTTCCTCGGGTCTATTTACCAAGCTCGAGCAGTCCTTTAGCTGCGACTTTTCCTCTCCAGATAAATCCATCAGTGCTCTTTTCCACACGCCTGCCCCCGGCCCCAGTCACCCGGACAATAAATAACGGTGAGAGAGGCTCTGTCCCTGTCCCCGAGCCATGCACGGGAGGTGGCCCTGGGGGAGGATGTGTGCCAAGGTGCTGCTGGCTCACCAGACGTGTTTTTTTGGGGGTGCAAGCTCTAATTTTGGGGCTTGGGGAGGGCTGGGGAAGGTCAGGTTGCATTAACTTAGCTTATCCAAAGGTCTGTGGCTGTGAGATGGCTCCAGGGTGCGGAGCAAGGTGGGGAACGTGTGGTACATCAGCAGAGCAGTTTTAAATCTGCACTGCGTTATCTGCAGTAAAACGTTAAGGAGCAGTGCCCCTCACCCAGACCGGTGAGGTCCCCATCCACCACCGTGGCCATGGATGCTGGGCGCACAAGGCCACGTGTGGGTCGGTGTCGGACAGCCCCCAGGCAGCCTGGCTTGCAGGAGCCCAGCCTCACAGGGAGGACCTGGCCAACAGGTACCACCAAAATACGGCCCCAAAATCATCCCAGTGAGAGCCCCAGAAGCAAGCAATGAGGAAAGTCCTGGAGCTGTGGGGAAGATGAGAAGGCAGCGACAGCTCCCCAGCAGGAGCCATCACACCGTGCTCAGTGCCCCCGGGCAACACAGGAAGCCACCAGAGCAGGAAACAGAGGTGACAGCGTGTGTCCCCAGCCCTCAGCACAGGGGCTGAGCTGCTCTTGAGACCCCGCAGATGTGAGCCAGGGGCCCAAGCCCCACACCTGGAAAACGCAATGGGGCTGTGGCTGCAAGCCCTGGGCAGGGGGACCATGAGATGCCAGAGGAGGCAGCAGAGGTGTCTTCGGTGGAGAGGAGAGGTGACAGAGTGACAGTGCCCCCATTGCCCCTATCTGGACGTGGCCCTGGCCGCTTGCGTGCTGTGCATGGGCAGGTCACACGTGGCTGTGGATGGGGACGGGGTCGCTTCACTCTCGTCCCCCGCAGCACTGGGGCGGCAGGTGGCAGCTCACCGGCTGCCTGCAAACACCTTTTCTGGGTCTTCGCTGTGCCTGCTGCCGTGGGCATCTCCCACAGAGGAACACCCATCGGGGTCAGGTGCAGAACAAGGATGGATTTCAGGACCCCAAAAAGCATGGGGAGACCCAGCTGCTTCATCTCCTTTCCCTGCAGGGTCCCCAGACCTCTCGCCTGTAGATGTAGGTCTTTTTTGGGGGGATGTCCTCATGCGGTGGATACGAACAGATCCCCCTGCCCTGAAAGGACCTCACATCCATTGTTGGAGATCGGGGGCCTGAAGAAAAACACGGGCAGGTGTTCCTGACTCAGACAGGGCCTGGGCACGCTGCGCGAGCGTGGGGACGGGTGCCAAGCGCGAGCCGAGCAGGAAGGAGCACGCCTGGTGGGAGCTGCCATACGGACCTGCGGGAGGAGCGGGGACGGGGGGATGAGGTGGCCACAGCATTCTGGGTGCCTGAACCTCTTGCAGGACCAGCCACGAAGGCAGGAGGAGACGCTGTGCTCAAGGCAGACCGTGTCGAGCCGGAGCCATCCCGGGGCACTGGGGAGTGCCCTCTGGGAGCAGAAAAGCATGGGCGGGATGGCAGGACGGAAGGGAACGGAAACCAGAGCGGCCGTGCAACAGGGAGCTGGCCCGAGGCCACGCTGCAGCTCCTGAGGAGCAAATGAGAAGCTCCAACCTGCGGCACGGGGCAGGACACGAGGTCGCACCGCCCATGCGCCGGGGCGAGGCGGATGGAAATAGCTGGGGCTGGGACATGGCATGGTGCACGGGCCGGCTGCACACACCGTGACGGAGGAGACGGTGCCGCCACGGCACTGCCCTGCCCTGGGCCACCCGGCTGGGGACCTCCGGCAGTGGCAAGCTCCTGGTTTTGTCCCAAAAAGGCACCCGAGGAAAGCTTGCCTTCTCCTGCTCCATATGGTTGTGTCCAAAAAAAATCAGTGGCTTTGGGGAAAAAGGGATGTGCTGGGCAATGAGCTGTGTATTTGGAAGCACAGGCCTGCGTGAAGGCGAAGTGTGCTTGTGGGGAGCGGGGTGAATCGCTGCTCTGCTCCTCGGAAGGGTCAGCCGTGCAGGAGAGGAAGAGGAGGGGAACACGGAGACGTGCGGCCTTGGTAGCGTGGTGCCGAGGCCACCAGCAGAAAACAAATCCCTTTGGTGGCGGTGGGGTGAGAGGGGCAGGAGACAGAGCTGGGGTCAGGTTTGGGCACCCTGGGGCTGTCCCCCCCAGCACAGCACCCCCTTCCCAGGGAGGGGAGGAGCAGGGAGGCTGGCGGAGGCCGTATCGATCCTGTCATGGTGCCAGCGCTGCCTCAGATGACGCGGGAGGGGGACATGGGCACACAGAGACGCCGGGCTGGGCTCCCCGCCAAGCATGCCTCCCCCCAAAAACGCTGCCTTGCACGGCTCAGGAAGGCCCTGGGGCCCCCATTCCCATTCTGTCCCATGGCCGGCCTCCTCCAAGCACGGGGTGCAGACACTGTGCTCAGCAGCGCCTGGGGACGGGGCACAGGGGTGCAGGAGGGGCTGCGGCACCCAGCAGCCACCCCAGCCCCACGCGGGCGCCCCATGGGAAGGTCCCTGAGATGGGAGATACAAGCAGAGCAGCTCCCGCATCGTCCTGGTAAAATTATTTCCTCGAGCCCTGCCTGCTTGCTCTTATTTTCATTAATTTTAAGCTGAGATTCCTGAAGGAAATGGCAAAGAAATGGGTTTATTGCCAGGCTCGGTGTCCTCGCTGGGAAGACCTTGCCGATTGGCAAGGCATGGGGCTGTGGCTCAACACATAGGGCAGCCCCCAGCCCTCGCCCTGCTCCTGCCAGCACAGAGCCCACCATGTCTGTGTGTCCGTGTGTCCGTGTGTCCATGTGTCCGTGTGCACACACACGTGTGCATTGTGTGTGCCGGGGGGAGGATGAGGAGGGACAGCTCTGAGTCAGAGCCGCAGGGGCAGGGCTGCGCCTGGGAGCCTGGAGCTGCCGTCAGCCGCTGAGAAGTGTTAAACTCATTTAGTGTGATTGTTGGGGGGAAAAGAAGTGAAAGGAAAAAATAAAAGAAAAGGAGGGAGAGAAACAGCTTCCTAAGAGAAGGAGCTGCGGGAATGTAACACCGAGGGGGAAGCAAGGCAGAGGAGCCGCAGCCACTGTCCCTGTCCCTGTCCCCATGCCCATCCCCATCCCTCCCCACCAAGCCAGCCACACTGCCCCACGCCAAGATTTGGGGCAGAAACACGACCAGCAGTGTTTGCCTGCAGCCACAGCTCTCAGGGGAGCCCGAAAGGAGCCGAAAAGCGAGGGGTTGGAGCCAGGGGGCCAGGGGCTGCTGCCCAACATCCCAGCGGTGTCCCCTGGGTGTGCAGCCCAGGTCCCCATGGGGTGACATCCCACCGCGGTGCCACACACCCCGAGGTGGTGCAGAGGCACGTCGGGAACCACGGCAATTAGGGGAGATTTTGGGGGGACAGACACCGAGCGGGGGGCCGTGCCCCTTTACCTGGAGACGGTCATCTCGGTCTGGGGGGCCTGCGCCTTCTCCAGGCCCAGCTTGGTGAAGATGCCCACCAGCACCATGACGGCCACCACGCCGCAGATGATGTAGACGATCATGTTGGTCCTGTCCCGCGCGGGGTCCTCGGGGGGCTCGTCCACGCGGGCGGGGGGCTGCCCCGTGTTCACCCAGTTGGGGGTGTCGTAGTTGGAGCAGCCGCTCTGGTCCAGCCGCCCGGGCTTGAACTGGCAGCAGAAGCGGTACCCGCAGGTCCCGCAGCAGTACTGGTAGATGCCGGCGTTGCAGTTGAACGGCGGGTCCCACTGCCCCATCACGTCGTAGTAGCCCCGGCAGCGGTCCCCAGCCGGGCTGGGCTCGGTGGGCGCGGGGGCCGCGTCCTCCACGGCCGGCGCCTGGCTCCCGTTGCCGCCGCTTTCCCCGGGACCCCCCGGGCCGGGCTCGGCGCCCCACGCCCGGCCGGGCTCCAGCAGCACCAGGCAGCAGATGCCCACCACGTAGCTCCGCTCCAGCCGCCCGCGGCTCCGGGGGGCCATCTCCCGGCCCCTGCCCGAGCCCTTCGCCGTGTGTCCCCCTCCCCGGGGGGCTACAGCCGCTCGCCCGCCCCGCGAGGGCCCCCCCGGAGCAGCCCCATGGCTGCGGAGATGCCCCCGAGGAGGAGACCGGGGGTTGGGGGGGGGGAAAAAGAGGGGAAAAATAAAATAAAAAGAAAAAAGGGGGGGGGAACAAAGTGCGAGGGGACGGACCCCCGGTTCTCGCCTCCCCTAAAAAGGGTGAGCGGGGTTCAGGGCAGGAGCCCAGGCTGGCGGCGGGGCAGAGCCCCCGGGTGCCCCCGGCCGGGGCGGGGATGCGGAGCGGGGCGGCCGGGCGGGCTGGGGGCTCCGGGAGACCCCATACCCGCCTCTGCCCCTTGCTGCCGGCACCGAGCTCCGGCAAGGAGAGAGGGCAGGGCGAAGAAAGGCAAAAAAAAAAAAAAAAAAAAATCGGAAAAGCAGCGAAAAGCCGCGGCACCGGGGAAGGAGGGGAGGAGGAGGAGGAGGAGGAGAAGGGGGGGAGGAGGAGGGAAGGGGGGCGGCGGGGCGGGCAGGGCTCGGGGCTGGGTGGCGGCTCGCCGAGGAAACCGGAGAGGCTCCTTCAGCAGTCCTCTGCCGCCCGCCCCGGGCCCTGGCCCGCCGCCACCGGGCGGAAGGCTCCGAGCCGCCCGCCCCGTCCACGCGCGGCCCCCGGCTCCGGGCACTGCCGGGTGGGCGTCCCCCCAATAAAACACAGCCCCCGGAGCTGGGGCCGCGGCTGTGCGGGAAAGGGGGCGTCGGGGGAAGGGGCGAGCCCCGCAGCCGGGGGTCCCCGGTCCTGGAGAGCGTCAGGGCATCGCCTCCGGGAGCTCAGACCCACGGGAGGGAGGGCGGCCAGGGAGAGGGGCATGCACGGGGCCCTCATCCCCTCCAGCAATCCTGCCCGGGGCTCCCCGTGCCCCCAGCATCGCCGTTGTGTCCTCGGGCAAACCACCCGCCTGGCCCCGAGCTGGGAGGAGGTTTGGGAGCATCGCTGGAAAGATGCAGCCGGAGCTCGGGCTGCCTCTGATGGGTCCCGAGTGCCGCAAGCTGACGAGAGAGACCCATTCTGCAAGGTAGCTCTGAGCCTCCAGAGCTTCCCGAAGAGATAAAAAGGCAGCGAGGCGGCAGAAAGCCGCGCATCGCCGATCCCACCAACCCTCGGGGGTCTCCGGTTGGAGGCACCGGCGGTGGGAAGTTGCAGGCCTGGGGGCTGTTAGCGCTAACGGCCGTGCTGGCCCTGGCAGGAGCTGTGCAAGCAAAGTTTGCTGGCTGCCCAGGTGATGGCAGAAATCGTTTCTGGGCGATCGCTCGCGACGTGCATGCGAGCAGAGCCCCCCCAGGGGCCGGCAGGCTTATCAGGCTGGTAGCAGGCTGAGCGAGAAACTGGCCAAAATTGGGGATTTTGTAGGGAAATGGTTGTCTGGAATGACCTGGGAGAAAGGGAATATTTCCTTTTTTGGGGGGGAGGAACTCTCACAGAGCGTGAAACAGGCTCTTGAAGGGTATCTGGCTGCCTGTGCAGCCAGGCTTGGAGCGGGAGGGCAGCGTGCGGGCGGGAGCCGCAGGAAATTCAGGTCGGCAGGGACCTGGAGGGAAAACCCAGAGGACGTGCTCGCGGTGTCTGCGGCACGTGTGGGGATGCGGCTCTGGGAGAGGAGCCCCAGCAGGCTCTGGCCACGAGCCTCGGAGGCTGTGATGGAAGCGGTGCCCCCGGTGACAACGCCACCCGGACCACAGAGCGGCGTCTGCGCGCCTGCAGAGATGCGATACGGCGGATAAACACCGAGCGGGGAGGGGTGCGCCGGGCGCCGGCACGATAAGCAGATTGTTTCTGGCAGGGCACGGCGAGCCGGGGGAGACGTCGCCTCTCCGTCGCGCCCCAAATCCCCGCCGGCAACCGCTGAGGAAGAGCCTAGGCCAAGGAGGAAGAGGAGGAGGAGGAAGAAGAGGAGGAGGAGGGGGAGGGAGCATGCTGCCTTCACCAGCACTGTCAAAGCCTTGGGTGCCCAGGGGCTTGTCCACAGCCTGGGGACTGCCCGCGGTGGGACATGGTGCCATGCACCAGCGGTGGCTTTTGGCACCTGGAGCTCAGTGGCCGAAGCCCGCTGCCCTTTGGGGCTGGGAAGCTGTCGGACAGATCCCACGGCACTCGCTGCCTCCTCTGGGGACTGAGCTGGGGACACATCACGGGACATGAGATGTGCTGGGGGACACAGGGACGTGGTGGCAGAGCCGCCGGCTGCCCCGCTCCCAGCCCGGAGCGCGCAGAGGTTTTATTCCCCTGCTCGTGCTCGGTGCTGCGGCTGGGAAATGGCCTGCCAGAGAAGCCGTGCGCCGTAACGGCCTATATAAAACACAGAAGCATATGTGCGCTTACCATTAAGATTATAATTGCAAACATTCAGAAGTTGAGATTTGCAAGCTCCCAGCTTCCCAAAGGCGGCTGCAGCCGAACCCAAACGACATCCAGAGCAACGAGGAGAAAATGTGTTCAGAGCGAGAGCTCCGTTGTTGTTGTTGCTGTTGAATTGATGCGGTGCTTGCTGCAGAGGGACTCTGCGTGCAGGACTAACCCCGGACGCCTTGCTGGTGGTGCCTACCTCAGGGAATGGGGTGGGAGCAGCCCCGTCCCTCCCTGCCAGCCCCAGTCCCCACATCTATCCCAATGGGAACCCCTCGCTTTTCCCCGTAACGCAACTCCCCTGCATTTTGGGGCCGGCAGCAGCAGAGCTCTCACTTTCTGGGGGATGGTCTCGAGGCTCGGCCTGCGGGAGGAGGCCATATGGCCGGGAACAGCGGCAGCCCGGCAGAGCATCCAGCTCCTCGGCGAGGGCGGCCGTGCCAAGCGGCCCCGGCCGGCAGCCAGCGCGGCGGGACGTCCCCGCGCACGGCCGAGCCCCTCCTCGTCCCCGGGCACTGGGATGGGGGTGGGCTTGTCCCCCTCTTGTGCAGGGTGCCCTCCGAAACGGGGTGGGCCGGAGGCTTGGGTGCCTCGGTTTTGGGGCGGGTGTCGTGCTGTGTTTTGCCTGCTCTGTGGCCGTGCTGGCAGCAGATGCAAAGCTCGTCCCCTCCCCAAAACGCCCCGCTGGGGGCTCTCGGACAGATGTGCTTGTCCCGCTGCCCCGCTCCCCCATCCCTCCCCGCCGTGCTGTCCTGATGTGCGGCACCTCCGCAGCACCGCCGGGCTCTTAATGAGAAGTTAATTGGAGCTGACGCTGCCCGAGCGGAGCACGGCTCTCCTGGGTCTGCGGGTCCATGAGGTGTGAGGGGAGGGACAGTGAGAGCTGCGGGTAAATGTGCTCCGAGACAGGGGCTGCAGCGCCTTTATTCCCTCTTGACCCATTTAAAGCAGGCATCGGTGACTAAGGGAGCTGGCGGGAGGATAAAAATACCTCCCACACGCTCCCTGTGAGGCCGGGGATGGAAATAGGGGTGCCGTCGCCTCTCCGGGGACTGCCTGGGGTCACTGTTTTGCAGTCCCAAAGATCGAGCCCGTGCTGGTAGGCTCCGGACACCGACGCTTTGCTAGCCCAGTGCTGGCATCCTGCAGCTGCTCCTGGCTCCCTCAGCAACAAACCCACGGGGCTGGGGTCTCCTGCCCCATCCCACCCAGCCAAGCCCCGTCTCCAGGGCTGGAGGAGGTTTACAAAGCCATGAGGAAGGCAGCCTCTCCTACAGACCCAAATCTCTCAGTTTTCACTCGCTTTGGAGATGAAACCTGGGCAGGTGCCGGTAGGAAGCTGCATTTAGAGGCAGAGGTTTTTGGGAGCGCGTCGGGTGCCTGGTGCTTGCAGGGCATCCAGACACCAGACATCCCAACGCTGCTGTCCCTGAGGGACCCCAACATCCACCTGGACTCCGCGGGGCGATGCCTGGATGCCTGCCGGGGTGTACCTCAGCTGCCTCGGGCACCGGCGTCGTGGGGAGAGAAAACTGTGGGGAGAAACCGGCAGTCCTGTGTACTAAATCTGCAATTCCAGCGCCGGCTGTATTTTTGTCTTTCTAATAATAAGTGTGAATACAGTGGGGATGAATCACAGGCTGCAGGCTGCAGGTTTGGCCCCCCCTTTGCTGCGAATCCATCCTGGGGGGGGAGTGGGGCTGACAGGGGCTGGGACACAGGGGATGCTGACCCAGCTCCAACCTCCCCCAGCCGTGTCCATTGCGTCCAGGAGCCGAGTCCCCTCACGCTCCCATTTCCACCAGTGTTTCCGTGTGCCACAGCAACATTTCCATCCCAAGGGACTCCAGGAGCATCCCCGCAGCGCCGCCGCCGTGCCCCTGCCCCGTGGCTGTTTGCACCCTGGGGTTTTGGTACCTCTGCACCCGACTGCTCCCAGCCCGAACCACAGAGCAGCCCTCCTGGTCACTGCTGGCTTTGCCTGCTGGGAACCGCTCGCTTTGTTGCAAGGACCTTTTGCAAATGTTAATGCTTTCCTTTCGCTGGAGAGCTCTGCGGATGATCTGCCAGAACGGATTTCACACGCTTCTCCTAAAATTATGCCCTTTGCTTTCCCGGCGCTGGAGACGAAGCGGAGCCCGGTGTGCCGGCGGCATGCGAGCAGCGCGGCTGGCGGCCGCACGGGCAGCAGAGCGGGGCTGAGCCCTGTCCGGGTGGGCTCTCCTGGCGCCCACCTCTGCTCGCACACAGCCCTGCAGCACCTGCAGTCACCTCCCGCGTTGCCAACGCCGCCGGGAGCAGGACGGGGAGGTGCCCGGTGGGCACCTGCTGCCCCCGTGCCCTGCACCTCCGTGGGGACCCCGGTGCGTGTCCCACATCCCTCGCTCTGTGTGGGCCGGGGGTGATTCCCGACCCCCGAGGTGTGTGTGTGGTGTTACAGGGAGCTCGCCGTTACCCCTGCAGCCACCCTAAGCTGCAAGGAGGACATTCAGGGCTCGCCCTCCCCCGGCAGGAGCCCCCCCACGTATTCCTCTTGGGAAATGCAGTGGGGGGATCCAGACCCAGCCCTGTCCTCCCCAGCAGTGCGCAGCTACTCGTGAATATCGTGGCCGTGGTTAGAGCTGATTTAATGCATCTTAAATGACTCATTGGGGAATTTTTAATTTATTTCTTTTTTTGTTAATAACTCGCGGTGTCACCACAGGGCACGAAGTTTGCTTCGCTGAGTTTGTTTCCCTGCTTCTTGGCAGAGATAAATAAGCGAGGAGCTGGGGAGCGAACGGCAAGCCCACGGAGGGCATCCCCAGGCGAGCGGCATGCCTCACCTTCCCCCATCCCAGCCTGGGAGGGCAGCACCCGCAGCATCTCCTCCATTGCCACCTCCACTGATGGCCCTGGGCGCCCAGAGGTGGTGACAGGGGCTGGTGACACCGATCCCCCAGCGGACGCCCCCGGGGATGCTCCTTGCCACTCAGCCGAGCCTCCCAGCTAGGGAACACAGCGCTAAAAAAATGGAAACCGACCCGAGTTTATCAGCAGAGCCGCATTTAAAGCACCTGCTATAAAATCGCCCCGACTTCACGGAGCAGTGCACAGCCTGGTAATGCCCACCGCCAGTACCGTTGTTGTCAAAGGATAAGAATTACAATATTTCTGGTGGAGGAGGGAGGCGTCCCTCTACGTGTCGCCGCTGCTGTGAGCTCCTATTTGAATTGCTAAACCCAGCTCGGTCTCGGCCGCTGCTTTTGCTGGCAGGTGCCTTCATCCTGGAGCTTCACCCGCTGGGGGAGCGGGGAGGGCGTCAGGAAAGGATGGGGGAACTCACAAAAAATCCCACGCGCCCTTCTTCCCCATCCCCTGCTTGCACAGTGCGCGGGGTACGGGCTGAGAGCATCGTGCCTTGGCCCCCGGCACCCTGTGGGGTTTTTCCCCGGGGTGCCCCGGCCCCGCAGCCCAGCTGTGCTCTGTCCCCGCTCCCTCCTGCGCCGGTGCCGCCGCCTGCCATCGATCCAGGCCCAGAATAGCTCCCGCCAGCCGCCGGCCGACGCCGCAGCCGCCACGGGAAGGGCACGGCGATGTCCCCCTCCTCGCCCCGCAGCCCCCCGCGGCTGGCACCAGCGCTGGGCGTGCTGGAGGTGAGGGAGAAGGGAAGCAGGGTAACGCGGGTGGAAGAGGAAGGGGCTGTGCGAGGTGCTGCCGGCACCGGCCGCCCCACCGGAGGGGCTGGAGCACTTTGGGCAGCTGCTGGAGGCAGATCCTCTTCTGCTCCGCATCACTTCTGCCCTGCTTCCACTTGGATTTCCATTCCCACTGCCACTCCACTTCCACTTCCACTCCATTTCCAGTCCCATTTCTATTTCCACTTCTATTTTCACTTCCATTCCCATTCCAATTCCATTTCCACCCACTCCCACGACCCCGAGACCCCCGCAGACGTGCACCCCCCCTCCCCCCCAGCCCCGCCGGTGTGCCCAAGGCGCCAGGATCTGCCCCTCCTGTGCGCGCCCCTCTCTCCCGACCTCAGGTGGCTTTTCTCTGGGCTGTGTTTTCCTGCGCAGTGGGTACCCCCTTTCAGCATCTCCCCGGGTGCCCTTTTGGAAGCCACGTGGGACCAAAGCGATCCTGACACCGAGTAAAGGAAATGGAGGCTGATTTAAGTTGAGTGGTTTTTTGTGTGTTGGCTGCTTTTTTTTTTTTTTTTTAATTCTTTCCTTAAGTGCGAACACCATCTGGCTCCCCGAACTCCGTCAGCGCTTCCAGTCCCGAGGCGGCTTCGCTCTCCCTAATTACTGTCATTACGCAGTGGGGTAGTGATTAGGGACGGATGCTGACGAGCGGCGTCAGGAAGGCCGCGTCCCCCGACAGACTCGGCCCACGGAGCCGGGCAGCCTCTCCTCCTCAGCCACTTCGGGGAAGAGCAGGAAACAGACGGGGGCCTTTTCCAGCTGGGAACCTTCGCGTTTGGTTGGAAGGGGCATTTTGTTATCCAGCGGGGGCAGGGGGAGGCCGGGGGCAGGAGGGCAGCCAGCAATGACCTCTGAGGCGGGTGGGAGACCGCAGAACTCCCCCGTGGGGTGGCAGTGCCGCCAGGTGGCTGTCACCCCGAGGTGACACCGTCAGCCCTTTGGGAACCCACGCGTGTCCTCTGGGGCTCCCCATGCCGCCCCGCTGCTGGTGGGGAGCGCAACCACCGAGCACCCAGCCCACGGGAATTTTGGGGAGCTGAGGGCAGGGGTTATGTTGGGCTGGCACAGCTGCACCCACGGGTGAATGAGCAGGAGACAAAACCTGCTGGGGCTTTCCCCAGACTTTCCCCCCACCCAGCTCGCTCCAAACTCCTGGGTCCCCCCCTGGCAGGTGAAGCCCGGCCTTGGCAGCCTTTCAGGGAACCAAGGCAGGAGGCCAGGGAGGAAACCCAGTGCCTGCCCCATGGGGGAAGCAAGAAACTGCCAAGGGAAGGCACCGGGGGCTGTGGGAGGGCTCCCAGGAGAGGAGCTCTGCTTTACACTGTTGTTTCTCTCCTTTCCCTGGGCTGTCCCATGAAGAAGTGTGGTGAGACACCTGAGGAAGTAAGAGCTGGAGCCCCCGCCTCATCAGGAAGAGGGACTTTTACAGCAGGATTTTTACATTATTTCATTTTCCAAACCACCACGCTGGTGTGGGGTGAGTGCTGCGTCCTCAGGGCTCAGCTGTGGAAATTAGAATGGGAAGCGCAACCGTCCCACTCCCGCCGCCTCCCCCCCTGTTCTCCGTGAAGCAGGTAGCTCTGCCTCCCACGAGCACGCCCTCTGCCAGTGCCAAAATGTCCCCAGCCGGGCACGGGCTGGTTCCCAAAGCGCTTGGGTGTTTGTTCCCCAAACCAGGCGTGCAAAGGTTGCCTCCCCTAGTGATGGGGACGCATTGTTTCTTGAACTGCGTTGGGCAGTACCTGGATCAAGGCTCAGCCCAGCCAGTGTTTTGAGGTCTGGGAGAGGACTTATGGTGAAGAACTTGGTCCTTTGTGCCTTGTGACAGCTCCTATGGTTCCCGTGATGGGGTGAAGGCAGTGAAACCAGCTCCAGCATCCACGGTCAGGAGAGAATGGGGGCATCACCCTCTAACAGCATGTGGTCCTGCAGCCCCAGAAGAGCCAACGTCACCTGGCATGGTCACTGGTCAATCCCACCACGATCTGTAGACCTACGTGGTCCATTGGGTGAGCACGGCAATGTCCTCCAACTTCTGAATACCGTGGTATAGAGGAGAGCACTCTAGCTGGGGCATGATGCTGGCTCCAGCCCTGATGACCGGCCATCCATCGATGGTGACATCGGGTACCAGAACCGGTGGTGGATCGGGAGCAAAGCTGGAATCATTGAATGGAGCTCATCCTGCACTAATGACTTCAATTCCAAATCTTCTTGTACAGGCAAGCCACTGGCATGTGTGTGAACAAGGCCATCGACGGGGAGCTGCCTTGGACCAGCACTGCTGGTCAATTCTCGCGCGCAGCAACCCCCTGGAGACACGCACATAAATTAAGTCATCCCTCCTACGCTCACATCACTCCCTGCCTGGTTCTGTGCAGCACGGAAACATCCATCACTGTGAGTCCTGTCACCACGAGTGACACGCGGTATTTTTGCAGCCACCGTGAGCTGAAGCGATGGTTGTCTGGGGCCATCATGACAAGCTCCTGAGGCCAGCGCTCCTCTCGACCAGCAGTCTCCATTGCCTGCCCCTGGTTCTCGCTGACTTCAGTCATCGTAGCTTGGAGCAAAGACAGATTTCCCCATCCTCCTTCCCTCGCTCCCTGCTCGGAAAGGCGAACTCGCTTCCCGTCCCCAGGGCACCCAGATGCAGAGGGGGGGTCCCACCACCTCCCGCGGGTTCTTGCTGCCACACGAGAGCACCCTGAGGGAGCAGGGACCTGGGTGTCACGGTGAGCAGGAGATGGGGAGGCAGGACTGTGCATGGAGAAGATGCTGGATGAGCTTTGCTCCGTTTGGCCCCAAGACTCATTTTATTGAAGTCAGGAGAAAAAACTGAGATAATGGCAATGGGATTTCATCCTAACGTACCCCCCCTTTCTAGCTTTCCAGCCCAGTGTCCCTACAAGTCCCCCCTCCAGCAGCAGACCCATCCGGGCTCCCCAGTCCCACGCCTGCACTACGGCAGCTTGGCAGAAGGCAGAGCAGTCCCTGTGATGCTCCCTTCTCACTGGCCCCATCCCTGCCTCTTCCAGATGTGGATCCTTAGGCTTCCTCTGGTGATTACAGGCATACAATCCACAAAAACGTCAAAGTGGCAAAAGTGACAGATGGCAAAGCCCAGTTCTGGTGCGGCTCAGGTCCACACGAGGCCTTGCCTGCCTGGGGAAGGGCTCTGGCTGGCTGCAGGGGGCAGCCAGAGAGCCCCAGCCCCGTTTCCCATCCGTCACGGTCTCTCCTCGCCCACGCAGTCCTGGGTGGTTTTGGTGGTGACCAAGGCGGTGGCGCCCAGCTCGGTGGCCGGCAGCGGGAAGCCGTGGCCGTGCTCCTCGTGGTGGGGCCAGGTGGCGGCCAGCAGCACCACGTCACGCTCGACATCACCCTGGCAGCACGGCCGCCGCTTCGCGCTGTCCCTCCCGGCTGGCCCCGGTGCCTTCAGGCCTCCGTTGAGGTGCAGGCAGGGGGCCCGTGCCGGGTCGGCCTTCCCCTCCGGAGCAGCGGGGTCTGGGTAACCGGGGCTGGGCAGGTGGCCGGTTTCACCCAGGCTTTCTGAGAGAAGGGCAAGAGAAGGGGTTAGGGGCTGCGAAGCAGGTCCCAGGACCGAGATCTCCCCCCTATTTCTCCTTAAACGCCGCTTCGTAGTGCTTTTTCCCCCAGAGCGTAATTGGGGAAGCGCAGCTGCGCACTTGCACCTTGAGTCTCCCGTGAGCCCATGCTGGCGGTGAGCAACCAGCCCGGCCGCTTCCCTCTTAAAAATAGACTTGTTTACAGCAGCACGCGGCCCTGCGCTGCCCCACGCTGGATTTCTCCCTCCCCTTTAGTTTCTGACATTGTTCCCGGGTGTCCCCGGTGGGCACCACGGCCTCGCCCCCTGGAAATGCCCTGTGGGGAGAGGCACGACCCCATCCCTCGCCCCACTCCGCTGCCTTTGGGGACGCCCCTGCGAGATGCTCAGTGTCCTGGGGTCCCGCTGATGGGGGCTGGCTCCAACACCGTCACCCCTTTGGGGTGGCAGCATCACACACGTGTAGAAGGGTGCTGGGAGCTCCGAGCGGGGTGCTCAGTGTGGGAACACATATGTGCAGCTCCCACCATGTGCAGTGTCCTTCGCCCATCGCCCTCTGGCAGCAGGGCAGAGGACCAGACTCGGGTGCACCCCACTGATGAGGTGGGATATGAGTGGGACAGTGTCATCTGAGACTCTCTGGGGCAAGCAGAGACCTGCCTTGGGGAGCTGGGGACTGGGACAGGGTGAGTACGAGGTTTCCTACCTTTGGCCTCCTGCTCCGTCTTCCTCCTCTTCCTCCTCTGCTTCCTTGCCTTGCAGGCCAAGTGGCCGCAGAGGGCAGCCAGGACCAGGAGGAGCACCACAAGCGCGGGGACCCCGAAGATCAGGAGGGTGCTGGGCAGGTCTCCAGAGGGCAGGGTGGGCGGCGGGGCCGAGGTGAACGCCACGTGGACGGGCTCTGCTGTGGTGCGAAATGCCGGCGGGGTCAGGAGGGGGAGAGCTGGGGCGAGGGGCAGAGGGTGGTGGCATTACCCACCAGGCCTCCCGGCCTCTGGATTTAGTGGTGGAGAGAGAAGGAGTGGGACCTTCATCGCTGTCCACCTCCTAGCCCCATCACCACCACCATCCGCAGGAGAAGGTTCTCTCCAGCCCAACCCCAGGGTGTCCTCCAGCCCCTTCGCCCGCCACCGCCCGGCCCCGGCCGCCCTTACTTGCGTTGTCCTTGAAGAGCTCGGAGCACCTCACGCAGAACCTGGTCAGGGGGTCAAAGCACTGCGAGGGGAGGCAGGAGGCGACGGCGTCTGCTTTTCCCGAGGAGGACATGGCCGAGTGCTCCCGCATGGCGCAGCGCAGAGCGGCCGCCCGAGTGTGAAATCGCCGAGCCCCGGGGCGGGTGGCAGAGGGAGATGCAGTCTGTCGAGCCGCCTCGGCTCCCCTGGGGCTCCGGTTGCTGCGCTTCCCCCGGGGCGGATCTTCGCTGGGGAGGAGGAGGGTGCACACCACAGCCCTACCCCTGGCTGCCCGTGCAACGCACCGTCCAAGAAGCCCTGTCCTCCAAAACACACCGCCAAAATCCCCACAGCCTCTGGTGCACCTCCCCATCCCAGCCCTGTGCTGCCCCCAGCCCCTGCAGCCCCCAGCCCGTGCCTCCCTCTCCTGCCGGAGAAAAGCCTCTCACCGGGGTGGGCTGTGCCTCTCCGAATCTACCCCAGCCTCCAGCATCGGGGTATTCACTGGTCTCCCCTTGGTGAAGCCCGCAGTGGTTATATCCATGATGGGTCCTGTGTCCACGTGGCTGTGGGCAGAAATTACAGGCTCAGGTGGTGCAGCTCACTCCAGGACTGACACAAAAAGGCTGAACTTGCTCTGTGCGTCCCGTGCTAGACCCTTGGCACGGAACCTCCAAGCACCATGTCCTGTTCCTCAGGGGTTCAGAGCTGGTCCTGCTCTGAGTGACTGCCCAGGGCATGGACAAAGCCAGTCCCACCAGGCAGGTCACGTCCCACACCCTCAGAGGGGACTAAACACTCAGTGAAGGGCCTTGGGTGTTCCTAACCGTGAGCAGGAGAGCTTTCCTGCCACCACATGTATGTCAAATCCTGGCAGCTGAGATCTGAAGCACGTAAGTAATTGATTTCAGCACTGCAGGTGGCTCTGCTCCATCCTGACTAAACAAACACGATGTCTCCCTTTCCTTCACCCCACGGGAAGGAAAGGGACCCTTGTGGCCCCTTTGCAGGCCCGCTCCCACTGAAGGAAGCGCTGCAGCTGCCTGCCCTGGCAAGCCATGGCCTCGCTGCAGCCTACGGGCTCCTCCCGGCACGGCCACGGCACTCGGGGCATCTCCTCTGGGCGAGTGAAAGTCGTGACCAAAACCAGTCGCTGCCCACCAGCACAGCAATTTCACTTCCCCTTATGCCACTGCCGGGCCCGGCCACTGCCTCGCTCCCCCTTGCACGCGCGCACGTGTGCGTGCACGGCCGTGCCGCTCTGCTCCTCGCTGCTCCGTTCTCCTCCGAGGAGCGCGGCCCCGGTCGTGGTGACTCAGTTCTTCCACCTCGGCCTTACTCAAATGAAAACTCCCCGAGCATGCCGAGCACTTCCCTCTCTCTTGCTTCGAGGCTGCAAGTGCCAGGCGCAGCAGTGAACTCGGCACCCTCTGCCTCGCCGCTGCTGCAGGCACCCACAGGTGCTGCCTCGCCGCATGAACCACTAGGGCTTATGCCTTTGTGGGGTATTTTTCCTGTGAAGTGGTAAAATTGGCTGTGCCCTTCTGGTTTCCAGGGGGCTGAGGGTGTTCAGAGCACATGGCTGATTCCCCACTGGTGTCTGGGGGATCTGTGGGCATTTAGGGTCAGCACCCGAGAGGTGGCTTGGTGGTGCGGGGAGCTCTCTGCAGCTCCTTCCTGCTCCCTTCCCGCCCTGTCTGCTCCCACCCGGGCCAGGGAGATGATGTTCGAACTCACACATAGCAGGGCTTACTCATGGAGAAAATCACCGCTGACTTTCCCAGCAGCGCTCACGTGTGACCAGCGCGCCCAGGGCTCCCGGCACCGGCCCCCGCTGCCTCCCGCCCCTCCGCCTCTCCGGCCCCCGTAGCAGCGTCGCTTTTGGAGCAGGAAAAGTTGAGGCTCAGCGGCTGGTTAGTGTTATGGAGTGCTCACATCTAAAGGCTGAATACGCTTGATAATAGCACAAATGCATAATTAAAGAGCAGGAAAAATGACTCACTGGATAAGGAAATGTGCTTTTCTTATCTTCTCTGCAAACGAAAGCCCCAGGAGCTTGGGAGCCTAGCTAACCAAGTGGTTTTATTAAACAAATAAAACAGCAAAAAATATCAAAAGAGCGATTTAGCAGTTATGTCTCAATACCAGAGAATGCTCAATCCTTGCTACCACCTGCCCCAGATACGCAGGAGGGGGGCTGCCCACGGCCGGGATCATCCCACCAGCCCCACGGAGGGCCCACGAGCAGCACGCACAGCCTGGGGAGCAAAGGCAGGCCCTTGTCCCACACGGGGGGAACGGGTGAGCGGTTCCTCCAGCCTCACGGTGGGTGAAGTGACTCACACGTGCAAGCAGCACTGGCTGCATCAGAAAATATCCACCGAAAGTTCACCTTGTTCTTGTGCGTGCCGGAAACCCAAAGACATGTTGATCGCAGAGGCTGCTAGGTGTTTATCTGGCAGACCTGTCTACTTCAGGACGAACCTCTAGCACGATGCACCAGGCAACCCTGGGCAATGCAAACTGCTGCGGGGAGGTTTGGGCTGGAGCTGACCCCGCAACAGCTCTGAACAGCCGAGAAGGGCCCAGAGCCAGACCCACCGAGGGTCACATCTGCCCTTCATTCTTGCCCCAGCAGGGAGGGGCACGGAGCTGGTCTGGAGGTGAAAGCTGAGCTGAGCAGCCCAGATTGAATTTTGCATAGCACTTACTTGTGGCCGGCTACTCGCGGGAGCTGCAAGCTCACGCACGGGAAGAGTTCGGTGAGTACATTTGACTAGCAGATCACCCTGGGAAAATAAGCGTGCTTTCACAAATGATTCCAAACCAGAAGAAATGATGTTTGCCCAGGGAACTGATTTACTGGCAGGGTGCATCAGGGTCCCGCCACACATGGACACTTACCTTTGGGTAGGTGCAAGGGTGGCCTCCCACAGCCCTGCCAGAATTTTTGCTGTTGGCTGCTGCCCCGTAACCCGTGAGCTGCTGAGCCGGCGCAGCACGGCGGTGTCGGCTGAAGGCTGCGGGACGGTTGGATGCCAAACTCAAGCTGGTTTCAGCCCCGCAGCACTGCCACGGGCTGCTGTGCTGCGAGAGGAGCGAGCCGCACGTGTTCAGGCATGAGCCCGGGATGAGAGGCAGGGAAGCGAGCGGCTGCCGTGCCGAAACGGGCCCCGCAGCAGCGAGCTCATCGCCGCCGCACGGCTGGCCGCGAGGCTCCGGCTGACAGCATCCCCTCTCCTCCCTCTCCAGATAGCAGCACCAGTGCCTGGCTGCCTTTCATGGTTCTGTGCTCATATCCTGTGCTCCCCACCCAAGCCAGTACCCCCAGCAACAGAGGGATCTGTAGCCACAGGGTGCGGGCTTAGAGGAACCATGCAGCCATACAGCATCCCCCCCCCAAAAAAATGCAGAGGATGAGGACAGATACAGCTTTTTAGCCCTCTAATCATCTTGTCTCTGAGCTAGATAACCAGGACTGTAAATCCCTGGTGATAATCGCAGACACCATGCCTGCAAGCTCTCCCCCGGACCATTCATTTCGCTTGATGATGCTTTAAAGAGACATCTAATGAGGATAATCTGATTCAAATCCCCTCTGCTTTTGGGTAAGCAGAGCAATTTAGTCCCCCTCAAACTCCTTTTTCCCCCATGGCTCTTTATTTCCCCTTCTCATATGAATCACTCTGGGGTTTCCTTTGCTCTTTGCATTACTATTTTGATTCTTTGATATGACCACCGCAATCAGCATTCACTCTGTTTAGAACCTAATTAGCATGAAATCAGATTCACTTTTTACTCACATCCTCCTGGCGCTACGACGCTGGCCAGTGCCTCGGCTCTCACTTTGGGCGCAGGAACATCGCAGCCTGCTCACGAACCTCCCTCCTTACCTGATTAGATCAGGAGCACTCAGAGGAGAGCTGCGCGCTCAGCCCGGCAGTCGAGCCGAGCTTTGGGAAGGGGGGAAGGTCTCAATCACGCTCAGCTTTCAGCGCAGAGCAGATGGCGAATGTACCGACTCCATAATTTATAGGACACCATCACTATGTATTAGCCCCATGCAGCGGCTGAGCCAAGCCAACCCGCGCGGGGAGCAGCCTGGCGCAGGTGAGAGCCCACGTGCAGCGGGGCCGGGGAAAGCGCGAGCCTCACGCGCGGCCCGGAGCAGGGGACGTGACGGCCCGGAGGGGTTACCCCGACCAGGACTAACGCTACGCAGCCCACCAACCCGTCTCCAAAGTAGGTCAGCATTATGCAACAGCTGCACACGAACAGCTCCGCTCCGTTTCCCCGGGAGCAGGAAACAGGAGGGAGAACTGCTCGGGGTGGGCACGTCAGGTTACAGCATGGGAACCAGGGGATGGAAGAGATTAAGACAGAGCACCAGGTAGTACAAATGCTCTCTGCAAAGCAAGGCGAAGGCTGCCGGTACACTCATCCAGAGAAACACCACGCTGTTCCCAGAGCTTCCCCAGCTCTGAAGCCTTTGATCCGCTGCTCAGCATAGCAGCAAGAGGCTCCGAGTTGTGGGGAGGGTGAGGATTAATTAGGCAATGCCGGCACATGGCTGCGAAGAGAGGTTCTCGGCTGCGGCAAGAGCCACAGGTAGTTACAGTCAGAGCCCAGCTGAACACAGCGCGGGCTCCACATCTGTCAGCTCTGCGTGAGTTAGAAATGGGAACACGGCAAGGGAAAACAACCGTGTGTGTTCGTGCTGGGGCGATGCCAACACTGCTGTGACTTCGGGGCAAGCGGCCAGCACAAAGGGTGGAGAGAGCTGTGAGCTGACCGCTGCCGGGAACGAGTGTCTCACAGGTCCCCCAGCCTCAGTCAGCACCCGAGGGCACGGAAGGGAAAGGAAAATACACCAAACTGCCAAAAGCTGGGGGGGCCTCTGCGGCGTGTTCAACAGTCTGGGCTTTTTAGGCATGCCAGCGCTCACCACAACGCTTCTGCCTGGCTCCTGCGCACAAACCGCCCACCCTCAAGCACGGTGCTCCAGCTCCCCGGGCACAGCTCGCTGCGGCAGGGAGGTGACAGCGGGAGGATGCGGAGGACAGAGGACACAGCAGCCCCCGCACCACAGCAGGGCCCGTTTCCCAAGGGGAGGCGGCTTCTCGCTTTGTTTTCGTCCTCACCCCACCTCAGTGCTCCTTCCTGTGACGTGCAGAGCCCCCGGGGCTCTCGTGCCCAGCCCGCAGCTGCACCTGGGCTGGCGGTGGGGAGGCGCACGTATGTAAAGCACGGGCTCTTTCACACACCGCTGACTTCCCCCTGACAAGGACACGGCGAGGCAGGGGGACATCCACAGCTCCTTCCAGGGCTGCTTGCAGGGCTAGACGTGTCACACAAGCCCCTCGTGATGCGGTGAGCCTGAGGGGGACCGCAGCACCGTGGCATGTGGCAGCTCCTCCTGCAGCCCATGTGCCACGAGCCCGCGCTGCTCAGCTGCGGGGGCTTCTGGGCAAGTCCCATTGCCCCCTAAGTCCCTGCATCCCACCACTCCAGCTCATCACATCCAAGGCGGCCCGAGGGGATCCGTCCTGCTTAGCATCTCCGCGCCGTATTAATATTTAACGGTGAGAGAGAGACAGAGACTTTGATTTCTTCCCCCAGCCAGCTCAAGGACAACTCGGCTGTGCAGGGAGTTTCAGCGCTTCAGAAGGTGGGTTTGTCCCAGTTTGCAACAAAACTGAACCGTGTTGCAAGGCCCTGCGAGAAGGAAGGGAGCCTGATGTCAGCCTCTCTGCCCCAGGGGCAGGCAGCAAAGGGAACTGACTTGGCTGAGCTCAGGAGGGTCCCACCAAGCCCCCTCTACCTTCCCCCAGAGCTGCGGCAAACACCAGCCTCAGCTCATCAGGAGAGCACTGTTCTGGATTTGTAACCCCAAAGACACCAAAACACGGTGCCAATGTCAGCTTGCTCCCATCGCGGAGGACACGGCTCCTGCTTTACGGGCAGCGCCAGCAAGGCACAGTGATTTTTAACACACGTGCCCAGAGCCATGCAAGAAATCACAACCATGGAGGCAAAGCGAGACCGGCGTTTCTGCCCCGGCTCTGGGCTGTGCCAGCCCTTGCTTTCTGTTGCATACAAATCACTTTCCCCAGCAGTGAAGGACAGCTGGTCACCGAACGGGTGGGAAACGGAGACCACTCGGCCTGCAGAGGACACGGCCGGGGGCCTGGGCCTGCCCAGGGAGACAGAAGAGCAGGGACACCCAGGTTCAGCCAGAGCAAATATTAGGGGCGGCCTTGAGTCTAGATCTCTACCACCAGTTTCAAGGCTTGAGGGCGGGCAAATCGCCAGGGCTGGGTTTATCTCTGATCGCTGTCGCAGGACACAGATCATTTACTCCAGGCCCCATATCAGCACAGGGGCTCTCCCCCCGATAGTACAGACCGGGCGCACCATGTGTCCTGCTGCACCTACAAGTTGGTCTGATTTAACTGCAGGTGCTGCAAAGCCAGCAAGAAAAGCTTCTCTTGGAAAACCTGGGCTAACAGAGAGCTGTAATCCACTGATAATGCTAACCATGCTGATTTGTGCTGAAATCTCTTAGCACCTCCATAAGCGGCTTGGCTAGCATGGTGAGGATACAAACTCTTGCTCTTGTGGGTCACGCTGCTGTAGCAGGAGAGCCCCCATTTGTTCCACTCAGCTCCACCAGCTCAAAAGCACTGCTTCACCAAAGCTTACTTCAGTGCTACTGGTATAAGTCCTACTGTACTAATTAAACTGCTTTCACACTAATTTTGCTGATGCACAGCTGACAAACAAAAACATCCACAAATTGAAGTAGTTGCACCAGCAAAGCTGAGTACTTTTGCCAAAGAGAGAAGGGGATTTCTTTCAGTAGACCTCCAATCAGATAGGGAACTGAGGCAGCGAGAGATGAAAAGAAAAAAACTCCAAAATATTTCTGTTAGTTTAGATTTTAGCCAGCTGGACAAGGTCTTTTGTGATGTTCAAACACAACAGAACCCAAGTGACTAGCCTTAATTCAACTTCAGGCCCTCCATGTGCCTGATCACAGTCCAAACACTACTTTCACAAGACCTTTATCAAACATTAGCGCTGGCTACCCCATCTAGATGAAAGGTATCCTCAGCTG
This sequence comes from Nettapus auritus, assembly GCA_011076525.1. NCBI lineage: Eukaryota > Metazoa > Chordata > Aves > Anseriformes > Anatidae > Nettapus > Nettapus auritus. The sequence continues at coordinate 42,630,822 of CM021765.1, forward strand.
CCTCGTCTGCTCTGCTTTGTTATGTCCTGTCTAAACCAATAGCTGACAGTTCCTAGAGGTATTTACACAGTTGTAGCTGTAGCTTTAGATGTGTCCCAACTACTTTCGGTTGTAAAACATGATGGACCTGAGACACAGTGTCATATTCTTAGATACGCTCCGCTTCCCCTGCCAGTTCTATTAAAGACTTTCTCCTAAGAGTAAGAAAAATATTTGCCCCAAGGTGAAGCGAGATGTTGCTCTTAAGGAACTAGCTTTTATTTTGTACCAGCTAGGATTCAGCCACCTGTAGGCAGCACAAACAGCATCTTTCTCCTTTAGAAGTGGTAGGAGAAAAATTCTGTATCTGACAGAGATGGAAAACAACCCACTATGTCTGAAGGTGCTGGACAGTAGCACACGGGGGTTGCGTTCCGGGTGAACCAAAGAAAGTTTCATTTTCACCAGTTAAGAAAGCACAGCCAGAGAAATTACTCCTGAGGCTGAGCCCAGCAGTTATCAGAGGCAACCGGAGCGCGGCCTAGGTGGCGGAAGTCTCCCTGCCCTACAGCAGTTGCAGAGGACACGAAAGACTCGTTCATTTTTCGTTCTGTGCCGCAGGCCTCCTTCCCCTCCCCCAGGCTGCACCTGCACGTCGAGAGCGAATCGAAACCAGTCTATTCTGAACCACGGTCTCATTTTATTTTGAGGGACCCCAAGTGAGAGCGAGGTTGAGAAAGAAACCGGTCTTTCGGCGCCATTGCCCCTCTCTGGTGGCAAGGTCATGGCGCGCAGTGGTGTAGTGCTAGGCCCCGTCCTTCCTACGTGGCCATGAGTGTTTGCACATCTTTCTCCGCTGGGTTTTAGCCAGAGCCCGTCCCTTTTGGACTCCGTAACACAGCTGACTGGTTCAGCTCCTTTGTTCCAGCCGACAACCAATGTTGCGTGTCCTCTGAGCAAGGAGACAGGCTTTGTGCCTTGCTGGGCTGTCTTTGCAAGGACTGCCAACACTCACAGCTGATAAAGCCTGCAGTGCTGCTTTCTGCTCACGGGCAGATGTCAGAAACAGGCTAAGCAAAACAGCACACACAGCCAGAGCTCTGCACCTAGGGACGTTAAAGCAGACTAGCAGGGATTCAATAAATTATACCAGAGAGGAGCTTAGCAGATTATCTCAAGACTTCATTTCTACCTGGCATGCAATTTTGGGTAAGCAACATCCCAGTATTTCAAGAAACACGATATTCTGGCAGGTAGTTCAATTCAGTTCACAGGAAGGATCAGATTTGGAAAGCTTTTGCCACCACCACGTGGCCAAAACGGTGGCTGCAGCCCAGCAAGTAACAACAACAGCATGCAAAATACCAGCAAGGACCAGTTTCACTGCCAGGGCAAGCTGGGAGAACATGTTTGTAGGTTTCAGAGCCCACACCACACACCTAAACAAAAAACATACTAAGAGCTTTTAAATATTATACATTTTATTAACTTAGAACTCAAAAAAAGACTATGGACTGACAGTAAGCATAAGGCATGAATCACTGTTGATGGGAACCTACTAGTTCAGGGACTATACACAGTGTAAGCCCAGTTTCCAAGAGCCGACACCATGTTTTCAGTGTGCTGCTATAGCCCAGTTTGCTGTGTTTCATCTCTGGCCAGTCCCAGAGCGCAGAGCCTCAGCTCTACGGATGCTGGAGGGACAAGTGCAGTCCTGCAGCTCTCTGGAGCTCTTTACCTTGGGAAAAAGATCAGATTTCCACTAGAAGCTGCATGTTTCTCCTTCAGTGGCATACCTGTCAGGGCTGTAACACAAAGTACTGCTGTACTTTGAGTTACAACCCTCCTCATTTGTTGACTCGGAGGTTAGATCTCTCTGGAGAACTGCTCCTCAGTTTGCAGGGACTGACTTGCAGCAGAACAGTCCACAGCTGTCCAAATCATGTTATCCTGGGCTTAAGAGGCAGAGTCTATTTTCTCTAAAGACATAAAAGAAAGCTAAAGTGCTAGATTATCTTCTTTAGTCCCTTCCTCCCCAGTTATGTACCAGGCACGGAAATGCTGAGCCCTTCACTGGGCAGATGTTCACACAGCTGGATCATTAACTGCCAACTGCAGTGTATCTAGAAGCTGCAGGACAGCCTTCTTCACCCTTTTATTCTCTTGGTGGGGAAACAAAATCTGGCACTGAGGCTTTGCATTAGTCCCAAGTACTGTATTCCAATTGCAAGGAAGCAGAAGCCTGCTGCCGCACCACTAGTACTTTTGGTCTACTGGAACTAAGATATTCAACCATGACACACAGCATTTGGGATAGCGGGCTGCTTTTTTGATAATCTCTCACTAAAACATGTAGCTCCTGGCCACTGGCAAATGGGTGAAATCTAAACTTCATCATGAAATGGGTTTCAGATGTATTAGCAGTTAGGGATCCCCAGTTCAAGCTGTCCTCCCTCCCCACCAATACCTTATCCACTCAACAGGAATCAAGCTTTTTTGACAGGCTAACAACTACAAACAGCTCTGCATGAGCGTTTGTAATAAGTCAGGCAAGAAAGCTTCCTAATGTGATTCCAACAACAGCAGCAGCTCGAATGCCTGGAAGTAAAGAAAAGTGATGAACCTGTACGAATTCTCACAACAAGAAGCTAGTCATCAGCAGAGCTCCTCATCAGCGAGCCAAAAGTCAGGGCAGAAACTCCTGGTACGTGACCAGCACAGATCTGTAACATCCGGAGAAGCCGTTGAGCAGTGGTAGCTCGTATCCCTTCCAACTGGAAACAAAATGCAGAAATTATTTAATCAATATCAGAGAAAGAAAAGCACTGCTTAGCTGTGATAAAGAACTGTAACCAGAGCTAAGTACGGTTCAGAGCTGCTATATAAAGAGGACACCCATGAGATCAGTTCACTCCCCAAACGTCAGAAGAGGTGCAGTGTTCTGCCAGCTGAAAACCCTAAGAAAGTTTCAAGTGCCCAAACTCACTAGTTCTGATTTGCTGAGAAAGGGGAGGGGGGGCAAACAGAGGAACTGCCAAAGGCACAAATGTTATCTGCTGATAGGTCCCTGAGGATGGAATGATGCTTAAATGGAAAAATAAGACGTGCCTCTGCTCAATGCCAAACTCTCCTGCCAGCTTTTTCCAGTTACCTGCTTGGTCTGAAGAGTACCGTATCAAACTGCAAAACAGCCTGTGAAGCCACAAAGCCCAGCTAACAGAAGCATTGTGCAGGAAAGTTAAAAAATAAATAAATAAAAATCACAGAGCAAACAGCTCAAGGGCTCCCAGGAAGAGAAAATGCTTCAAGGAACAAGTGTACCAAGGCTTTGCGTATCAGAGAAGTTTCTCATAAATTTAGACCTGTTTTTCTGAGGCTTTGAAGTGGGACGGGAAGGTGCAGAAAATCTAGAAGACCCATATCAAGGACAGTCAGCCTCCTGTACCTGTTGAACCTGTTCTTGTAAAAAGAGTCTGGTCTCTGATGCTACTTTCGTGTGACAATAGCATACGTAGATGTATTTATTGCTAATGTAACGGTGTTACTAAAGATCAGAGAGCAGTGGAATTTACAAATCCCTTCCGACACAAAACAGGCATCTTACCTCCAGCTCACATAACAGCACAGGACTGCAGTAGATGTCTCTCAGTTTCCAGATGGTATTCATCTCTATGCTGCAGTTATTCGCCCTGCCAACTACGGAAAAAGTTTTTCTGCATTACTAGCCCCGTAATCATCATTCAGTGAAGAAAAGTACCAAGAAATTCTGCATCTGTGAAATGATCCGCAGCTAATTCTGAGAGCATCGTAGAAGGTAAGGCACCAGTGAGCAGTGCAAACAGAATGGTACAAGATGTGTGGTGGAATTAGCACAGAAGTCTTTCATAATGCTGACAGCAGGAATAGTATCGCCACATTACTGGGTGCTGTAACATTAGCATTTGGGATAAGGGACCCGCCAGCACACTATCAGCAGGAGCAGAACCTTCCACTCGTTAATCAGAAGCCCTCCTGGGGTATCGCAGGGTGTTCATTTCTCCAAGGACTTCCCTCCGTCAGGGGAGCCATAGTGCAAGACAACACTGAGGTTCTTCCTCACCCCCAAATCAGGCCTCCTGACCCCCAAATTCCAGGGACACAGCACCTGTGTTCCGACACTGAGCAGGATGGGATGGCCCCTCCAGCTTCCCCGCGCTGAAGCAGGGAATTGATGCAGGAAGCATCCTCTCCACTCAGGAGACAGAGAGAAATATTAGAGACACAATGGGGCCAGACAGCACACAGCAGGGATACCAGTCTTGTATTAAAACTATACTTAATAGTTTAGTAGCTCATCCATTTAGAATCATTTTATTACCACAGGATCATATGCTCCTCACTGCTACTTGAGACTACCATTAAGACTGATCTGCAAGAGCAGACAGAACAGACTTCTGCAGTGGCACAGAAAAAAAATTAATAACACAATTCATATTGAGGAGCGAGGGACACACAAGAGAGGTCTGATTGAGAAAATCAAAATGTGGAGGTCAAGCGAGCACGAGAGAACAGAACCATATTTTAGCTAAGAAAACAAGAGCAGGTAGATGAGCACAGATTTAATTTAAACAAAGCTTTGATAAAGGACTGGCCGCCGTTGTTTTGTTTCACATTTAGCCACTGCCTTGTTTTAAGGAAAGCAATAGTGAGCTGTGCTGCTCAGAGAGGAGGGAGAGGGCAGATGCCATACGTACCCCCGGTGACAAGGAAGCATACTTTGCCCAGGAAGAAGCTGGCATCCACATAAGCTAGCGAAGCTTCAACATTCTTCAAGCTGTCAGAAAAGCACAGACAATCCAGTTGGACAGGGAAGTAAAACCAGCACAGCACAAGGACAAAGGGAATAATGTTCAGAAGTGCAGCTGCAAAACCAACGCTGTTAACATCTGCCCATCTGAGAGCCGGCAGAACCGCGCTTTATGATAAAAGCATGGCATCAGAGACCTCTGAAATACCCACAGCTGTTTAATAATACATAAACTATCTTTTCTACCCGAGACTCAACAGTAAGACTTTGGTTCGAACAGTGCCCTCCAAGGTCTGTGGGCACTAAGCATCCAAACTCATTAGCATCCGACGAGACTTCAGTACTACTCAGGCTCTTTCAGCAAAGGCAACCCACACATTTCTGCAGCACCATCTGTGCTGTAAGGATGCAGCTGGGCCTGTCATTTTGGTAAATGAGAGTCCAGGATCATCAGTCAAAAGTTAAGTAAGTAAGAAAATGCTGACTTCTGTGCCCAAGCAAGTCTTTACTTACGGCCTGGGAACACAAAAATGATTTCTACAAAGAGATGAGAGAGAGATCAATCCCTGCAGACCTTTATTTTCTGCCTGCGGACTTGCGTAGTGCTGCTGCCACTTGGCTGGTGGAGTGGGAACACAGGCACAGCATGGGCTGGTTATTAGGTAGCACTGCCCAGCATGTTTTAGCTGCCAACATAATACAGAACTTTAAAATTAGACAGAAATGATGGCAGGGCTGTAGAGACAGCATCTTTCCAAAGCTCAGTTCAGATCGCCCCCTGTCCAGGAAGAAATTCTGCCTGCTCTGCTACAACACAAGATGCACGTCACTGGGCAGAGCAGTTCAATCCTAACCCACTGCTAGAGGAAACAAACAAACAAAAAAAAACACTGCATGTATGCATCACCAAGCTCTTCTACCACAACAAGTCTTGGGTTTAAAATCCCATGATTCTGACATAACAATAAATAAATAAAAAAATAAATAGATTTAGGCATCAATCCACAAACAAATATCAGCTTCCCCTCTCGAATTTTTGCCTTCCTTTTACCTGTATTTGCTCTTGATGTCGATAATAAATACGATCAGATCTATCCTGGGCCGAAGGTGATCCCTCTCTGCAGGTAAGGGGAGGGATGTTGTGAGGTGGCTGAAAGATAACGAAATTTGCCAGGTTAACCAAATAGCTTGGCAAGGGAGCATCCGCATAACCACAACCACATTGCCTCTCCTGCTCACCACATAGCATAACTAGCTGGCTTCCTGATGACTTGAAGTTCTTAGGCACCAGAGTGACACAGAGATTCTTTAAGTTAGATTCTCATCTCTTAAGCCTATTTGTAGCTGCTGGCAGCCATGCACTTGCTAATCGCAGATATTTATAATGAGAGGCTTAATAGAGCGTAACAAAACTCAGCAAAAGTCTCCCCACAGAGGCAAGTGACAGTCAGCGTACTTCCTTGTCACCAGACCTTTCTAACAAAGTGAGCCCCAGTGCTTCACCTGTGCCTTTTGCTAGACAGTTTCAGTTAAAGTGTGTCAATGCTTGCACGTGCACAGCCAGTTTAGGTGCCGTCCTACACAGCAGTGACACCGCCAATACAGCTGTGGGAAGAATTACAGGGTTTGGTGTCTCTTCTAATGGGGGAGGGGGCAGAAAAAAAGGCATTGGTAGTGTGTGTCTGGGCTTTCCACAGGGAAGAATGTTGTCAATACCACGTTTTTGGAAGATCATACAAAATATAGATCGGAAGAACAAAAATCCCAGAATTCCAGTCTCTCTCCCAGCCTGCTTTGTCTCTGGAAGCCAAAAGAGATGCACTGCTTTGGGTCTCCTTGGAAGGTATCACTTCTAGCGATTAAGCTTAAGGACTTTGGCTTTCCCCAGCGGCCAGACTACAGTGAATGCTTCCTTCTGTGTGGCTTGTAGCTCGGTCTGCCAGTCTGAATAAAGGTGCTTTGTTTTGGGTGAGTGAGGAAAGTGCCAGTGGACAGAAACCTTCTGAAACTAGGGGAAGCCACGAGCAAAATATGCTCTAACACCAACATGCTCAGAAATTTAAGGAGAAGCTGTGGCGAAGCAAAAGTACCAGATTTCATTGTCTGGAAAGGAAAAACACTGCACGGTTTGGATTTGTGTATTTAAACCAACATCACTAGGTGATGCCTCCAGACACGTGAAGGGTTTTTTTTCCTTCCCCAGCGGGAAGAGACACAGAAACCCATGATTCTTCTCCCAGGCAGGCCTGCTGAAGAGACACATTCCTTCGCAATGTGCATAACCCCAAAGCACCCCAAAAACCGGGCAGGGCCACGTCTCCTGCTGCGTTACACCAGATTTTATGTACCGGCTCCCGTGCCCCTGAAGCTCCCGGCCGCAGCCACCCGGCCAGGGCACTCAGCGGAGGCTGGGGGACAAGCAGAGAGAGGCAGGCGGTCAGTTAGTTAGGACTACGGGCACTCACATGCTGATCTTGAACTCCTTCCGCTCCCGCAGGATGGCCTCTGCCAGCCGCCGCTGCGCGCTCCCGTCCGCGCCCACCAGCTGCGGGCGGCAGGGGGCGCGCTCAGGGCCGGCCCCGCCCACCGCCCCGCCCACCGGGGGGGCGTGGTCGTTGCATACGGCCGCGGTTGGGGGGTGTGGCCAGCGGGGGAGGTGGGCGTGGCCAGCGGGGAGGGGCGTGGCTAGAGCGACCGTTGGCGCTGTGGGGGGGGAGGGGCAGGGACGGGAGGGGCGGCGGGGATGGGACCGGGATTAGGGTTGGGATTGGGATTAGGATTGGGGTTGGGGCTGGGATTGGGGCGGGGGATGAGGGGCCGCGGCAGCCCTACCAGCAGGGTGGCGGAGTTGAGCGCCGGCAGCTTGTCGAAGGGCCGCACCGCCGCCATCCCGCGCCGCCGTTCGAAAGGGGCCGCGCGGCCCGCCCCCGCCGTGACGTCACACGTAGGGGCGTGGCCTCTGGGGGCGTGGCCTCGCTCTGGGGGCGTGGCTTCGGTCGGGGGCGTGGCTTGGGCGGGCACGGCGCTGTGCGGGCTGTGCCCCCCGCCCCGCGCTGCCCTGGGGGCGCTGGGGTGGCGCAGGGGGGCTCCGCCGGCCCCGCAGCCCCCCGAAACCCCTCGTAACCCCCCGCAGGGGGCCGGGCGGGGGGGCAGGCCGGGCCACGGCTGGGCGTCCGGCCAGTTTTTGGGGAAGGTTTCTGGGTCACGGCGAAGATTTCCCTGTGTACGCAATAAATAAAGAGATAAATTAATAAATAAATAGATAAATGAATGAATAAATAAATACATAAATTGGTAAATAAATGAATAAATAGATAAACAAATAGGTAAAGCATCTGGGTTGTTCCCATTTCCATGCTACTGAGCTGCTGAAGCCCACTGGGGCAGCTGGAGCATCCCTCCCGGTACCCGGTACCCGGTGCCATGGCAGCATCCCCCGATACCCGGTGTGATGGAGCATCCCCCGGTACCCGGTGCCATGGCAGCATCCCCCGGTACCCGGTTCCCGTTGCCCTAACGACGGCTGCTGCCTCCCCAGCCCGGCCGCCGCGGGGCTGCCATTGGCGCGGAGCGGTCCCTCCTCCGGCCGGGGGCAGCCTCCCCCCCGGGCCGGCCGGAGGGGGCCCCCCCCGGAGCCCCGGGGGGGGAAGCGGCCGCCCGCTATCCCCGCCTCCCGCCGCCGCTCGCCGCCGCCCCGCTCTCCCGGAGCGGCGACGCTCGGCACCGGCAGCGGCGGCGGATGCCGGGGGGAGCGGCCGCATCCCGCAGCCCGGCCCCGAGGAAGGAGGTAGGGAGGTGGCCGGGGCGGGGGGCTGCGGGCCGGGGGCTGTTTGTCCCCAAATCGCCCCCACCAGGGCAGGTGCGTGGTGCTGGGGGCTCTTCTGGACCTTGGGGGGGGGGTAAAGAGGGGCTGAGATTGACCGGCCCCGCAGGGGTTAACGCGCGTTTGGTATCTGCAGAGGTATCTGCTCCTGGAAGGTGACATCTTCCCGAACGGAGCTCCCTCTTTTCGGCATCTGAGGTCAAAATCCGCTCACCCCCTCTGTGCCCCCACCCCGACACCTCGTCCTGCGTGGCCCTTACGGGGGCACGAGGTGACGGAGCTGGGGAGGACGGAGGCAGGATGGAGCGGGGGCTCTGTGGGGCTGCTTTTCACTGCGGTGCTTTTTGGATGACAGCTGTTTGAAAAGCGGGCGGCTGGGGAAGGAAAGGAGCTTGCTGGCTTTTGTCCTGTTGCCCATTCCATGTGGGGGGGTCCAAGCTGGGGCTTCCTCCCCAGGCTGCTGCATTAAGGAGCCAAAGCCCACTGAGGTCTCCAGTAAGTGGGAGGAAATCTATTTTTTTTTCTTCTCATGCTGGCAGTTTCTTGCTTATGTTAGCAAGAAGTGCAGCTCATTTCAGATCTAACCCCCCCAAAAAAAAATAAATGTTATTCAGAGGGCAGAAATAAAAGTCATGTTCGTTCTTGCGCTTCCTGCCGGCGGTCTTTGTGCAGCCAGGGATGGAGGCTCTGCTGCAGGAGGCATTCAGCAGGCAAACGCTTCTGGGCACGTTTGAATCGATTGATTGCTGTGCTGTAAACAACAACAACAAAAAAAATAAAATTAAAAAAATAAAATTTAAAAAAAAAAAAAAAGCTCTGAATGAAATTAGTTACTGTGGCACCAAATTAACCAGTACTCACGCCGACGCAGAAATCACAGTGAGGAGTAAGTTGGCAAGCAATGCCCTGCTTCTTCCTCCCCTGTGCCAGCAGGGATGCTGCAGGGAGTTTGGCTTCCCGAGCGGGGGCCGTGGGGCACAGCAACCCCTTGTGTTTGAGGCGTTTGCTGGCAGAGGGCTCCGGTTGTGGGAAAGGGCAGCAGCGGGGAACGTGCTGGCGATGGTCAAATGGTCTTCACAAGGTGGGGTTGGGACATGGAGGACACAGTGAAGGTCCCAGGGGAGCCAAAACAGGGTCCAGGTGTGTAAGATTGCAATGAGACACGAATCAGAAGATGAGGAGGGGTGCGGGGAGGCTGGGTGCTGTTGGTGGTTCCCACTGCTCATGGCAGAGCCTGGCGGAGCTGCTTTTTGGGTGCTACAAGAGCTTTCTCCTCTTTTCTGCAGCAGCCATGCCCCACTTCCTGGACTGGTTTGTGCCCGTGTACCTGATGATCTCCATCCTCATCCTGGTGGGCTTTGGGGCCTGCATTTACTACTTTGAGCCTGGACTCCAGGAAGCCCACAAGTGGCGGACGCAGAGGCCGATCATGGAGCGAGACCTTCGGAAGACGCTGATGATTCGGGACAACCTGGCCTTTGGGGTGCCTGAGGTCTAATACCCTCATGAGGAGCATGCTCTCGGCACCGCCAGGTGGGCAGAAGGCTGGAGGTGGTGGGATGAGAGCCTGTCCCCTGTCCCCTAGGCTTGTGTAGGCTGCAGGCTTGGGGCTTTCCACATGCTCATAGCCCATCCTCCAGCCAAGGACTTCTGCTCCCCACCATGGATGGTGTCTCCTCCAGGAGACTGATGACCCCTCACATGAAGGGTCCCACGTTCGTCACCTGAGCTGGGGCTGCCCAGCTTCTTGACATGACCTCAGGTGGTCTCTGCAGGGCTATGAGAGCCTTTCTCCCCTGGCTGTTTGGTTAAATCTACCCCAGTCTGCTGAAGTCCAGGGGGTATTTTGGGGGGGATTAATTTGGCAGCTTTCAGGCCAGTCCGTTGCTTCAGCTGAGCTCATCACAGCGATCTCTGTGCTGGTGAGCTGGCTGAAGCTCTGCTGACCACGGGCCCAGCAAGCCCCCCTGAGACCGAAAGCTTTTATCCCTGCTGCAGGCACACTGCTTTTCTGCGTGGGTGTTGGAGACGGAGACTTCAGAGCTTAGTGCTCGCAGGCTGACATTTCCAGGTGCTCTACATTCGCACTGAACCTTTGCTGAAGAGGTTCCTCCAAGCCCTGCATCACACGGGGCCGTTCTGCGGTTCTCCACAAAGGGGCAAGGCCAGATTTGTCATGTGGACTTCTGATCTGCCCAGCAGGACACGTTTCTGCGAGCTGGCCTCTTCAGTCCCCTGCACCCTGAGCCCTGAGGTGCGGATGGGCACCAGGCCTGCTGCCTCTGTCCCCTAGCTGTCACCCCAGCAGCTGTGAACCATTCTCCACCTGCTTGTGGCTGACAAGGGACACTGCACCGTTCAGTGACATGGGCCAGCGGTGCTGCCCCTCGTCCTGGACCCAATCCCTACGATGTGGGTCTTGCACAAAACCCCACGTTTGTGTTGTTTGCACTTTCCATGCTTCCCCGGGACCGAACACCTACCAAAACCCTGTGATGCTGGGTCTCTGTGGGGCATTCACATCTCTCCTGAATGTCACGCTCCTGCCTTCCCCTCTTGCCTTCCTTCTTCCGTGGTCCCAAGGGATGAGGAGAAGGCACTGGGCTGATCAGTGATGTGCTGTTTGGTAATGCTCCGGGGATGAGAGGTAATGTTTAGCTCTAAGGGTTTTGGCTCAGGAGAGCATGAGTCAGGACATCCTGTAAATACCCAGGGTCTTTCTGGAACATCTCATCCCTGCAGAATGCAGTAGCACCACCATTATTTTCTGCACCAAACCCAGGCACACTGGTGGGAGTTTTCTGTCTCTGTTTCAAGCCAGAGAAGTTGAGTTCAGACGAAACCCAGGGACCTTGATGTGAGTACCCTAACTTGGAGTCTCACTGAGCAGGACAGTGGAGCGAGTGGGATTTCTCCTGCACCAAAATTTGCACTTGCCCTGTCGAGCAAAAGCTCGATGTGCAGGTGCAGCCTCAGACAGGTGAATCCCACATATTTTTGTGCCTTGGTGACTCAGGGCTCTGAAAGGAACTGCACTGCTGGGTACCAGGTGCCACCCTTGGCTGCATTGCTCACACCCCTGCCCTCCCACACACCACAGCCACAGCCTCCAGCACCTTGCCCGGACCGTGCCAGAGCTTGCAGCCAGGGCTGCAATGCAACTGGACCCCAGCTGGAAAAATAAGGTAGCAATAAAAACCTCTGCACTAGGTAAAAGGGTTTGGAGAGGCTGGAGATGGACTACCCCTCTGCAACCCCCAAACCCACTTCCACTGCTGAGTCAAAAGAGAAGAGCGAAAGCCACCAGCCTGGTTAATACGAGAGGAGCTGTGGCTCCAGGTGGGAGGTGGGAGCTAGCAGCCCACGCTGTGATGGGGCTCGGCCCCTCGGCACCTTTTCCCTCCTCCGTGGCATCCCTGTGTCCGTGCTGCCCAACTTCATCTCTGCTCTGCCCAGGACTCATCGTAGAAACTGAGCAAAAAGCAGCAGCCAAACAGGATGAGGCTGCACTATCAAGTATTTATTTACCACCCCTGGCTTACGTTTCACGCTGTTTGGCCCTGATGCAATCAGTGTTGAGTCAGGTATTCCCCACAGTCACCAGGTTTTTCACTTTCAGTAGTGTCCCAGCCCTCCACAGTGGATAAAGGTGTGTGCAAACCGTGCGTCTGCTGCTTTGTTTCTGTTCTGTTCGCCTGAGAGCTGCCTGCCTCCAGCCCAGGGCAGCCAGCAAGGAGCACGCTGTGGTTTGGTTTCTCAGGGCAGCTCTCCATCGGCAAGCCTCCTGTGCTGGGCATGCTGACGGGGTGTCTGGGAACAATTACGCCAAAGGCAAACTCTGGCTGAAAACTGAGACCGCGTCTCCTCTGTGAGACCTGTGCAGCTGTAGAGACCTCGAGGGAAACAGTCTCAGATACTGAATTAAACTGCATGAAGCACTAGAGAACATACTTAGTGCTGGAAACACCAGGCAGCATCAGGATGGTCTTTTCCTCCTCCTTTTTCTCTTTCTCTGCACAGAGCAGAGAAATTGCACTGCGGGCCCCTTGTCCATGCAATTTATGACACAGTGGTGCCCCAGAAATTGTTGAACTGGAATCAGCCATTAAAAAAAAAGCGACGTGTAGGGAAAGAACATCAATCCCCAGAAAGGGAAAATGTTTCAAAAATTCATTTTTTTTTAAATTGCACTCTTTTTTGAGAGCCAGCCTCCCGCCAGCAGGCCCGCAAGCCCTGACGCAGCACCACACAGGACACAGGGACGCAGTGTGGGGCTGCCCCATAGCACAGCCTCCCCTCTCCCAGCCATGGGGCAGGCCTGGCGGGGGGCATGGGGCCAAGAATGCACCAGGGCGGGGGTGAGAGCGGCCAAGGAGCGAGCGTGGGGGCACCTCGGGCCGGCCACAAGCGGCCCATTGTGGCGGCCGGAGGCGGGCACCGCTCGGGCTGCCCAGGAGGACGGCAGCCACTCGGCGCAGAGGGCAGCGGCTCCTGGGGCACCCCGGCAGCCCCCAGCCCGGCGTCGGGCAAGGCCTGGCCCCTGCAGCCATGCTAGCCCCGCTCGGCCCAGCCTGATCCCTGCCCTCGCGCCTCTGCTTGCAGCCGCATGGAGGAGGACATCGCCCCAGGCCCTCGCCCGGCCGGCCCCAGCCGCATCCCGGGCCCCCCGCCGCGGCGGTACGGCCCCTCCGGGACCCCCACCCAGCGGAGCTGCCTCTGGGTCACCCTGCGGCACGGGGGGACTCCCTGGCAGCGGCTACGGGGCCCAGCCCCTGTCACCCCCGTCCCCCCACGACCCCGGCACGCTCCGGGGCCTGGCGAGGCCGAGGCCACCCCAGCGGAGAAGATGCCGGGCACCGGGGACCCACGCACCGGTGGGTCTGCGCTGCGGGTCGGGACGGGGGCACCCGGGGGCTCGGTGTGGGGCAGGATGGGGGGCAGAGGGGTGTCCCCTCTTCCCCGATGGTGCTGAGGAACAGCAGAGGAGCTGGGGGAGAGCAGCATCCGGAGGGGAATTGTGTCTGTCTGTCCAGCAAGGTCTCGGAGCTGGCAACGTACCAGGAGCAGCGAAAGTTTGGAACCCCAGCATGGTGTTGCCATGGCACCTGGTGGGGATTGTAGGAGAAGGGAAGGGACATCTCCGTCCAAAGCAGCCGGACCAGGCAGGAGGGCAGCCAGGTGACCCGCACAGCTCCCCAGACACAACTGGCAGCACCTCGCCCCGCTCCCCGCACACGCGTGTGCACACGCACGCACGCACACCGGTGCACACACAGGGGCCTCTGCACCCGGGGCCGACAGCCAGCAATCGCGGTGCCAAGGGAGGAGAGGTTTCTCACGCCTCCGCAAGCAGAGCTGAAGGGCAAATCGGTCTCAGCAAGCCGTTCCCAAATTCCCTCTCTCCGGGAGACCTTGCCATTCCCCAACCCCAAAAACACCCGTGGGGCTGAGTGTTTTCTCAGCCACGAAGGGTTAAATATCTCCCCGTAAACAACAGCAGCATCCAGGGATGCTCTGCGGCCGCTGGGGAGGAGGGAGGCAGAGGGCAAGAAGAGCCAGTGCGGCGTGGGGAGGGGGGGCTGCGCCTTGTGCACCCAAGGGGGTCCCTTTGGGGTGCGTGGAGCCCACCCGTGGCGGCCCTGGGTTCCCAAAGCCGGGGCTGGATCCGGGGAGGGTGCGCGGGGGGAGATTTTGCAGCGATGTTTAATATTCAGGTCACATGATGATGGCAGCAGGAGCAGCACCAGCATCCCCGCTCAGCTGAAATAGCCGCTGGAGAAGGAGGGGAAAAGGAGAGGGGGGAGAAGAGGACAGGGAAGAAAGAGAGAGAGAGAGGTAAAAGCGGAGCTTCTTAGCCCACCGCGCTGCGCCAGCGTCAGGCTAGGAAAGTGGGGGGAGACCCACCCCCTTGGGAGAGCGCTCGGAGACAAAGGGAGCTTCATGTTCAAAGGTAGGATGCTCCGGGCTCGGCACGGCTGGGCGATGCCGGAGGGACGCTCGGGCTTTTTGTGCACCCTCCGCACGCCGCCGAGCTCCGGCTGCTGGGGCTGAATTGCCTCTGAAGGGCAGCGGGGGAAATGGGTGCTGGTTTGTGGGTTTTCTTCTCGTCTCTCCGTGGTAGCGGGCTGGCATTGAAGGAGAAGGAGCAGGGCTGGCGGCTGTGGTGCTGATGCGGAGTAGCTGTCGCCAGGGGCTGCTCTGAAAGATATAATCCCAGCTGGTCCAGGGCTGGGGAAAGCCCACGAGCTGCTCTGCCACTGGCTTGTCCCTTGCCACTGACAGGCAGCCGCTGCCGGGGCAGTGGGGACGCCCTGCGCTGCTCCCCGGGCATCTGCGCAGGAGCCAGCAGGCGGGCAGGGGACAGGCAGCCCCGGAGGGATGGACGCCCTGGTCCTGGGGTGCTCAGCATCTTCTCGCCTCGGGGTGCAGCCCAGGCTGGGCCAGCTGCCGAGGGTACGGCCCCTTCACCTCCAGCTCCTGCATCTCCAGAGGCTTCGGCACACGCTGCCCTGGGTGGAATCGCTGCGGCCCCGGCAGAGCCCGAGCCCTCTGCAGAGTGCTGAGGGCGCGTGGAGGAAGGGTGCTGCCAGCACGGCTGTGGCAGCCCAGAAGGCTGGGATAAGTTTCCCTGCCCTGCTCGAAATGCCCGGTGATGCTCAGGCTGTGGAGTGGGACACGGGGCTGGGGCCACACGGGTGGCAGGGGCTCGATTAAGACACACGGGTGGGCCGATGCCCCCGGAGGGCCTTGTGCCGCACGGGAGGAGAGCCGCAGCGAGGCCGTGGATGCGTTACGGAGGGGTTGAGCAGCCTCTCCATGCTCTGGGAGATGGATTCGTGGTGCTGACCGGCTGCTTCCAGCCCTCCCTCCCTCTTGCCACTCAGACAAAGGACGGAAGGCAGGGGGAGGGGATAAGACCGTATCTAGGTTATCGGGTCTGGCCTGCCCCAGGACACAGGGGATGGAAGTCTGAGCCCGCGGCCGACCCGCAGGGCTGCCTCCATCGCCAGCCAGCTGCTGCGGACGCCAGGGGCGGATGGATGCGGTGCAGTAGCACCGGCCTTCCCGGAGAGGGTTTGGGGTGGATTGCCGGGGTGCTGGAGGCCGGAGCCGGCCGGGACCCCTCCGGGCACCCGCTGCTGCTCCCAGCCCCAGGCACTGTGGCTCTCCCCGCAGCGCCCGGAGCAGAGGGATCACAGCCGCCCGCTGAAATCAGCCTCTCTCAGCAGGCAGAACAAAGCAGCAGGGAATCGGGTGGGAACGCCAACAGCGGATGCGAGTGGTTAACCTTGGTTAACCCCCTTTTCATTATCAGCTGCACTGACCGTAGCGGTCTGTCGTGGATGCATTACGGGGAGCAGCCGGGGGGCTGCGGGGTGTGCCTAGGGTGCGTAATGCTGCCTCTTGACCATTCGGTCAGAGCTTTAATTAGGCTTCGGAGCAGTGCTAGCGTTACATCCCCTACAGCAGAGCCGTTCCCAGGAGAGCAGCCAGGCACGTTTCACGTCTTGGAGAGCCTCTCACAGCGCTGGCTCTGGCCCTGCACGCCCTGACCCACCGGCTGGCCGGCCCTCAGCTGGCTCCTGGGGTTCCTCCGTGGCAGCCAAGGGGTGGAAAATCACCTGCACGAAGCTGAGCCCTCGGGTGCCTCCTCGCAAAATGGGCGCTCCCTTTCAGCGGCTGAATGGGAAGACACCCCACGTGGAGAGGAATCTCCGTGGTTTGGAGGGTGTCATCTACCCCGAGACCTTGAATGTCCAAAATCAAAACTCCCAGAGCTGCATCACTGACAAACAATTCAGGGAGTATTTCAGGAGACCTCTGGAGGCCTTTTTTAAAATTTTCCTGATCTTGGGGCTTTCTATAGGTGCTCAGGCTTTTGGAACCTGACTCCAAAACATTTTCTTCAGCCACAACAAGCTTCTGACTCCAGCAGTGAAGCCTGCCAAGAAATGGCCAAGTGGTGCCATGTCCACAGCAGAGTTAGGGCCATAACATCTGGCAGGTCTGGGCAAATTGTTCCTCAGCACAGAGAGATCGAGGGATGAGTTATCAACCTTTTGGTGAGCCTAGAGGGTGACTGCCAGCTCCTTCCTTCCGTCCCTGATACAGGTGGGACAGGGCAGCCTAGGAGAGGATGAGTGAAGGGCAGGGCCCTCCGTGCTGCGCCAGAGCGATGGGCTTTCCTGGCTGGCAGCAGCTTTGAGAAAGCTGGAAAAAGACACGGGGAGCCTCGGGGGAGGCTGTGTCAGCAGGAGGGGCGCAGACCGGCTGTGACGGCTGTAGGAACGGATTGCAGCTGAGAAGCACTCGGCCAGGCAGGCTGCCTCCGCCGGCAGCGTCAGGAGCTCCGAACTGCCAGCCCAGCTTGGCCAACACTTTATCTTCTGCCCCGGTCCCTGGGGGTGCTGCTCAGTGCTGCAGAAGATGAGGTGATGGCTCGGAGAGCCCCTGCTCCGTGGGGAAGGGCAGGAAGGCATCCTCCTGCAGGCCTCTCCCTGCGGGCAGGGTGAGACGGAGGTGGCATGAAGCCCCGACCCTAAGGACATTACCTCAGGGCTGTTCACAGGCTGTTCACCTTCCAAGCAGCGTAAAGCTTATATAAAATGTGTTTTTTCCCTGTGTAGAGCAGCCCTTTGTATCTGCACAGACGCTTTGATACGGCAGGCAGGGTTGCCAGCCACCCCACAGCTAACCCTGACCAAGAACACAATCTCCCTGCCCTCTCCCCAGCCCCTGACCCGACCTGGCCGAGCTATCAGGGACCCCAGATGAGTGCTGTCAGCCTCCCCAGCCCCGTGACCCCTGAGCTGTCTTCCTCCCCAGGAGGCATCTGTCCCTCGCCAAACGGCAGGCGCCTGAGGGATCTGCTGAGAGGAGCAAAAAAACACCTCCAAAATAATGGAAAGGGGTAATTTAGTGTGAGGTACTTGAATGGGAGCGGCATACAGAATAAGAGGAGTGCTTAGCAAGCAAAAACACACGCTGTCTCTGTCCTGGAAAAATAACCATCTAATGAGACAAAGAACGGGTGAGCCGAGTAATTAGAGTGGGAGAGGCTCCAGCTTGCAGCTGGGTTGTATGCGAAGGGTATTTGGTTCCCGTCCCCTTCATCTTCCTTCCCAGAGCCAGCCCTCACGCTTCCCGTCCCCACCAATTAACCTCTCCTCCATGCCCCGTCCTCTCCCAACCTCGGGTTCCTCCTTTGCTGGGTGGGAGCCGCTCACTAACGAGGCAAGAGATGGAGATGAATGGCTGAAGCCCGCCCCAAGCTGTGTGTGCTGTCATCCAAAAAGGAGTTGGAACGGCTGGAGAGCCTGAAGGGCCTTCCTCTCTGTCAGTTTGTTTTGCGTGGAAGAGGCAAGGACAGGAGGGAGGAGAGAAAGGCTCAGCTGATTAGCTTCTTGGTGGGCATGACACAACCCACTGATCTAAGGGAAGGACAAAAGCATGGAGGTTGTTGCCATGCTTTGCATTTCCACCATTGCCTTATTGTGTGGAGCTCAGCACAGAGCGTATTGCAGCCTCTCCTGGCAGGGGCCAAGCTTGCAAGCCCTCACATTAAATCCCAAACTCCATTTTGATGCCAGAACTTGACAGATGATAATTTTTGAAAGTCTGTTCCATTATGAATTTCATGCTGAAGTTGGAGGGGCAAGCCTCTAGTGATCCTGATGAGAACCGGGAGGCAAATCAAATCAAATCTAGAAGGATAGGTACAAGAGTATGCTGGAAACTCGGGTGGATGTTCCTCCAAGAAGAGCCTTACTGCTAAAATCTTGCCGTACAATCATCCTCAGCAGCCCTAGAAATGGACATGCAAAGCTGACCTCCACCCCGAGACAGGGCAGCAGGGAGGTCCCTATTATACCTGAGTGACAATTTTCCAATCTCTCTCCCTGTGCAGGACCAGTGGAGAGCAAAAACGAAGCAGCCATGTCTGAGCTAGTCCCAGAGACGCGACAAAAACCAGTAGTGCCGATGAAACCCATGGGCATTAATGCCAACTTGCTGGGCTACATCGGTATCGACACCATCATTGAGCAGATGCGCAAGAAGACCATGAAGACAGGTTTCGACTTCAACATCATGGTTGTAGGTAGGCAGAGACCAGTGGAGGTGCTGGGAACCATGGCTGGGTGCTCTCCCATGAGGCCAGGAAGGGAGGGTGTGAGGGAGCGGACCGTGCTTGCTCTAGGGGAAAGGACAAGGAGATACCTACAGTCCTTTCTCCTGCCTGCCTGGCTCCATCCCCTGGGCCTGCTGTCAGTGCATAATCCACGAGCTTTTTCTTTGCAATCCTCAGGTCAGAGCGGGCTGGGAAAGTCAACACTGGTGAACACCCTCTTCAAATCCCAAGTGAGCCGTAAATCTTCGGGCTGGAACCGGGAGGAGAAGATCCCCAAGACAGTGGAGATCAAAGCCATCGGGCACGGTAAGAGCCAGGCTGCTGGGGTGCAGGCAATGCTGATGCTTCAGCACAGTCCAGCAGAAGACCCCAGTATCCTATGCAAGCAGTACGTTGCTGTAAGGCAGCCCTTTCTCCATGGGAAGCTGAAGGAGAAATGCCTGTTTTAGCTGACCTCAGACCCAGCCAAGACTTTTCTTAACCAGGGATGCATGCCACTGATGCCATAGCCAAAAGTAAGAGGTAGAAAAAGTGCTACAGATATTTCCCTTGCCAAAACATTAGTCTGCATGTGTGGATTAACCTTGCGATAAGTCATCCCCACCTACAGACATTTACTGGTCTATGCCAACCGCACTGATGTGTCCCATCCCAAACCTAGTAGAGCACGTATCGTCATAGCAAGTCATCAGTACAGCTGCTAAAACAGTGCAAAATAATGAGCATAATCTCAGACTCCGGATGATATGTGCGGAGGGGAGGACAAGCTGTGTAAATTAAGCACTACCTGTGGGCCACAGATTGAGCACAAATCCGTTTTCCTGCAGCAGAGGTGTATAATGTAACTTTTGTGCAGGGGTTACCGAAATTTGGAGTCAGGAGCTCAAGTGGGGTCACAACTGCTGAGGCATGACCCAGCCTTTCTTGGTGGGCTTGGAGACATGTTTCGTGCTGGAACAGACCCCCAGGGAGGCGTATGATTGTTTGCAATTTGTTCCCCAGTTATTGAAGAGGGTGGTGTCAAAATGAAGCTGACAGTGATCGACACCCCAGGATTCGGAGACCAGATCAACAACGAGAACTGGTGAGTTTTACCCAGTTGCAAGATCTTGCAACCCCAATAAATAGCTGCAGTCAAGCTGATACATGGAATGATGATAATCTGCTTGGCCTGGAACGTGTCTGGGATTCTGTTGTGCTTGGGGGGGCAGTAGTGGGAATGTGAAACAGTGAGCACCTTGGGTTTGTGTACATGGTCCAAATCACTGCCAGGAAACCAGGCAAAAAATGTAATCTCCTTCCCAGAATGAGTTCCCCCAAATTGCACATATACTCCTTTAGCTGAAAATTGAGCTGTTCTGCCCAGACTCAGCTAATCCATTTATTTTTCCCAGATTTCTCCCAAAGAGCAACCTTCAGCAGCCCCCCTGCCGTAGCACCAACAGGTTTTTCCTTCCTCCCTCCACTGATTTAACTGCTGATTTCCATTGTGGTTTGCAAAAGCCCCTCATCACAGAGAAAGTCTTAAACATCTCTGCTGATGGTGAGGTGCTCGTGGTGGATGTATTTTATGCCAGAGCTCGCTTTGCTGCTGTCAGAGCTGGGAACACTGTAGGCAGGAACATGAGGAGATTTGTACCTGTCTTTTAATCTCTCTCTCCCACCTTAACAGCTGGGAGCCTATCGAGAAATACATCAACGAGCAATACGAAAAATTTCTGAAAGAGGAAGTGAATATCGCAAGGAAGAAGCGAATTCCAGACACACGAGTGCACTGCTGCCTCTACTTCATCTCCCCCACAGGCCACTCGTACGTACAAAGTCCCCTGTCCTTCCTCACCCCCTCTGTGCATACACCCTGCACTGCTCTGTCTCAGCCTCACAGCCAGGGGTCCTGCCCACGGAGCTTAACTTAGGGTATTGCAGAGCTTGAAAGAGTCTGGGCTAACAAAGGCAGGAGAAACGCCACTGTTTTCTGGGAGTGGGCAGGATGGATGGGAAGGAGGAGAAGCAATCACAGTGGCAGCAAGTGGGTTATGTACAAGGGAGGTTTCGCTGATGCCCGATGCTGGGAGAGTCACTAGGATGAAGGGCGAGGAGGGTAAAAGTGACGCCTTCCGTGTTGTTCTTTCTTGGGCTGCAGCCTGCGGCCTTTGGACCTGGAGTTCATGAAACATCTCAGCAAGGTAGTGAACATCATCCCGGTTATCGCCAAGGCTGACACCATGACCTTGGAGGAGAAGATCGAATTCAAACAGAGAGTGAGTATCTCTGCTCCTGCATGGGATCCCTCCCTGCCGCGGCTGGGCGATGGGAGAAACGAGCTGTATCCTCCCTGCCGGACTGCAGCGCAGTCCCCACGGACGCAGTCCCACAGAGTCCAGCACGGGGTTGGTGGGTAAGCCCTGCCACTGCCCTGAAGATACAGCTGCCCATGGCTCTGAGGGCACCTGTTCAAGGGGATATCCCCGTGACACCCCATCATAAGCTCTGTCACGGGATCTGCAGAGCCAGACAGGTAACCAGGGCTGGGGAAGGATGACTTGTCACTGCTGCCATGTGTCTTCACTTTGCTGCACACTTCCCTGGGGACAGTCCCTCCAGCCCTTCCCCGCTGGAAGGATCTCCCAGATGTGTTTGCCCAGCCATCCTGCCTGCCTTCCCTTCTTGTGTTGCTTGTGTTGCTTGGGCTCCAACATGTCTCTCTGCCCAGGTGCGCAAAGAGCTCGAAGTAAACGGAATCGAGTTTTACCCCCAGAAAGAATTTGATGAGGACTTGGAGGATAAAACAGAGAACGACAAAATCAGGGTAGGAAACATTTTATTGTGGAAGGGGAAGGGGGGGATGAGGGCTGGTCAGATTTAATGAGGGTAAAACACGTGTCACTGGAAGGTTTTAAGTGCTTCATGGTCCTCACATGAAAGATGCAATGGACATAGGGGATGGTCGTTCATCCGTCCTAGTTTGTCCCTGTCATTGTCACAGGGTGCTATGAAGGCTGAATGAGGAAGGACTGCATCTCTCTTCCTCTTAGTGAATGCTCTGTTTGGCCTCTGTTAAGGACCAAATGGGCCAGATGTGTGGTTGATGTCCAGCCTCTGTCCTAATAACCACCCCGTGAGCCCTCTCATCCACTGACCAAACTCGACTTGAAAATCAGTCCGGTGCTCTGACCCACCAGCCCCTGTAGGAAGGCCTGTCCCATCTCTCCTGCCATAGAGAGTTAAAAGCCATCTAATTTCCAGCCTGTGTTTGTTCATGCCCAGGTTGTACCCAAGACTATATCCTTGTTCTTGTGCCATCGCTGACTCAAGCACTTCTGCCTAGTGGCCCCATGCACCACCCCGGCTTTCACAGAGAACACGCTTATCCTCTGCTGGCCTTCTGGTCAGCTAAATGAGATAAACTCCTTTGACTGAGCTTCCCATTCCTCAGCAGTCTGTGCTCCTAGTCGCTGTTTTCTGTGCCTGCTCCAGTTTGATTTGATTTTCTAGCACTGGTTTTCTAACACTGGTGCAGGAGATCTGAACTGGACCACATCCTCTCTAAATAACCACATCACGCTGGTGACTTGTGGTCATCTTGTGACTGACTGGCACATGGGGTCCTTCCCCTCCTTCAGTCTTTGCTTGTGCATAAGCTCAGAAGCCATAGCAGAAATTCTTGGTGTTATTCCCTAAATGCTGCTCTTTGTGCCGCAAACTTACATACATCTTCCTCTGTACTGACAGCTCCTCCTGGCTTTGTGATGCTAGTGCATTTAGTTATCCCACTCACCGTTTTTTGTGGCTAGGCTATTAATGGAAATAAGATGTCTTCTGTGGCAGTCCTCAAGAAATTCCAGGAGTTACTGCCTTGCAGCCTGGCACTTGCCCTTTCAACTCCCGTGGCTGTCACAGCCCCAGCAGAAATTCCCACCTCCCCCAGCTTAATTAATCATTTCCCATTTGGCAACACATCGCACACTCTGGGGAAGACCAGATGGGTTTTGCTGCTTCTCCCAACTGTTTCTGTTTGTGAGAAGGGCACCACGTTTCCTTCTGCACTTCAGCCTCATTGCCCTAGGTTCGGTAGTCTCACTCATAAGAAATAAGCTTCCTTTTAATCTTCATTCCTGCGGTAATTGCAGTCCCTTCCCAGGCCCAGGGACATCTGCAAAGCAGAATAAATCCATGAACATCTGCACAGCCTTACGGATAGTAGAGTCTCCTGCACCCTGTGCTCTGCGGGCAGGTGCTTTCTGTTTTCTGAGGGAGGTGGACGGGGAACAGTGATGGTGCTGCTCTCTGCAATGGGTTTGATAGGTCTCTCCACGTGTCTGTCCCCAGCAGGAAAGCATGCCCTTCGCAGTAGTGGGCAGTGACAAGGAGTACCAAGTGAACGGAAAAAGAGTCCTGGGCAGGAAAACACCTTGGGGAATCATTGAAGGTAAGGAAAATCTTGTTTCTGGGAGATGAAAGTACCTCTGGAGGCCCAAGTAATAGACTAAGGTCCTGATAACATGTCCCATGATTACCTTCCCATGCCCTTTTTTTTTTTTTTTTTTTGGAAAAAAGGAGAATTCTTAAATAGCTCTACTGTCAGGTGTTCGCACAACTGACGTCCTTTCTGAAGTACACGGGCTCAGCCCACCTCAGCAGTGCCCCTCAGCAGTGACCTTGCCATGCTCTGTAACCACAAAGGGGTTGCTGAAAATGCAAACGTAACATCTGTTTGCTTTCTTTGCAGTGGAAAACCTCACTCACTGTGAATTTGCCCTCCTTCGAGATTTTGTCATCAGGTAAGGCCATGATCATGCACAAGCCTGTTCTTTGTGAGAAGGGTCTTCCTGAGACTCTCTTAGAGTGAAATATCCCCTGTGGAAGGGAAGATAAAGCACATTTCAGGCAGTAAAATCTTCTGTGGGGTAGGGTTGGATTTAATTAAGGGGTAGTTGTGTAAGTTAAGAGGATGCCCTAGTGCCTCTCTTGACCACTAGTTTTCATGCATGACCTGGATGACTCAAGAAAAGCAGAGTAATAGCACTGTACCCCATTAAGGATGTTAGGTTTCAAAAGCTTCTATTTGATGCTGACGTAGGTCTGCACTGGAGTCTGTGATAAAGAGGCCACTACCCCATCCTAGACCGAATGTCCTACCAGGCTGAGGGATGGGCTGGAACATATGACATGGAAGTGAAAAGCTCCTTATTTCATTCAGCTGTCATTGTCTTGTCTTATTTCTACATATTTCATGAAGTTGTCTCAGCACAAATAATACCTGCCTCAAATTCTGTAGAAGAGCTGCAAAGATCCAGGGTCACCTCTGTTCCCTATCAACACCCTAAGGTTTTAAACAGCACCAAAAAATAAAAAAATAAAAATAAAAATAAAAAAAAATAAGGGAAACACTCTTCAAAGCCAGAGTCCTGTGGCTCGCTCCACCTGTGGGGATGGTGGTATTGAGACATTTCGCCAGGTACAATGCTTTGACGTCACCATACTGCCCTCTTTTTGGCAGGATATAAAATGATCATCAGAAAACTAACACCAACAGTGCTAATGTTGATTATCATATCCTCTTTCCAACCCCACGTTCACTTTGTCCTGGGCAGGACCCACCTTCAGGACCTGAAAGAAGTGACCCACAACATCCACTACGAGACCTACAGGGCCAAGCGGCTGAACGACAACGGAGGGCTGCCCCCCATGACCGCTGAGACAGAGGAAAACCACGAAAGTAATCTGTGAATGACCCCCCTCTGCTGTCACATCATGTCTCTGGATACGAAAACCCACCCCTCTTACCCTTGGCTCTACCGTGGGCCTGTCTCTGAAGCATGTGGAGCATCCTCTGTGTGTGTGAGAGGGTTGTGTGCGTGAGTGTGTGCCTGCACCTAACTGTGTGCCGGAGGGAGACCAAAGGCATCTCCTCCGTCCTTCACAGACCGTCCTCATTCTTGGTTTGTTTTTTTGCACAGCTGATTGCCCGTCATCTTCCTTTTTTGTTGTTTTTGTGTCTCAGCTGTGTGTCTTGTCTGGGGGAAATAGGAAGGGGGGAATAATTTATGGGGGCTTTGCAGGTGGGAGGTGTGGGGCATGCAGGGGTCCTGTTTTTATCTCTTAGAGGTATGGAGAGACTCTGGGACAGGTGGTGGAGTTGGAGCACGCAGTATCTTCATGTGATGGCTTTCTCCCAGGTCCTTGGCGGGTGGGAAGGCAGCTGACTGCTCAGACAGGGTGGTGGCCCAGCATTTCATCCCCCTTTCTTGCTGTGGCTTCCCAAAGGGAAATAGCAACTTGGAAGTGGGTAGATGGGAGAAGTGACAGACTGACGTTTTCTGGTACGGGGAAAGTGAGTGGGGGGAGGAGACACAGATTTTAGGCCGTAACAGCTACCTGAAAAGCATCAAAGTACTTGGGGAAAAGAGCCATATTTTCCAAAAGTAAAGACTAAAAGAACACCAGGTTGTCTCCCTTGGTCTCCACTGGTGGTGGGAACACAGGAAATACCTTCTCCTCACATCTCTGCTACTCCAGCAATCTCAGCCCAGTGCTGCTCCCCAGCCCCTCCTGCTCCTCTCCTAGCTTCCCTGTCCTCCTCCTTTATTTTTGTCCTCATTCCCTTTTAATTCTCCAGAGCCTTTAACCCTTTCTTCTTTCCCTTCTTCTTTCTTTCTTTTTCTTTCTTTCTTTCTTTCTTTCTTTCTTTCTTTCTTTCTTTCTTTCTTTCTTTCTTTCTCTTTCTCTGTCTCTTTCTCTTCCTTCCTTCTTTCCTTCCTTCCTTCCTTCCTTCTTGCCTTCCTTCCTTCCTTCCTTCCTTCCTTCCCCCCTTCCTTCCTTCCCCCCTTCCTCCCTTCCTTCCTTATCTCACTTTCCTTGCTCTCTCCCTTTTCTGTCTCTCCTTCATTTCCTCACAAATCTTCCTCTTCTCCAGGCCCTTTCCTTCCTCTCCATCTCCACCAGCTCTCACACCTCCTTATCAATGCACTCTTGTGTCACATTGGGAAGCTGCTGCTTTACCCTCCCTTGGAGGAGGCAGGGAGGGAAGGTAAAGACCCAGGAGCGGACAGAGGCACGGCTTTACATGCTCACACCTGCTGGTGGCCAGCTCTTCTCTGCATGTCCCCAGCCAGGCAGAGAGCTCCAGGGCTGCCTGGGCAGAAGGGAGGAGCAGAGAACATCTGAGTGTGGCAGTCTCTGCCTGTCACCTGGCCGATGAGTGTCACAGAGCTGGCAGGGGCTGTCCCCTCCAGAAGAACAGCTGGTGGCGTTGACAATGCACGTGCAGAAGGTCTTGGTGTGGGATGGTAGAGCTGTGGGTACAGGGAAGTGAGGTGGGTCGGGATGGGGGGCTGGAAAGGCTGGCCTAGGAGGGAGGAAGGGGTCCCTGTGAGGGGACAGCAGGGGTGACTGAAGCAAAGCCTGAGGTTTGCAAACAGAGCTGTTTGGGGCCAGGACTGGGACGAGGGTGCTCCAAGCCTCAGCAGAACCATCTAAGAGCTTGTGTCCACGTTGTGGCTTTCTCTGGTGCTCTTCCATCTCGCTCCCACCCATCCATACAAATCAGCCATTCTCAGCATCACAAGGACCTGAGGGGCCTCCTGGCCCTTCTCACTCCCCTCACCACCCATGTTCATGGCTCCCAGTGCTCCACACAACCTCACACCCACCACCCAGCTACACCAGCCCCCCAAGGCCCCGCCGGGAACGAAGCCTCCTCACAGCTGCCCGCAACCACCGCACGGGCCTTGCAGAAGACAGCCGGTCACGCTGCGAGCCGCCCTGCCAGCCCCATCGGCCAGCGTGGCGTAGGAGCCTCCTCCCAGCTCATCCCACCAGGAGGCCACTCCACGAGGCCACCAGGAACATCTCAGCCTCGCCAGCCTCCATGCGACGCGTTAAACCCAGTGCAACGTGAAGGCCCCCCAGGCACCCCGCCACGCTCCATGGCGTGGAGGCGCTTGTTCACGGTGGCTGTGCCACTGCCTCACGGGGACTGTCACCACCGGGCCGTGTCACCCTGCCCACGGCAGCCACTGCCGCTACCACAGGGCACCTTGGTGGCTATGGTACGGCCACCTCGGTGACACTTTGCCCAGACGTGGCCATGGCAGAGCTGGCACCGCTGCCACGAGTTTCCCTCGCTCGTACCTCGAGCTGCAGGGACAAGGCGGCGCGGCTCGCCCCGTGTTTGGGATTTTGGGTGTGTTTGTAACAAGGGGTTGTTAGGCTGTGCTCTGTAATTCTGCGGCGGGCTGTTTATAAAGGATGCACACACGGGGGACACCAACCCTACAAATGGACGCTGCGGGTGTGCGACCGTGCTGGGGGAGGGCGAGAAGGGGCGGGGAGGTGCCCTCGGAGACTGGGGCTTGTCCTTAAAAAAGGGGAAAAAAAAAAAAAAAAGAAAAAAACGAAACCAAAACATTGGCCCCGCTCCGGCCCGGGCCTGGTTTCGTGGCGGGGCGGGGACAGCGGGGTCGGGGCGGCCCCGTCCCGGTCTCGCTCCCCGGGGACAATCGGCGCGGTGTGACGTCACGCGGGGCGGGCAGGGCCGTGACGTCACGGGGGCGGAGGCGGCAGAGCAAGATGGCGCTGAACAGGAACCACTCCAAGGAGGGGGGCGTCGTGGTGCCCGGCGGCGAGAGGTACGGGGAGGGCAGGTGGGGGGCTCCGGGCCGCCCGGAGGGGCCGGGGGCGCCCTGGGGGCGTCGCTTGGCCTCGCGGGAGGCTTCGTGCGGCGGGCGAGGCCCCAGCGCCTCGCGCCTCTCCCACATCCCGGAGTGTGGCCGTGACCCCGGGGGGAGCCGTGAAGCGACCTCCCGGAGACGTCCTGGAGACATCCTGGAGACGTTCTGGAGAAGTCCTGGAGACATCCTGGAGACTGGAGGCGCGGCGAAGCTCCTCGTGTTGGCGTGGGATAGGAAAACCGCGCTCCACATCACAACAGCTTCATGAGTCTGGGCCCCGCACGCACTCCCACACGCGTTCTTGGCCGGTGTAGTGAGGTGCCAGCCGTCCCACCGGCTGGCAGGGGGCACAGACCCGCTCGGCAGCGCTGACACGGCCCGGGCGGAGGCCCTGCTGTTTACCACAGCCCGGCCGCGCACGTAGGCAGGCGTCGGAGTGACCACGCGGACGTGCCTCCTAATGAGGCAACCCGACGTGAAATTCTGGCGCAGGATGCGGTTAAGGAGGTGCTCTGGTGAGATTCGGAGCGTGGAGGAGTTGGCTTCATGCAGCTTGGGTGAAATACTTCCCCTTTGCGTCCTGGAAATAGAAGGAGCTCTGCCCTGCTCTCCATCTGTCCCCCCCACCAGTGTTTAGCATATAGCTGAACTCTGAAGTAACATCCCAGCACACTTTCTTTGTCAGGACTTTTTTTTTTTCCCCTCATTCAAGCTAAACTTTGTGTTGTCTTCCTTGTTGGGCATCTGAATTTTTCAGGTACACCTATACTGCCACGTTTTCTCTTCCCTAATGACCACACATTGTGAAACCACAGGGCTCTTGGGTGTTTTTCCATACCCTGATCCTGCCAATTTGCAGTTTCCTGACCTGGTCTGATTTCTGGGATAGGCTCATCAGAACATGTCACAATAACTTTAGATCCAGCCTCTTCTGGCTTGTGTTGAGTCACATTTTTTTTTTTCTTTTCTGTGCTCCCAAACCAAAAAATGCTTCCAATTTTTCTGCTGTTGAAACACATTACCAGCTTGTCACACCCAAGGCTCTTTCGTTTATTCTGGAACTTTTCTTACCAGGTGGTATGTTTAGGGTCCACCACCTAGATTCAGTGACACTTTCTCAAGATTATTGTTTTCCTGAAAATATATTTAATTTTTTCAGGCACCTCCATACCCATAGTGTTTGTGGGTCCCATCTGACCTTTCCCATCTGGCATGATTAGCAGACTTTGCTGATGTTCCCATAAATATCCAACAATAATAACCGTATTGCTGATGTTCGTGGCTCCTCATCTGGTTCCTTAGCACGGTGCTCTTCATCACAAATCTTTGCTTAAATCCTGTGAAGTAGGGCCAGCGGTCAGGGTTCTGTGAAGCAACATCCTCAGTTTGTGCAGCGGCTG
Organism: Nettapus auritus; assembly: GCA_011076525.1. NCBI lineage: Eukaryota > Metazoa > Chordata > Aves > Anseriformes > Anatidae > Nettapus > Nettapus auritus. The sequence goes on from CM021765.1 coordinate 42,659,611, forward strand.
CGGTGGTGCAGCAGTTCTGCTTTCCCTTCTGGAGGCCAGTCCTGGATGTGGATGTGGTGAGAGGCTTGCTCTGAGGTCATTCTTTGGCTTCAGGCGCGTGGTTTCAGAAAGCTTATCCCTGTCTGTGCCCTGATCTCTGGGCTCAGGCTCTTGCCAAGCAGAGGGAGCAGTTCCTTCTGCCTGATGGTTTTGGAGGCAGTTTCTCTTCCTGTCTTCAGTTCCTCTCTGTGAAGGAGGACAGGGGTTGTCAAAGGTGAGAGAAGGAATTCTTCCGCTCTGGTTAAATCATCCTTGTGCATCCAAAAGAAAAACTGGAGGGCCTGCTTTAGAACCTAGTATTTGGGGATAACAGGGACTGCGTGGTGGGTGTCTGTGTGTCAGAGCTGTCACTGAGGCTGTCTCTCCAACTGGTCTGATTTCCCCTGCAGTGTTCTCAAACAGTGCAAAGATGTGGAGCTCTCCTTCAGTGACGTGACGGGCAAGCCTGAAGCCTTCAAAGGCACCAAGAAGGGGATGCTGTATCTCACCCCTTACAGGGTAAGTCTGATGCGAACAGCGCTCCCCTTTTCTCCAGGGAGCTTGTAGACTGTAGACAAGAAACGTAGCTGGTAACAGGAAAAATTATTGTGAGAGGAACCACTGGGGGTACCAGGTAGGAGAAAGGCTAGTGGAAACGGGACAGTTCTTGCCTGTGTCACAGTCCTGGATGCCTACAAAGGAACGCACAAACCTGGAAATCACTATGTGGAGAGTACGTTAAATACATCAGTAGGTATTATTCTCTTTGAAAACTGTCATAGCTGATCCTTAAAAAAAAAAAAAAAAAGAAAAATAGGACTGTAACTGTCCGTGTGTGCTTTAAGCAGTATGCTCTTTTGGAACGTGCGTGCTTCAGGTGAGTTACCGCGCCATCATCTGTTTGGGATTCCATCTCACAAAGGCTGTGAGACAACACAACGCACACTGATAATAGGGGTTACATTATCCTCTTTTTGGATGCTGCTACAGCCAGAACTCCATAACCACACATTAAATCTGATTAACTAAGTCAGAAGTGCTCCTTCCTGTCTTGCAGATGATCTTTGTGTCAAAGGGCAAGGATCCTATGCTGTCCTTCATGATGCCGTTTTATTTGGTGAAGGAGTGCTCTGTTGAGCAGCCTGTTTTCTCTGCCAATTACATCAAAGGACAGATCCATGCCGAGGCAGGAGGTATGTGCCCGTGCTTTGTAGCCTGAACTCTTCCCAAATGTCAAGTCTTTTTCTCTTCTGCTGGCCACTGAATAGTGCTTACATGCACAGGGGACAGGTGGACAGTGTAGCTACGGCAGCGTAGTTTGCTTGTCCAGACTAAGGTAACTCAGGTCTCCTGATCTTTAACTTCAGTGTTACTGTCCGCCCCCAAAGCTAGTAACTGACTTTTGCAGGATGACTTTTACTTAATCCTGTAGCTTCCGTCTTGCTCTGTGTCAAGTTTACTTGGTTTCTGCCTGTGCTTGTTTTCCCGTCCTTGACCTGGAAGGCTGGGCAAGAGACCAAGTTGCCAGTCACCGACACCGATAGAATTAGCAGCCACATTTTTGCTAATTGTTTTTGCTAAACTGTTTTGCTGTCTTGATGGCTACCGAGGAGGTTGATAGTCTGTTTCATTTCTAATTCTCTCTCCTAGGTGGCTGGGAAGGACAGGGGACATTTAAACTGACTTTCAACAGCGGAGGAGCCATCGAATTTGGACAGCTGATGTTCAAAGCTGCCTCTAGTGGTAAGGGATCTTCAGGCTCCAGTTCCCCCACAGTTGGCTGAGCCAGTTAGAGAATGGTGCCCTTTTTGAAGTTTGTGGGCTGGGGGGCACCCTATACATCTTCCATAACAATGTGTATTTCGTTTTCCAGGAGACCGTTTGTTTTTCCTTCCAATCCTTTTTCTTTATTTCATCTTAATGCTTTTTTAGTAATATTCTGGAGTGTGTGCTTGTGGGGTGGCGTACCTTTTTCTATGGCATCTGATTTGCCCCAGGGGAAAAAAAATGAAGTATGTGGTGGTGAAAAATTGATCCATGTACCTAACATCAACTCAGTTCTCTAGTCATGGAGTGAAATGGGGCAAATTAACATCTCCACGTTTGGGGAAGGGTAAAATAAATTTAAAAAATACAATAATTTCTATTTAAAGCTTTCAAAAGGAACAAAAAAATAGGAAAAAAAATAGGAAAAAAAAAAAAGTACATTCTATTCTGATATGAAGGTTTTAAAAAACCACCGTACTGACCGTTACTTAGAACAGCCCTTTCTTCCAGCTGTGCGAGCTCTGTGCTGGAGCCATTGGCTGATAGTTGGTGTTTTTGCAGCTGGTTTCCTTTAGCTCCCTGTGAGCTTGCAGTGAGGAGACTGCATCTAAATGCTTTCCAAACCCAGCACTATGCCAGGATCGTGCGCTGGGCATCTCTAGAATGTAGATGATGGGAAATGGGGCTGCGTGAACAGGGCCTTTTCCTTTTTATTCTCTGCATTCAGTGATAACAAAGGGACACCTGGCTTACTAAATGTGTGCTCCTTAGCTTCCAGCGGAGTTCCTCTCCAGCCGCCTGGCTATGGATATACGCCTGTGCCCGGGGGCTATGCACCCACCCCACCTGCTCCGGGTGGCTACGCACCTGCTCCAGGGGGCTACGCACCTGCTCCAGGGGGCTACGCACCTGCACCGGGGGGCTACGCTCCTCCTCCACCCCCAAACGGCCCGTACCCTTATGCACCACCTCCAGCGAGCGCCTACGGACCTGCGCCACAGCCCATGGGGTATCCGTACGCCCAGACTCCAGGTACGGCAGCAGGGCGATGAGGAGCAGTGGGCGTTTTGCTGTTAGTTGTAAGGAAGTGTTAATGCAACCGTGAGGGTTGCTGTAGCTTTGTCTCCATCGGGGACTCTTGTCCTTACAAAATCTGCCACGTGCTCTTGGTCACAGCTGCGTGCCGCTGGTTGCTGCTGGGCCTGGGAGCTTGCTATCCCTCTAGCATTGCCCCAGTTTAAAGCACCCATCTGGTGTCATCTCTCTGCAGGTATTTACCCGCCGCTCCCCAGCGTGAACCCCCCGTACGTGGCACCTCCTCCCCCCTACTCGGGGCCGTCTCCTGCAGGACCCTCAGCCCCACCGCCTCCCGCAGCCTGGGCGGACCCAGGCGTGCCAGGTAAATAGGGCTGGGTCCTGCCAGGCTCTGGTGCAACAGGGTGCTTGGGTTTTGGGCTGCGGGTGACACGGGATATGGCTGGTGTGGGGAAGCTGTTGCTGCAGGAGCTCAGAGTCTTCTTGATCTGCTATTTGAGATAACGGGGCTGGCAAGGCGCTCAGTTCCGCATTGTGCAGCTCGTGGTCAGCACTAGCCAGTTTGCAGCTTCGTGAATTCCTCTGAATTCGAAGTCAGCTTGCTGCGGTTGCTGCTGGCTCTTGGGATGTTTGTCGACTCCTCAGAAGAGCTACAGCTGGGCGAGAGGGCTGGGCTGGCTGCATGAGGCAGGTGAGATGGGCAAGTCCTATGCTTGTTCCTTTTCTTCCCTTTCTAGGCAGCGGTAAGGCCATGGAAGCCGCTTCCAGTGCGTACTACAACCCGGCCAACCCACACAGTGTGTACATGCCCATGGTAAGCACCGTGCCTGTGTGTGTGTGTGCCCGCTTCCTCTTCTGTCACTAACACAGGCAGGAGTTTGCTTTCCCAGTGAAGTCTGGGGAGCCTTCGTTTTGGAAATGCACCCTCCTGGGAGGAGGCGTGGATGATAGCGCCAGTCCTTGATCAAGAAAGAAAGAGGAGGGCATTAAGGCTAATCCAGCTGACTCTCGGTATTCAGCTCACTCTTCAGTGTACAAAAGACTTGCATGTGCCCAGAGAACGCAGAGCTCCCTGCTTCTGTGCTGGGTGAGAGTGAGGAGAGGAGCGAAGAGCAGGTCACTGAAGGATGCGAGTGTTTGGGTTTCATTCCTTGTGCTTTTCCTGGGCTGCCTGGCGGAGGCGCAGCCGGGCGGTGGGCTGCAGCCTGCGGCTGGGGGCTGACGGCCGGTCTGCCTGTGCCCTCGGCTGCCTCGCACGGCTCTGCCCTGGGCTGCACTGACGGAGCCTGAAGCCGGCCCTCGGCCCGGGAGCTCGCTGCCTGCTGGGTCGCAGCGTGAGACAACAGAGACAAAGGGGCTTGAAACAGTGCTGGGCGTTCTTTGCAACAGACCATTTGCTACCTGGTTTTGAGGGGCCTTCACTGGAAACGTTATGGGAGGGAGCTTGTATCCTGGAGCGTAACAGGAGAGGGATGATGCAGTGCAATAACCGCCTAAAAACCAGCACTCTGCTCTGGCTGTAGCTTGCTGAAGAGCAGCAATTTCTTGTAAGCTAAGCCCGGGAAGAGCTCTTGATAAGGCAAAGCAGGGTTGTTGACTACTGTACCTCCTTCCAGGATCAGCCGCCTCCTTACGGACCTCCCGAGGACAAGAAGAACAACTAACGGAAGGAATTGCAGCCGGCCTCCCACACTCTCTCCCCGAAGACAATTTGGCCGTTACTCCCCATCCGGTTAGCGCATCTCTAGGTCTCTTTGTGTATATTCAGTGTACGTAGTGCTGGGCAGCTGAGCGCCTGCCCTCCTTAAACATTAGGTCGGTGGCAATACAAGACAGAACAACAGCACTTTCCTGCTTCTTTGCTTTATCTCACGGGGTTGAAGCACTAACCTTTCGCTCTGCCTCTGGCGTGAGGAGAGAGATGGACATTTTAAACCAGCAGACCACATCACAGAGTAACATACGAAGGCTCTGGCGTTTTGGAGTAAAACTACGTGGAATGCCAAACTTTAACTTCTTCTGAAGCACCGCCAAAGAAGAAAGGTATAGAAAGCCATGAAGTTTCTCACATAGGCTCCTGGGTAGCCCAGAAAGGTGTTAAATTTCCTTATACCGTGGCACAGCTCAGCGTGAGATGGGACTCTGGAAATCCTGTGTCATGCTGGGAGCACTTTTTGTGTCCTGGACTGACAGTCACGGGGTGATCCTGAGATCATCCTGATCCTGAGATGCAGGAAGAATTCCACCATCTCCTTTCCCGTTTAACCTAAATCCTTGCAAAACAGGGCGGGAAGTGGAGGTGAGGGCTGCACTCACGGGTGTCTGTGGGGAGCCAGCACCGCCTGGTGTCTCCTCAGGTGTGAGACGCCTCTTTGTGTTGACTGGATCTCTGAAGACACAGCGTGTTTGCTGGCAGGTCTCCGATGTGCAGCGAAGCCAGGCTGCACGTAGTCAGTTTTCAGATGCTGATGGGTGAGAAGTGTAACTGGAAACAAACAGTGACTCCATAAAATCAGCCTGCCTTTGAGACGTTGAAGAGGAAAGCAAACAAAGGCGTGCCGCAGAGCAGCGAGCCGAGATCGGCAGGCGTGCGAATCCTTCTGCGGTCTTCCTTCTGCTCGCTGTCCCAGAAGCAGGTCCCGTACCTGTGCAGTGATCCTGTGTCACAGAGCTGCTCTTCACGCCTCATGGGGCCGAGCTGAGCGGGAGGCTGCTTGCCTCAGAGCAAAATGTGTTACTTAGGAAGATAACCTGGCACTGGCCTTGTCAGGAGACAGGTCCTGCAGCCCCGGCTCCCTCTGCTGAGCAAGCTTGTGCCGCCGTGCTGGGGAAGATGGCCTTTGTCTCTTCCTCGGGCTGTTACAGCCAAGACAGGCGTGCCCAGAGCCGCGCAGCATCGAGGGCAGGCACTGCAGTACTGGGATTTGGTTGCTCAGGGGTGCGGTGCTGGGAACTGCGGCCTCTGGTGTGGTGTTACGAACGCTCAGCTCTCCTGCAGAGCATCTGGCTGCTCAGTCACAACCTTTCCTCCCTCCGTAGGACGTAGTGCCATTAAACCTGCTCCGACGGGAACCTCTAGTCTGGTGGAGACCCTCGTGATCTTTACATATGGGGTGACTGTACTTCTTTTCTCAGCCTTCCTGCCTTCTCAGTGAGGGGGAAGGGGTGTTTGCCCTCTTTACCTGGGTGCCAGGGCTCTCCTGGGAGTCAGGCCTGTGTGACTTCTGTTTGAATTCCTAAAGCGGCCCTGCATGGGGGGAAGCAAATTTCCTTATCTAAAAACACCTTTAGAGATGTTCTAATGACTCTGTATTTAAAAGAAAAAAAAAAATGTTTGTAACTTTTCAACTGCACTTTAATACAGAAGTGTTGATACCTTGAGCCGCCTGCTCAGTGGCGTGTGTGTTGTGCCGACCCTCACCGTGCCTGCCTGCTGCTCAGAGGGCTGGAACGAACCCGCTGCTGCTCTGAGGTGCGCTGCGGGCTGGTCCTCGCCTTGCCCTGCTGCGTGGCAAAGCTGGGGCTGGAATCCAGTAATTGAGAAGGGGGGACAAAAGTGCTGACCTTAGCTCGTCGTCCCTCTGCCTGGGGCATTGCTGACACAGAACTGTGGCCCAGGGCAGGCCCAGCGCTGCCCTTAGCAGGGCCAGTGTCACCACCCTGCTGCTCACTGACGTGTTCGTGGCTCTCCTGTGAACGTTTACTGCCCGAGGAAAGGCATGTCTTTAAGAGAATCTCTTACCTTCCTGGTTGGTTTGTGGTTTTTTTCCCTAATAAAGGAAAAATAAATACATGGTAAAGGAGAATGGCACCTGGCTGTGGACTGTAACATCCGGGTTTCTTGTGCCAAGGACAGCCGGTGCCTTGCCGAGCATGGGGCAGCTACTGGAGAAGCCAGCTTCCCTCTGCATCAGCCCCGTCCGCCTGGAAGCCACTTCCTTCTTGCTGCAGTTCTTCCTGTTTTGAGGAACTGATCCTACACTCCTCCATTAACCAGGTTGCTGAATAAATGCGAAACACAGTCTGCGACCTGCTTCCCTTTTATTTCAGCTAAATTGTCAAAATCACAAAAACAAAGCCGGCTCCTGTACAGACATGAAACAGACTTCTTTCTTTTTAGTACGGCAAAGCATCGTGTCCAGTGCCTTGCTGCTGCACAACAAGACTGCGAGAGGCTAGAGTCAGCCCTGTGGTCCTGCGAGGAGAGGGCTCCCAGCCCTTACTTGTTTCTGAGTAGAAAGAGGAAGCTCCTTTTCTGGCCAGCTCAGGACAGGGTAGCTCCCTGCTCTGAGGCTTAATCTTGCATCAGTCTCCCTGGGCTGCCTGTACCCTGCCGGGGGGAGCTTGGCGAGTGCTGCGCCCCTCCCTGGGGCTGCTGGGGAGGCCAGGGCTCACCGGAGCTGCAGGATGCGTGGGGCAGGCGTGGATGGGGCTGCAGCATTCATCCCACTGCTCACTCCGAGCCCCTTCTGGTTTATTTGTGCAGGCTCCTCCTGGTAGTGGAGCGGTGCGTGAAGCTGCCCTTGGGAGGAGGAGGAGCCTTTCCCTGAGAAACGCTGGAGTGTTCAGCCTGGCAGAGGCACATCCTACAGGAACGAGACGCGGCTCGCAGTTGGGTGACCATCTGTGACCATCTCCCAAACTCAGGAGCCCACCGAAGCCGAGCATCAGCGCTCGCCCACAGCGCGCCGCAGCGCTGCAGTCCGGCTGTACACCACAGCACGACAGCTGGGGCTGTGCGGGGCAACTTGTGGTTGTGCTCTGCTGTAACCTGACCCCAGGGCAGCTTCGAGGCAGCGCTGACACGTTTTGTTTGGGGTTGTTCTTAGCACGCACGGTGGGCTGTAGCAGTGCTGTCTCCGGGATCCTGGAAGCAGAAGCAAAGCCAGCACGGCAGGGAGCTGCCCCGTCCTCTCCGCAGGACCATCCTGGCCCCAGGAGCTCTCACGGGGGGTTCCTGGGGAGAAGGGTGCAGCCCTGTTGACTGCCCCTTTATGCTAAGCCAAGCTGATTATAGCAAAGGAAAGAAGGTGGCTCCGTCTGGTCCCTGAGGCCACAGGGAATCCTCCCCTTCCACAGGAGGATCTCCGAGTGTTGGCAGTCACAGAGGAACCACGCTCTGCATGCCCTCAGGAGGAAGTCACGAGAACTCCTGCTTTGCATAGATTGAGTAGAAATCATCAGGTGACACTGGAGGAGCACGGCCCTGCCATTTGCACCAGCAGAAGGCACTTGTGCAGCCAAGGGCCGGGCCCCAGGGGCTCGCTGATGGCCCCGGCACTGGCCCACAGCCCCCCCGGCTGTTCCCCTCAGAGGAGGAGCGGCCGGGCCCCCCCGCGGGGGGCTTGCTGCTGGACAAAGCGCCAGGGCTGCTCCCGCAGCGCCGCGGGGTGGAGGTACCACATCACCACCCCCGAGGGGTTGACCACCACCGTGAAGTTGTCTCCCGCCTTCAGGCCGCTGATGATCTTCCCGCTGTACACGTCTTGCACCTGGGAGAGACGGGGGGTCGCTGCCAGGGCGTCACGGACCCTCACCGTGGTGTCCCGATCTCCGTGCCCAAAGCACAGCGGGCGCCAGAGGGGGGGAAGCTGGAAGGATGGGGCGCAGGCGTAGAGTGAAAGCGGGGCTCACCTCATACACGGCCTTCTCCGGGAAGCTGAGCTTGGCCAGGCTGGTGGTGTAGCGGTACGGCATGTCCGTCCTCCGGCTGAAGAAGACGAGGGCGCTGGCGGCCCGGGAGAGCGGGCGCAGGAACACCTCGATATGGGATTTCTCCTGGGGTGGGCACGGACGGGTGAGGCAGAGCCGCCAGGGCCAGCCTTGGCCCTCCCTTTGTGGGGAGGGAGCAGGGGAAAAGAGACCTGTCTTACCCCTCTCTGGTCTTGGGGGATAAGAACGTTTTTGGCTCGCAGTGAGCTCAAGGAAAAAAGCTCACGGTTCTCTGCCTCCCTCGTTACTGCCTCCCACCCGGTGCTGCTCGCTTGCTCTCTGCTCTCCCAGACACGTACGCCGTCCCCCTAACCTTGACGATCCTGCGGCCCTGGATTCCCAGCGGGTCCTGGTTGATCTGGATCATCAGGCGGTTCTGCAGGATCTCCTTGGCGCTCGGGGAGATGGTGCGGAGGTCGTTGGACATGAGGAGCGGAGCTGCCATGATGGTCCACAAGGCCATCTGGGAGCGCGACTGCTCGTAGCTGAGGCCGAAGTTGCCGATGATGAGCTGGAGGGGAGGGAGGACAAAGAGGGTGGAGGCAGAAAAGGGTTAGGAGCCTGTCTGCGTGTCCCACCTGGTGATGCTCCAGCCCGCGAGGTGGGAGCAAGCATGGACAGCCTTTGCTTCATCACTCTTCATCACCAGGGAAGGACGAGGACACTCGAGGGGTGAGGGGTTCATTGCAATACCATGTCCGGGTCGTTCCAGTGGCCGGGGCCGGCTGCTGGCTGCAGCACGTCCTGGTTTGCGAAGAACCAGTCCACGATGGAAAGCACGCTGTCCCACGAGTCCTGGATGTCGCCGTAGTTGCGCCACAGGTTGCAAATCGTGGCCAGGAGGGTGTAGTTCACCTGGGGGGGAGCGTGGGAGTCAAAAGGGAGAATAAATAAATAATGTTTTAAGGTCTCAATAGACAAGTCCTGTCGGCGCAGGATTGTCAAGGTTAGGGGGAAGGCGTAAGGGGTAAGCAGTAAGGGGTAAGCAGTAAGGGGTGCAGAACATGGGCACGCAGCCAGAGCTCCCCCGTGGCACAGGGCAGCCAACGACAGGCAGGACAACCCTCACCTTGGGCGGGAGCCCCCCCTGATATGCCGGCCAGCTGCAGGAGTAGACGATGGGGCGCCCTGTGGCGTTCAAGGCCCTCGCCATTTCTGGGTAGCCTTCGGGAGAGAAGCAGCAGACCGGTGAAGGAGATGGATGGCAGCAACCTGCATGGCCCCCCACGTTACATGGGCTCTAGGGGTCCCCCAAAACCTCCTCTTTGCCCAAGAGGTGCTTTTGCCCCCTGGCTGCGTTGCATACAGCCAGAAGAGATGTGCGGGAGGAACCGAAGCCGGCCAGCTGTCCATCAGATGGATGGCCACCCGGACTGAAGCAGTGAAGGGACAAACGCTGTCCAAAGAGGCAGCCTTTACCCTTCGCCTGCTCCTCGCCGGATGAGTAGCACCCGTCCAGCTTCAGCATGTCCACACCCCACTCCGCAAAGGTCTTGGCGTCCTGCTCCACGCGCTCCAGCGTGGTGCCCGGGTAGCCCCCGCAGGTGAGGGTACCCAGGTCTCCGTAGATGCCCAGCTTCAAGCCTCGGGCGTGGACCTGCGAGGAGAGGAGGCTGCAAGGCGCGGACGAGGGCTCCCGAGGCGGAGGAGTTTGGTGCCACCCAACCACCACGGTGGGACCGGGGGACCACTCACGTAGTCGGCCAGGGCCTTAATGCCGCGGGGGAACCTCTCGGGGTCGGGGACCAGGCGGCCCTCCGCGTCGCGCTGCTTCGCGGACCAGCAGTCGTCGATGTTGAGGTACTGGTAGCCCAGCCCCCGCCAGCCGTCGCCCGCCAGCCGGTCGGCCATCTCCAGGAAGAGCATCTCGCTGCGGGATGGGCAGCGAGCTCAGCCCCTGCCGTGCCCCGAGGGGACGGGCGGGCTCCGCGGGTCGCCGCGCTCGGAGCCCCTCTGTAACCTCATCCCCGGCCCGGGGCACCCCACACCCGACGGCCCGCACCGTGGGGGCCCCGCTGACCTGATGCAGTGCCGGGGGTCGGCCGCGCAGTCCACGTTGCAGCGGAACCTCTCCCAGGCCAGCCAGCCCATGGGGGGCGTGCGGGCCAGCCCGTTGTCCAGCCCGCGGCCGGGCACCACCAGCACCGCCGCCAGCACCAGCAGCACGGCCCGGGGCCGCCCGCCCGGCCCCGCCGCCCCCATCCCGCCTCGCTCCCCGGAGCCTCCCCTCGCCTGGGGCCGCCCCCATCACCTGACCGCCCGCGCCCGCCTCCCGCCCGGCCCGGCCCGGCCCGGCCCGCCCCGGGGACGCCCCGCAGCCGGGGGAGCCGCGCTGCCCGAGGTGAGCCGGAGGGGAAGGGGCCCGAGGGAGGGGGTCCCGGGGGGCTGGGGGCTGTCGTCCAGCACAAACCGCGTAGCGGCGCCTCTGTAAAAGCCCTTCACTCTCTCTTTTTTATTATTATTTTTATTTTTTCAACTGAACCCAAACCAACCCCGCGGGGGCCAAAAGCAAAACAAAACACGTTCCTGTGGGGCTGAGCCGTGTCTGCTGCTGTGAGCTGAGCGGGATGCGGCTGAAGCCCATCCGAGTTTTGCTGCCCCTGCCTTTCAGAGCCTCCCGCCCCCCGCTCACACATTGACTTCTTGTGGCAGGAGCGATGCAGCTCCTTGCTCTCAGCACAGAGCTCTTTGTGACTCCCTCTCCTTTCCTCCCAGCAGGGATGGGGCTCGGCGCGGTGGAGCCTCGGAGGCACTCGTCAGGGAAGCGAACACCCGGAGGAAGACGACGACCAGCGGCAGTCTGACCCACGCGGCCAGCATGGCTTAACCGGCCGGAGCTGGGGGCAGGCTGGGCCGTGGCAACGTTGCTGGAAGGATGGAGGGGCCGCCTGGTCCTCGGCAGTGCTCAGGTGGAAGTCCCAGACATGTTGGGTCTGAAAACGCCCTCTTTGTCCTGTCCTGCAACAGAGGAGAGAGCGACATGAGTGCCTCACATGCACAGAAGCAAATTCCTTCCGTTTGCTCCATAAAAAACCCTGCAAAGTAGGTCACTGGCGGAGTAAGAAACAAAGCAGCAGCGCTGACATCTCTGGAGGAGGCAGGTGGGGCTCTGGTGACCGTCCCCGCAGTCGCCGGTCCTGCCGGGATAGCCGCCACCGCACCGCGCTGAGCCGGCCTCGTCCCCCTCTGCTCCCCCGTCCCGAGGCGGCCGCGGGGCGATGAAGCTGAACGAGCGGAGCGTGGCCCACTACGCCACCTGCGACTCGCCCACCGACCACGCCGGCTTCCTGCGCAAGCGCGTGGAGCGCCACCACCACCATGGCCACCACGGCGCCTCCTACCAGCGCCGCTGGTTCGTCCTCAAGGGCAACCTCCTCTTCTACTTCGAGGAGCGGGAGAGCCGGGAGCCCGTGGGGCTGGTGGTGCTGGAGGGCTGCACCGTGGAGCTCTGCGAGGCCGCCGAGGAGTTCGCCTTCGCCATCCGCTTCGACGACGCCGGCGCCAAGGCCTACGTGCTGGTGGCCGACGGGCAGGCTGCCATGGAGGCTTGGGTGAAGGCGCTCTCGCGGGCCAGCTTCGACTACATGCGGCTGGTGGTGCGGGAGCTGGAGAAGCAGCTGGAGGAGGCCTGCACGAGCTTGGCCGCCTGTCGCAAGTCTCCGCGGAGGTCCTCGGGCAGGAAGCGGCACCTCTCCAACCCCGCCTTGCTGCCCGTCCAGGAGAAGCCCGCCATCCTGGAGAACGGGTACTCCACGTGGGGCAGCGGCCCTGACCGCGACGGGGGGCACTCGAAGCCCCCGCCTCTGCCTCCGCGCCGGCGCTCGGCCGCCGGCAGTCCCGCGGGGTCCCCGGCGGCCGGCCCCTCGCCCGCCTTGCAGGAGAGCCCGGTGTCGCCGGAGACGGCCTGCTTCGCCAAGCTGCACCACTGGTACGGGCAGGAGATCGCGGCGCTGAGGCGGGAGTGGCAGGAGAGGCAGAAGAGGGGACACCCGTGACCTGGGGACGTGGAATGCAACGTGCCCGCCCGTTCCTGGCAGAGCAGAGCGAGGGATGCTGCCTGTCCCCTTCCCTCGCCGGCAACCGGCGTGCGGCACGTGGCTGCCTGCGTGCTGCCTGGCCACCCGGGAGGGACGTGTGTCTTCCCCAGGCCTCGCCTGGTGTTTCCTCCATAGCAGCGGGCCTCATCCTCTTCCCACTGAAACAGGCGGGCCCAGTGCCTTGCCATCCTGGCGCGGCAGATGCGGCGTTTTGTTTTCCGCCTCTCCTTCGCCAGTTGCTGTGGTTTTGTTTCTCAGCGTGGAGATTTGCACAGGTCACCATTTATTATTGCCTGTGGTGCTGAAGCCCACTGAAGCACATCTGCCTTCGCTTTTTGGCTGCAGATAAGACTGGACTCTTACGAAATGCCTCCGATGGGCCGCTCTGTGCCTCTTTGGCCACGCGCGGGCCTTACGAGGACACGTCCGAGACGCCGTGGCTTCGGCTGGCCCAGGAGCCATGGCTCACCTCGACGGGTGCTCGCTTTGGCCTGGCGGAGCGGCTGGCACGGGCTGCATTTCCTGGGGCAGGGGGACCCCATGGTGGGGCCGTGGGTGGTCACGGAGCCTCCTCTGACCCCGATGAGCAGATTCCCCAGCAGGGTGGGGAGTAGGGCTGCGTACCAAGCCGCAGCACAGCTGTATTCACAAACATCGTTGTTTTTTTAAGGTTTCGGCTGCCCCAGCAGCTCCTCCCTGCTATGTCCCTCAGGGTGTCCTCTGGTGTGTGTTTCACAAGCTTGCATGTGCTTCTTGGGGCACCCAGTCTCCTCATCGAGGCTTATGGGGACAGCAGAAGGAAATGCGGAGCTTGATTTGAAGCAACAGCGAGGATCAGGAGCTCATCGAGTCCGAGTTGGACTCTTTCTACCCAGTGGTAGCCAAGCCTTTTTGTTTCTCTGGGTCCAGTCTTCCCTGTTACAAAACAGGCATGCCACAGGCTGTTTGTCTTCCCGGGGTGAATGTATCAGCCTCCGCACCGACTGCAGAAAGTGCCATATAGGGCTCCGGCTGCTTGCTCCTCAGATGCTGGAGACAGAGTCCAGAGCCACGCTTGTGCAAGGCCTTTTTTGATGCTGTGGCTCTGCCGGGTGCTCTGGGGAGCTGGGCAGAGCCGTGTAGCTGGGGAAGAGGAAGGACATCAGCAGGCTCTGGAGGACTGGGGACAAGGAGAGGGGCTGGCTGCAGAAGGCCCCGAGGTGCAGGAGTGAGGTACCAGTCGCTGTGTGTCAGCAGTGTTTGGACCTGCCTTGCTAGTGTAAAAGCCATATCCTACCAAAGCCAGACCCTGACCCGCTGGGGCTTCCCTCCAGTGTTGTGTCAGCTTCGCGGGGCTGATCGCAGGAGCACGTCCCGTGTCATTATCCACTAGGTCAGAAACCTTAGCCCAAGGGCAGACAGTACAAGTACATGGTGCTGAGTCTAGTAGTCCAAGGGCTAGGACACCCTGGAGAGGGTATTTTTAAATCTCCTCACTTGTCCTCTTGGCAAGGGCTGTTTTTCACAGGAGAAGAATATATGAAATTATTTTGCCTTTCCCATGTTCTCTGAAAGTGTTAAACCTGTTTTTATTGCCCTGTTCCACAGGAGTCTTGCTAGGAAAACAGCGTGCTAGTCTGTTACAACTGATGGGTACCCATTCACCTTTCTGGAGCTGAATGCACTCAGCCTAATACTTTGCAGTATTTGCCTGTAGAGATTGTCAGAGGCAGAAATCAAATGGCTTATGTTAACTTTCAGTGCCTTTGAAAACGTATCTTTGGTAGTTTTGGATGACAAGCTTCCTGCGTAGTTATGGTGTGATGGGATATTAGTGTAAATCAGATCTTAGAGCTGGCTTTGGACAGTGGGAGTGTGACCTTCACCTACGAATGGTGCAATCCAACCCCTCTGGTTCATGTCTGTATTTCTTCGTAGTAGAGAACTTCAAGGTTGGTAGGAATTTGTTGTTGTTTTACTTTTTAAATGAAAACAGTGAGGAGAAAGGAGGAGCAGGAGGGCCAGGAGTAGGTCTGTGTCCATCAGGACTGCTTGTGACTCCTGCATCCCGTGTGTGTGGCAGCAGCATCAGAGGCTGGCATTACCTGGTGCCCTCTCTTCCTGAGTGGGGGTATTTTGGGGCCAGGATCAGATTTGGTGAGTGCACTCTCTCTCCTCCCCTTCCTCCATATCCCCCCCCAATACAGAGAGAATATTCCTGATGTCTCAGACTGACATGAGGAAGTCTGACGGTCACGATTTAACTTCCAAAATAAATCAAAATGTAATGGGAGTTCCTATAAGAGACACAAGAATCAGGAACGACTTAAAAGAGAAAATAAATTAACAAAGCCTGTCCTGTCAGAACTGGACCTGAAACAGTATTATTAATTTAAGAGCAGTTTCACTTTTAAGAAGCTTAGTTTGTTTAAATAAGCCAGGATTGCGCTGGTAACGCTACTAAAGAGCTTATATTTAATGCTTTAATCTGTCCCATTCAAATCACACAATTTCCACGCTACCTGGCTTTGCATTAGTACATACTCCAACTAAATCCTAAATCCTGCAAATGAGGAACTGTGCTCTCCTTTCTGTCCCAACTGCATTTTAAGTAATTCTGTGGGGTTTTCTACAGCGCTGAGAAGAAAATGGCAGAACGTTGCAAAATATTTGTGCTTGGCCCAACAGTCTATGCACGGGCACTGGTCAGGACTTAGTTGAAAGCGCTGCGTGACTTTTGATGCACATGGGCTTCCTCTCAGTCCCTGTCCAGCCCATCACACAGCAGGGCCTGCCCTTTCATGACTAAAACAGAGCCATGATCAGAGCCATCCTCGGATTTGCATGCGTCTGCAGATTTTATGGCTGCCCACCGCCACGCGCTTCATTAGGCAGGAAACACCTAGACATCACACCAGCTCATCTGCGGCTCAGCTGTGCCTTCGAAGCAGCCCCCAGGCAGGTCGGGATTTCTGCTTCCTGAGATTGCGCACTTACCTGGCTAATGGACCGTGCCTCTCTGTATCTGCGGGCAGAGATCATTACAGGAAAAGGAGCGAGATTTCACCGCTCGCTAGCACATTGTCCCCTGCGGCAAAATGAGACTGATTGCCACACGCTGTTCCTCTCCAGTCTTTCAGGTCCGGGCTGCTTCACTTCCCACCTTCTCTTTCCTTATTATTTTTTAAAAATAGAAAGTGTCTGACCGGCACCAAACGGGAGCCTTAGCAAAGGGGGGCTGGATGTTTTAAAGCTAAATGGCTACTTTTCTTAAAGTACCGAAGGCAACATCTAAGAGTTTTCCTTAGAATAATAATGCAAAAGCGATGAGAGAAAAATGCTCGTATCTGAGTGCTTGAATTGAAAATAATCTGGAGACGGAAGGAATGAGGGAGATTGTGACAGCTTTTGTAAGCTTTGCCAAGAAGGGAACCCAAACCTGTTAAAACCGTTGATGAAACCCTTGTACTTTTCTGTGGATGGGATTCCACATCCAGACCCGCCATGTATTGTTTTATTTACGCACATTTATCTTTTTATGAAAGGCCTGTTGTGATGTTTCCCACTTGATCTGAGTCAGGTCCTAGCGATGAGCAACCCGAAGCGTCTACCACTGGCCGCCGCTTGCCACGTGGGACATTCGTGACTCAGAACGGACGAATGCTTTCCAGTGCAAGTTACCGCGTTCATAGCTCAGGGCTTGGTCACCCCGAGCTCAGCCCTCGCTGCCTTCACGGAGAGACTTGAGAAATGAACCACGGAATCGCGCCGGGGTCCGCCTGAAGCCCCGGTTCCAGTGGCAACTTTGCACCAAGCAAAGGACCTGCACAAGTAGCGACACTACAAGCAATCTGCGGAAACACTCCCGTCTTGTGAAGCGCTTCTATTTCAAGTGTATAACGTGTTCATTTCCGGAGGCGAGTTTGCATGCGCCTTTTTTTATTTTATTATTTTTATTTCCACGTGCAGAACGCGTGTGTATGACGCATCTCAACGCTGTAACCACTTGCATTTTACGCCGGCCAGCCCAATAAAACCACTGCGCGTTTGTAAGCCGCCTCAAAGCCCTGACGGGGCCGGGAGCGGGGCCGGCAGCGGGGCCGGGCCGCCGCCGCTCCCCGCCCGCCCCGCGGCCTCGCGAGAGCCGGAGCGGGGCGGGACGGGGCGGGACGGAGCATGGCGGCGGCGGGCGGGCGGC
>CM021765.1:42676756-42762967 GCA_011076525.1 Nettapus auritus
GGATGGGGCGGCTCTCACGGAGCGGGCCGGTAACGGGATCCCGACCCCGTCCCCGACCCGGTTCCCGACCCGGTTCCCCCCTCGCAGACCCCCTTCGGGCTCCTCCGGGTGTTCAGCGTCGTGATCCCCTTCCTCTACGTCGGCACGCAGATCAGCAAGAACTTCGCGGCGCTGCTGGAGGAGCACGACATCTTCGTGCCCGAGGACGACGACGACGACGATTGAAGGGTATGGCGTCCGGGGGTCATTAGGTGCGCTTCCTGCTGGGCAGGTGCAGGAGAGGCGTGGACGAGGAAATAGGTGTTACTGAAACAGGTCGGAGAGATGCAGCTGTGGTTGAAAGCATGGGCAAGTGCAGCTGTATTGCCTCTGGACTTCCCAGTTCTCTGATACTGGGGTAGGCCAGGTTGGTGTCTGGGTGAGGAATCTCCACAACAAACCGTCTTTGGAGATAAACCGATCATGCGTTAGGTCTTGACAGTTTAGAGCTTGACATTTGAATTGGAAGTAAAGTAGTCAGTTTAGACTGCAGGCATAAAAGAGGGACGTTGTTACTGACGTGTTAATGGTCACCTGCTTGGCAGTCTGCGAACCCATGGCTTCTAAGTAAGAATCACGTATTGTATGAAATTCTGATAGAGAAGGGAAAAAACTTGAGAACTCCAGAACTCGGTAGATCAAACTGTCCTGTGGGTGCTGATCTCTGCGGTAGTTTGACCATTCAGACAAAGGAAGGGTGGAATGATTCACCTTTACCTACAGCACACCGCACTTCTTCTGTCTGGTATTATTCCATTGGGCTTGGCCTTGTGTAAAAAGGTTTTAGTTCGCGTGTGTTTCTTTATAGACTTCATCAGTGTCGCGTTATAGCTGTGCGTGCACTGTGCAGCTAAAATCAAAGAGGTAAAGGTTGTGAAGATCGCAGCGGCCTGTTAGAAAGCCACTTCTTGTGGACCCCCAGCTCGTGTGGTTTGGGGTTGGATGGACTGGAGCTTGGTGCAGTGTATCTGAAAAGTAATGTGTTTGTATTCTATCTGCAGAACCATAATGGAAGAACAGGAGGGAGGAAGCCACTGTGAAAGAAATGCTTCCAACATTTGTCACCTGCATTTTGTCCTCCCTCAAGGGGACGGGGGTGCTGCATCCCCTCTGCCAGTCCATGTCCTGCACGTGTCGGTGTAAGAGAAATCTGTAGATCAGGAACGAAGGAAGCACTCGATGGGTTCTGCATCCTTGCACACACACACTCACCTCATAAAGGACTGCTTGGGATTCCTCTTATTAGCAATATAGGAAATGATTAAAGAACAAGAGATTGAGATGCTTGGCTTTGTTTCTGTGTTGTTTTTTTTGTAGATTGCCTGTGACCTAGTACTTTGGTCTTAACGTTTCTACCTTCTTAAGTCTGTTCCCAGGGACGAGGTTATTTTCATATTTTCCTTTTAGAAAACTTCTCTGTAATTCGGTCCTGTCAATGGAACAAAATAGGATCCTAGAGGAAGCAGGAGCCCCACAACACAGCCCCATTAAAAGAAAGGAGTTCATATTGACAGTGGCACTGCAGCTCAAATAACGCTGACTTGAAACCTAGCACTGTGCAGGCAGGCCCGATAGAACCTGTAGCACTAATTCCACCTCTCTGAGGATTAAATACAGTATTGCCAGTGCACAGTAAATGCTGAGTAGGTTTGGCAGCATAAAAAGTTGAGATCATGAGTAGCAAACTAAGGTGATGTGTTTTGTACCATTTAATGTGTGGACAGTGAAACTGAATGCTCTGGCTCCAAGTACTTGTGACGCCTAGGTAGTTCATTATTTCTGTGTGAGTCCTGGTGTTTATTTTCTTAACTGCGTGTAAACTTCATCCCCCTCCCCTTCTTTTCTTGTAAGCGTTTGCCATTGCAATGAAATCATCGCATGATAGACTTACAAGGTCTTCTCAGCTGCTGCTATCTTCAGTCTCATCAGACCAGTTGCATGCCAGCTTGACCTTGAAAGGTCAAAGTGAAGATTATTTTATTAAAGCCAGGCATCTCACTGGGACAATGCTTTCTCATGGTTTCTGGCCAGTAGATCTGGCCTCCTCTCTTTTAACATTACGTTAGCACAGTACTTAGTTTAAGCAGCCACATTTGTGCACTTATTACTTGCTAGTACTCTGATCTTTAGCTGTCTAGCTTAGATACTGACAGGAAGGGGAGCCCACGATCTGTAAACCCAGCAGGCTGAAGGCAGCTGGCAGGGGCTGAGCTGTCCCACTTCCCCCAGACTCAGTTCATCTGCCCTTGGGAGCCAAAATCTCTCTCTTCTGTACCGCCAAATGCCTTCTCACTGCATCATCCTGCTGTGTCTCCAGGCTCCCTCCTGGCTGTGCTTCTTCAGCCCTGCCCTAATGAACACCTCACTGCCTAACAGTTCTCACGTGGGGATGAAGGCCCCAGTACTTTGACACAAGGGAAGGCTCCAGCACTGATTTAGCTGCTGAAAATGCATTCTGACTGGCAAAAGAACAAATTTTCCTGCCTCTTCTCAGTGGCAAACAAGTAATTCCTAACTCAATTACCAAGGTGATGGTAGGACACTGCCTCCTGCCAGGCATCACCTGCTCTCACGGAGCTTCCCTGTTCCAGACAGCAGTACAGAAACCCATTTTTTCCAGGTAATTTATTTTTACAGCAGGGAAATGGACTCTACTGATCTCTTCATTGTACAAAGGGCTTTATTGGCCTATTGGATTTTAAGCCATTCTCTGCTAGGAAGTAAACAGAGAATAGCGTCAAAGTGAAAAACAAGGTCATCAAAGTCATGGCATGAAATTGTGAAACACACATAGGCCTCAAGCACAACACCTCTGCGACTACAGGAGCTCTTCAGAAGACCCATTCCTGCCTGCTCTTTTTTCCAAGGAGCTCCCACCCCCGTGCCGGCTGAGCAGACAGCTCCACAACCCGGCTGTGCTGGGGTTACTCAGCAGACTCTCCAGGGAAAATTGAGGAGGCAAACTCCAGCCTCTGAAAATACATGCTGGCAAAAACTAGGTGATCACAGCTCTTCATAGAGATCATTTATGACCTGCGCACACACTGGATTCAGATTGAGTCGTTAGGCTCCTAGGCTGCTATACAATCTGTCTGTACAGACTTTTTGTTACACAGAACTTTATTTGTAACACAGGACAGGAAGACACAGGGTCAGTCTGTCTCACGGATTGTGGCCCGCATAGAATTTGGACAGAAAGTCTTTGGGCTGCGGGGTTTCCGTCTCATGGAAATACCTCATGATGTGGGTCTTCTGCTTCCATACGTTAATGGTTTCTTGAAGTTCCATTTTTCCCTGTGCATAGACAAAAGATATATAATAATGAAAACGATTATAAGAATGTTATAATAATGAGGCTGCCCGGAAGTTTCACCCACTGGACTATTACCTTGGGCTACGTTTGCAGATTTTTCCCTTTATTTAAAGACAACCTAGCTGTCTTGAAATGCAAGAAACACAACAGGCGAGCGTGGCAGCTCTTGGCTGGAAGGTTTCTCATGCTTTAAAACTGCAAAGGTCAGGCCTCCTCTGAATGCTTACCCTCCTCTTGGCACCTTGATTAGTCCTTCGGGCCAGACGGGTCTCAGGGCTAAGACACAGCTAGATACACCACGGAATCAGGGTGCATTGCCACCTATGCAAACCCAAAGCTGGCCTCCCACAAATTACGGCCACTCCAGTGTTTGTTTCGGCATCAGGTAAGAAAAATACATCGCAATCTAAGGAAGTACTGTAGGGATCAGAAAGGTCATTTTTAAGTGACAAAATGATGCTGCTAGCTGGTTTCCCTTTCTTTGATTGCTGCGGCTTTCTAAAATGAAATACAGGAAGTGTTTGCACCACTGTTTTGCTTACCCTGCACTTCTTAAACACCTGCAAATCGGAAGAACCCCTACACTGAAGGGCAGAAACGCATACATCTAGCAACGCTGACTTATGAGCACAAAAACACTACCGCCCTGCATACTGACGGAGCTTCAGCCCTTGCCAACAGGTTTGCTGTAACGGACAAACCGCTGCAGACTGCGAAGGGAAACCCCTCGCTAAAGCGAGCGGAGACAAAACCGCCCCCTCCGCCCGCCGCCCCTCGCCCGTACCTTGATCACCAGCATGTCTACCACCCGCGGGTCCGTAACGTGCGCGTTCTTCAGGAACAGCTCCCGCACCTTCTCCCGCGCCTGCTTCACGGAGATGTCCAGCTGGTACAGGTGCACTGCGGGGACACCACACCACACCACACCACACCACACCACACCACACGCTCACGGATGCCGCCCGCACCGCGGGCCCGGGGCCGCCCGGCACGACCTTGAGCCGGGGCCGCCCTCCCGCGCTGCCGGCTGCGCCCCCTCACCCGTGTTGGGCACCTCGCGGTACCAGGCCCGGTACAGCTCCCGGACGCGCCGCTTCGCCTCGCCCAGGTCCCGGCTGAAGATGGGCTTCACGGCCGCGGCCCCGCGGCCCGCCACCGCCATCTTGTCAGCGCCGCCGCTGGCACGGCTCGCCGCGCTCCCGCCTCCCCATTGGCCGGCCGCGCCGCCGCTCCGCCCGCTGATTGGGCGGGAGGCGCGGGACGGCGGGACGGCGGGGCGGGCCGCGCGTAATGGCGGCCGGGGCGGAGCGCGGGGGCGGAGCGCGGGGGCGGCCCCCGAGGGAGGGCGGCCGAGGGCGGGCCGGGCCGTGGCGGGGGTGGGCTGCGGGCTGAGAGGGGCCTTTTGGGTCGCTTTTATTCACTTTCGGCATCTTTAAATTCAAAACACTGACTTGCAGGTCCCGCTGAAGTTAAAATCTTAACGGTGGTATCGATAAGTGTTAGTGCAAGTCAGCAGCCTTCACCGCTTCCAGAAATCGCCGTCAGAAAATAAATGCGTGCACACACATACACGGTTTCAGAGGAGTTTTTTTGTTTTGTTTTTATTATTTATTTATTTATTTATTTAAGTTGTCATTATGCACAGAGGCTCCGTTCTGCTCTAGTTAGCTACTGCCAGTCTGAACGTCAAACCTTTATTTTTTAAAAATAATTATTTTTTTTTAAGGATGAGTCTGAACGTCAAACCTTAATCGTTTTGCAAACCTTGCGAAACAATTGGTCAGAAATACTGCAGGAAGAAAAACAAAGCTACCCCTGAAATGTACAGCTAACTTTCGAGCAATGTAACTCCATGGCTTCGTGCCAAACCTGCCCGAGCGCTGACTTCATGTAATGCTGAAGAAAAGCCGTTTCGAGGAGCTATTTAGATAGGAGATGGTAAACCTAAGCACCGCGGTTCCTCTTGAAATAGATTTGTAGGAATTTCTGCATTTCAGAAATTACCTGCTTCTGTGGCTGACACATCGTACTGATTATTTATATACTCCTTCCTGGTATTTCCTCCATAAGGGCATTTCTCTGGATTAAAATTTACTTCCTTTGGGGCTGTAAATGAAGGCAATGCAGTATGTGTGGAATAAACAGCAGTATGTAATAAACACGAAGTAATGAAGGGGATATATGTTTATAGGATGGTCGTGCTTTTCAGGGGCCCTGCTCTCTGTAGTCCAGCAGGGAAATGTTGCCTGGACAGAGCTGAAGCTCTCGCCCTGCCCACCACCAACGCACGCCAAAGCAGCTGATGGGCCGTGGATGGTTTTTGCAGGAACCAAGCCAGAGCTGAGCTGCCCTGGGCACCCGGAGAGGCACAGCAGGGAGGCAGACAGTGGCTGAGCAGCAGCTGGGCTAGCAGGGAAAGGAGGTGGCTGGGAGCACTTTACAAATTGTTCCAAGGTTTGTTTGTTTGTTTGTTTTCCTCCTAGAATTGGCAAGACCCTAGGGTTATCTTTCATCCCAGATATCTTTGTATTCCAGTACACAATAAGCCCGGTCTAATGCCCTCTCAGTAGCTCAGTAAACTGTTTCTGCAATAAGAGCCCAAAGTACAGCAGAACTGGTTTATTGGTTATATGCATACTTGCAAATATGCCCGTCTCCTGTAACATGCTATGGCTGTGTGATTCAAGATCCAAGACTGGATTTAAGCTGAGCTATATATCGGGCTACAGCCTTCTTTACACTGCTAGGGACACCTGCACAAATTAGGGGGTCTTCAGTGGAACTTGGCATCATCCTGCCTAGACCTGCAACATTTCTGACAGTGTTTGTGGTGGTCTCTGAGTGAAAGGGGAACAGTGTGCAGTTATCTTGGGATAGCTTGCAGCTTGTATGGGTGTGGGGAGTTTATGAGGGCAAAGTGGCCATCCTTCCGTGGCCTGGGCTGATCCTCGGGGAGCATGAAGGTGAATTTCTGCAGGAGAGTAGTGAAGAAGATGAAGAGCTCCATCCTCGCCAGCTGTGCCCCCAGGCAGACACGTCGACCTGCAGGAAGGAAGCATCCATGAGAGGAGACATTAAACCACGCTGGAATCACTGTGGGATGAGCAACCTCTGTGTGCAGGCACAGGATGGAGCAAAACGGAGGATCAGAAGCTGCTTTGCTCAGTATGGACAGAAGGAAGAAGGTGAGAGTGCCTGGTTAACCATGTCAAAGGGGCCCAGGCACTCACAGCTAGTTAGGTGGGGACACCCTGTCTATTGTGCACAGCGTCATAGAATAATTTAGGTTGGAAGAGCCCCCTGCAGGTCACCTTCTTACCCCCGCTCAAATGGAAAGATGCGGAAAGAGACAACCCCTGGACTTCCACTTCCCAGGAGGCAGATTACCACTCTGCTGTGCACCTGGCTAGATCCTCCCCTTAGATTTACCTGCTGAGAAAGGCATGAATGCCTCCGGTTTCACAAACTGCCCGTTCACATCCAGGAAGTGTTCAGGGTAAAACTCATTTGGCTTCTTCCAGACTGACTCATCCTTCAGCACGGAAGACAAGTTGGTGATGACGGTCGTCCCCTGCACTCCTCCACAAGAGGAAACAGCTTACATGAGAACAGCAGAATTATCTTGGCGAGATGGATCAGCGCTGGCCCCTCTTTAGTCAGTCTCTCCCATCTAATAGCAACCATCACTAGATGCTTCAAAGTACAGCACTGAGCTCCTCTTCTGTATCTTAGATATAATGGAGGTAGAGCAGTGCGCTTTTCCAATGACATGCTGCCTGCCCTATGCACCTGAAGCCTTTGAACTTTTGCAACTTATATCCTTACAAAGGCCACTGCATGCAAATGCTAATTTCATGGTTACATAGTGGAAACAGCTTCTGCTTTACAGATCCTTCTGGACTTTGTAGCTGGAGAGAAAAAGCTAACTGACAGACTTCAAAGCCCAACTTTCACACATGGAAAATGGCAAAGCTTTCTTGTTTCCCGTGTCAATGTTGAGCTTAGTTGAGTTACTGCAAGGCTGAAAAAAACATCCCAGGCTTGTATTGCTACCAGCACTGCCAGGACAGAGCGCTCTTGATTCCTGTCACAGTGTCAACGGACCGAATGCCAGTGGCAACTGAATAACTTCAGAGATTTAACTACTGCCGTCTCAGGAAAGGCGGTAAGCTGGTCTCATGTGCTTCCAAAGAGCCTGTCAGGCTGTCCTAGTTTCTTCCTCCAACACAGGCAGTGAATGTCACAACTCATTGAGAGGAAAGCAAACCTTTGCACTGAGCTGCCACTACAGTTGGGTTCCCACATAACTAGTGTAAACCTAGAGCACAAACGTGTCCGTCTGTCTGGTCTTAGCATTTCAACATTCCCTGCTTCAGTGCTTGGCAGTGACTGTGATTTGGGGCTGGAAATATAAATCTGCAAAGTTGTGTGGGGTCACCCATACCCTAGGAATGGCATCTGCACAGGACAGGGATGCTGCATGGCCCGTCTGGCCGTGCTCACCTTGGGAATGAAGAAACCTTGAAGCTCGGTGTCCCGGTGTGTCATGTGAGGTAGCCCAACAGGAGCGATGTCCCCACAGCGCTGTACCTCATGGATCACGGCATTGGTGTAGGGCATGTTCACTTGGTCCATCATGGTGGGTGACCTCTCTCTTCCAATCACCATATCAATCTCTTTGTGGATTTTACCTGAAAGCGCACAGCCAAGGACTTAGAGCTCCCTTAGCTGAACAGAAGAGGCTGGTACAAGCTGGAGGAAAGCTAGCAGCATGAGCTCAGTAGGCACTGTGCGAGAGCAGGACAAGCAATTATGGAAAGGAACAGAAACTAAAGGGGAACGCCTTTTTTAAGTTGTTCAGAAAAATAAAATAAAATAAAACAAAAAACTCTAACTGTTATTTGTGCACGGTGTCTTTAATAAAGGTCTTGGCACTTGGCATGCTACCTTACCCCTCCTCAATGTGGCTGGAAGTGTACTTGTGCAGGCAGCATTTGAGAGTTAAAACAGATTCGCGTTTATTCCAAGTATAGGAAGGAGGGCTCCATGACCACTGGAAGTCCCCAGGCAGCCTTCAATGTGAGGGAGAGTGAACTTGCCCTTCCAACTCAACTTTTCATCAGGGCTTCCCCACCGCCACCACTGGGCCTGCCAGAGCAGCTGTATCAGGGGAAATGTTTCTCCTGGTTTCTTCTAGACCAACAATCACCAAAGCTGTTTCTCCTTGCAAAAGCCCCAAACCGTGGATAGGAGATGTTGAGTGTCCTTACAGAGAAATGGGGGTTGAAGGGAACACACCGCACCTCTGCCGGTCCTCTCACTTACTCTGTGTTTCTGGGTGCAAAAGCATGTACAGAAATGCCCACCGGAGGGTGGTGGAGGTGGTGTCAGAACCAGCTGCAAACAAGTCTGCGGTCACCAGACGAAGGTTGTTGTAATTGAAACCATTCTCTTCAGCCTCCTTACCCTGTGGGGAGCAAACAAGATAGGAGCAAAGACAGTTGCTGGGTGAGAAGACCTTCTTTCAGAGCAGTGCTGAGAAACACTAGATCCGCTTTTGCTGACCAAGAATTTCATTGGCAGAGAAAAGCACAACAGAGGCAATGGTCTGTGTATGACTGATGTGCTCCAATACTGCTGTTACCAGAGTATTTGAAGGTCATCGGTAACCTCCCACAGCCTGTGAGATGAACATTACTGCCTTCAGGACAGAAGTAAACACCTTGCGCTCCCAGCTCAACAGGCCACTGCCACTTACTATAGCGTCCTCCCTCAGAGGAGGTGGAACACTGTTAGTCAGGCTTGATCAGATCATAAAGCCCACGCAGCAGCGAGGAGGCTGCATTGATGCGGCAAATGCAAATTAACAGTATTTTGAGGGGGCTAGCTGTAGCTACGCATTACGGATTCTCACTGCTTCTGCCCTGGTGTTTTCTTACAGTCAGGGGGGAAAAGATCAGGGTATCATTGCTGCCTATTAAGTCTGCAACACCAATTTCAGCAAAACTGGTCTCTCATCCAAATACTAATTGAGCTCAAATTTGCTAGCATATGAGATATGACAAGCTCTCTGCATGAGTTCATCTGCTTGTCTTTTCTAATCCTTTTTATATTTTTCTTTCCTAGGGACTAGCTTCTGCTGAGTTATTCTGTATATTTTGATGCTGTCTTAACATGGATAGCAATTAATGAGGCATTTAAAACTGAACTGTTATTCAAATAAAAGAACTCAGGCAAGGGAGCTGTGGGACTGGCCTGACCGAAGTTAGCCCAGTGGACGGATTTATCAGACCGGCTTCTCAGGGGACCTCAGTAAGCAGGAGAGGGATGTGACAAGAGGGAAGGAGGCCAGGCTCAGTCTCCCCCAGTAGAAATGCTCAGTGCAGAGCACGTTAGGTCACGTTGCTCTGCTCTGACATCAGTTGTTAAGGCACGTCTGGCTTGTCCGCTGGTGCAAACTTAGACATATTCATGAATTCTCAATTATTGACTTTTAAATGTCTTCGAAATGGTGTAGACTGGAAAGAAGGGAGCTGCCAGACACTGAAGGAAAAATGAGAGTGGAAGGTGGGGACAGGAACATCAGCAGATTATATGGTTCCTGAGGACAATCAAGGAGGGCACAGCATGAAGAAATTAATGCTCAAGATATGAAGTAGAATGAGGAAGTAGAAAATTAGTTAGTAATGGTCTTTAGAGAGCTTTATGACAAAATCAGCTTTCATCAACAAGCTCAAAGAAACAGAGGAATTGCTCACGGGCCCTAAGGTTCTGCTGGTCTCTCCCTACCTTCGACATTTCCTTTAAAAATGCGTCAGTGAAATCACGGGTGTATTCAGGGTTCCAGGTCTCCGTGTGCTTCTGTATGAGAACATCTATGAAGTCCATGTATGCCTTTTGCCCTCGAAAGACTCTCTGCGGCAGTCCAGGGATGCGCAACAAAATGGGCATCACGTTAAGAAGCTGGTAGGCCAGAACCACAGAGAAAGAGACAACATATTACGTGATGTAAAAGAAAAATAATGAAAACACAGTGCTCTCAAGCGACAGAGGGCAGCCTCTTACAGAACATATCACGCTTCTGTTACCTGAGTCAGGAATCCAGCTTCTTCACTCAGGGAGTTTTCAAACAAAGCTACCATTTTCCTGAACACCTCATCACCGTAGTCAAAACGCTCTCCATAGATGATGGTGCAGATCATGTTGCAGACTGCATTGTTTACAAGAAAACGTAAGTCGAAAGGACGACCTAAAAACAGAAAGGGAGATCAAGCAAAGAGGCTAAGCAACATCAACCTATTGAACCTCAGAGTTCGGCTACAAGCATACACAGATACCTCCTTGATGTTTTCAAGAGAAAAAAAAAACACTCAAAGTACAGGAAGAGAAATCTTCTCATCTCCTACTGTGGTTCAGTTGGTCATTATTTGAGGGAGAAAGCTCCCAGAGAAAAGCTGATTTGCAGGGTTGTTCTGCCACATGCCAGATAACACTTCTCTTTGTGTCTAGATGACAGGTGATGTGCTGTGAAAACTTCACTTTTGTCATGTGTGATAATATCGCTGTGTTCCACCAAAATTCATAAAGGTTACACTTACCAAGCCTGGGAATAATTATATTTTACCTCTGCTCGTTTCTATTCATTTCCTATTTCAGATTGATTAGTTTTACAGTAGCCCCAGTGTGTCAGGTAGAAGTGACTTCAAGGCAGGGCAGGATCAGTAATTATTATGCTGACGGACTTGAAACACTGCATGCATATGGGAGTGGCTGTATAAATACTTCTCTCTCTACATTGTTCTATTGCCTTTTCGTATTTTGTTTTGTTTTTAAGAGCAGTTTGCCCATCCTTCTGGATGTGACATACCTTCTTCTGCTTTGATTGCAGAGCACAGGAATCCTGCTTCCTCAGTCACTCGCTCCTCCAAGGATTTCTTTCCCATTCCAAAGTCCCTCAAGGTAGAGAGTGTGAATTTCCTTATCTCCTTCCAGACGCGCCCATATCTTGCTACAACAATCCCTGGAATTATGGGTGAGCAAGAAATGTCAGGAGCTCTGACATGTACATCATGCGAAGTTCACCAGAGAAGAGCAAATCTTAGTTTGGAGGTACAGGTCTGTAGGGATAGATGAAAGGGTCTGATCTTGTACAGCCTATTCACACAGCCATTCCAAACACTGATTACTGCACCTTCTAATGCAGCTACATGCCTAGCAAAAGTGGAGGGGGAGTTCACTGAGAACTTGTGCCAGTGACTGCAGGAAATGCCCATTTCCAAGGGACATACCTTCAGATTTATCTCCGTAGCCCACATGTTCATACATTGGGAAGTAGGGCCGGTCAGCAAAGTCCTCCGCTTTGTGGACCAGGGCTTCCTTCACAGTTTTGTACCCATTCAGCACTACCAGGTTGGTCCAGCAGTTCTGCAGGCTGAAGATATTTCCGAACTTCTTCTGAAGCTGGCAAGATAAAAAAAAAATGGCCCTGAAAGTGACCTCACACCCAATAGTGCTGGCATGTAATGTCCGAAATATCCCTGTAGCCTTCCTTAGGGCCTTCACTATTTAGGGGTTTGAACTGCGTTTATTAGGAGACCTTCAGCTGACCTTTGACTGTTGTCTTTGCAGTGAAACATCTCAAAGCAGCGTGAAACACCAGCTGAAGCAGGGAGCAACACACTGCAACTGGCAAGATCTAATATACAGCTATCCAGCTCAGACTGTTGCCAAGAACATTGTGCAAGCATTTTGGATTTTGTTTGACAACACAAGGTCAAGGACCTCTTTTGGGATTTTCAAATAGTGCATGCTCAACAACATGCTATTTCCTAATACTTGGATTTTGAATACTTTGTGTTGTTTATCTGTCTCTGAAAGCCTAGGCAATTTTTGAGTTAGTTTTGATCTAGTTTTGAGTTCTTTCTGCTAGAAGGAAATATCAATGATAGCGTGATATGTATTTTCTTTACATGCATTTGTTCCTAAAGACTGACCCAAAGCCCAGTTCCCAGGAGTATGCCTGGAAGAGGCAGCTCCACGCTGGAGTTTCAGGTCAACTTTCTCCCCAAGAGGAACGAACACATCTAGTAAGACTGGTAATTTGCACATCCCCTACATCTGCTGTGATCTATAAAAGACACGAAGCTGACAGCAGGATGATTGCACAACCCACAGCTTGACATGGAGCTGAGCCTCCTCGAGGAGGACAAGCCCCACCACTGTACGCGGGCCCCCAGGAAGCCAGGCTGAAGCTGCACTGCTGGTCAGTAACACTGAACACAGTGCTCAGGAGAGTGCTGTTGGAAGGTGGTGTCACAGCAGCGATGCTCACAAAAAACACATTAGTTATCTCTGTTTTCTTTTTCCTTCTCTCTCTCTCTTTCTTTCCCTCTCCCCCTCTTTAACTCTTCATTTCCATACTCTGAGGAAATCAAGGAACTGAAATACTCTGAGTGTATTTGCAGTGGGATTGGAAAGGGAATTAGTACTTCACTGGCACTAGAAATACATCATTAAAAGTGATTACCGGTCAAGACTGCAGTCAGCATGACCCTGATTTGATGCGATTTGAAAATGGTAATCTTTTGGACTATGTGAAGGCAAACAATACAAATGCTGCATTTATTTTCTCCATGTGGTGGATTTTGGACAGACAGCTGAGCAGTGTTGTCCTAAAGAAAAAAAAAAGGCCTTTAGAGTTTGCAAAGTAATCTGCTGCAAGCTGTGCTGTGCTTTTCCCTCGAGAAAGGATAAGCCCTGACTTTGAGCAGGAACGCTACAGACATTTTGGGCACTGCTGCGGGGGCAAATCCCGCGAGCTGATCTCCTTAACTGGAGCGACCCCACGCCTGCAGGCAGGCTGGAGTAACTCACGGAGAAGCTGGACATTCCTACGACCACGTCCCCAGCCCGCAGGTTGCCCCGCAGGGCTGGCACTCACCTTGTTGAAGGAGAGGTGCGGGTTGTGGAAGTCGATGTACGGCATGGTCCCGACGAACGGCAGCGACATCGGGCCTGGCGGGTAATGGCTCCACTTCTTCCTGCGCTTCATGAAATCAAGAAGCAAGGTAAAGACGGTAAGGAAAATTCCCAGCACAGAGATACTGCTCCAGTAAGATGACAGCCACAAGAGCAATGTCATTTTGTAGCCTTTCTGCTCCTCGGCCTTCCTCTTTTGACCCAAGACTGTTTCTGCCTCTCCCTTCTGCCTCTTTCTCCGTTCTCCTGCTTCCCTCCTAGGCAGCTGTCCCTTTTCCTTGCTTCCTCCTGTTCCCTCACTCTCCTTTTCTGTCTCCCTGCTCCTCTCCCCCTGTAGCTTCTGGCTTGTGAATGTGGAACTTGGCTCTGTCCCCAGGCTCCTCCTCTGTTCCACTCAGCCTCGGGGGAGTGGTGATGAGGGTCATCCCTTTTCCTCCTCCTCCTCCTCCTTCCCCTCCTTTGCCAAAGCTGGAGCTCAGGGGCCGCTTTGTCCTTGCTGAAGCAGCAGTGCCTGCAGTGGTGCCCTCCGTGGGGTACGCTTGGTGATGAGAGGTGCTGGGCGCCCTCAGAACAACAAGCACAACAGCAACCCTGTCCTGCTGCATTCTCACGGGGCAGTTTTGTAAGGGTTTAAGCCTGTCGCCTTCTTGCTCATGCAGACAAGTCAAGGCAGACACAGATCCCAAACACAGGCTGTTCAGGCTTCTGTATGCAGGGCCAAGAAGTTGTTCCACTGGAGCTTGAGTAAGCTCAGGTTAGGTCAAGCTTTCCCATACAGAAAGCACATAAGTGACAGAAATTAGCCTAAAACAGTGACCTGAGACTAAAAATCATTTATGGGAATAACAATCTTTATCCAACTCCAAATGTCAGTCAGTGCAACAACCTTGATTTTGGTAGAATACATCTCAACTACAAGGGGGAAGCACGTGCTCACAAGCAGCCTTGCATTTGCAGCCTTTGGGGCAGCAGTAATCCGAACGCACTTATGGAGATAGTCAAAGTGTTTCCTAAAACAGCGCAGCTCTCTGCTCCTGGCATTGCTGCCATCGGAGATCAATAAAGCTCTCCATTATGACAGTTAGCTCTAGCTGAAAAGAAGCAATAAACCCATCACCGTTTGATCTGTGATCTCGGTGTGATCACAGAAAAACTCCTAATGGAGCAATTGCTGCGACGGTGATGGAGAACTCAAGCTGCAAAGTGATGAACCCACAAACACTCTGCAGTGATCTCTGGTGTGTAGCCAAGGCCTCGAAATGCCCCTTACCCAGAGAGGCACCTAAATGCTCGCTATTTGTGTGCAGAGGTCCTCTGTGCGAGTCTGTACAGCATGGTCAGAGAAACCCTGGCACGTCCCTTGTGAAAGCACTGTGACTCACGGCTTACCTCAGGCACCTGTAAACAAACATACAGCATGGGAGATCAAGGAGAGCAAGTCAGTGGAGTCACCTCACATAATCACAGCCCCGAGGACTCACAGGTGTACCTTAAAATGAAGGACTGTATGGTCAGGTGCAACCTAGGAGCGTGCTGGAGAGTGCTGAATGTAATTCCTTGACACAAGTGACTGGCGAGCCAACTAGGGGGATGCTCTGATGGGTTTGTTATTCACAAACAAGAACTGGTCCAGGACATTAAGGCCAAGAGTAAATTTTCCTGCAGCAGTCATGACACTGTGGAATTTAAAATCCTGCAAGAAGTCAGCAGGTCAAATAGCACTGCAGCCCTTGCCTTCAGGAGAGCATATTTCACCTTATTCACAGATCTGCTTGTCAAGACGCCAAAGGGATCTGCCTCGGAGAGCAGAGGGCCCCAGGAGAGCTGCCTCTTTTGGCATGTCTCCTACAGTACTCTTGCAGCTAAATCAGTGACATACAGACTGGCAAGGCAGATGATAAGGTGGGTGGAAGATTGTTTGCTCCTTGGGGCTCAGAGGGTTGGAATCAGGGATACAGAGTCCAGCTGGTGGCTGATCACTAGCGACACATCATTAGCTGTCCCAGGGCTGTTAAAGTTTAACAAATTTATTAATGACTGGGGTGACAGGACAGAGAGCACTCCTAGCAAGCACACACTGGGAAAGCTAACAAGAGCTGAAGTGTGTTTGTGAGTTTGTTGGCTTTGAAGCACCCACCACATTTTGAACAGCTCTGCTGCAAGGTCTTAGGAGACAGAGCTGTGACAGTCCTGTACTCAGTGAGCTGACTTGAGCAAGAGGGGTCTGGATTCTTAAATGTGAGCAAGGGATTTCTCTCAGACTGATTTTTGTGACCCACGCACACAGATGACAAGTGAAAAGATGGGAAAATGTGGTCTCAGGAACATGACAGACATTGCCAGATCACCCACCTGGTAAAAGGATGTTACTCTTTGGGTTTTGATTTATTTTGAGCTCTAACTTTACAAATTTCAGCTGAAAACTATCCACCTGTGTTCTTTCCTTTTTGCTTATCTTGGCTACAGCTAAAACCTGTCAGACTCCCATCACTCACCTCCAGGCTGCCAGAAGGATGGCTGGATGATGGGAATGCAGGCAGTGGGTTTACTTTTAAGGGACATTGCTTTGAAAAGCCACCAGACGAGCAGCTCCTCAGCTGCTCTTCTTCCTGGGGCTTGGCCTTGATGTTTGGGCTCCAAAGTTGCAGCCTGAGAAAAGCAGAAGCTTAAGAAAAGATGCTCCTTCCCCCCCTGCCATATACACCTTTCCAAAAGGATTCTGGGCAAACAATGCTTTCCTCCCCCTGCTTCACGTGGCAAATTAGACGGCTCCTCCACTCTTGGTTAGTTGCTTGGACTGCCTTGGCTGGAAAGGACTGGAAGAAGTGGCACAGTTTAGATAATTTCAGAAGAACAATTTCCAAAACAAGCGAAGAAACCATAGGTAACACCTCTCTGTCTGAGAGAAGGGAAGAAAAAAGGGTAATGATGCTTTTGAAGAACAAAAGATGATAATTGGCACTTATTTTCAAATAATTTTTTGAGAGATTTTCAAATCAGGGGGAAAAAACTCAAAATCCATATATATTAATTTTAGCTGGCTTCAGCCCCACTATGCTGTGTGCACATCTTAATGCAATATCAATTAAGAGAGAAGCTGAGTGAAGTCGCAGACGTTGTGTGCGGACATTGCTGTTCTTAGACTGGAGAACCCCTAACACGAACAGAAAGCAAGGTTCGAAAAGAAGCCTGTTGATCTTGCAAAGTGATGCATCCAGAGGTAACGTAATGCAGGGATTAGCATTGCCTGCACAATGTTAATTGAGATTTCTTGCCCATATACACCACAAGATCATAATTAATTGCAAACTTTTGCTATTCTTCCTTCCTGAAGGACCCTCCCTCTGTTTATGGGTAAGATGGCGATCATTTAGTAACCCTATTTTAGTTACAGGATTTGGATTCAAAGCCTGTTTTGCTACCTGCTGGTCGCACCCCACCTGGTGAGAGTCCTGGTTCCTGGGCAACTGCCAGCAGCCAGGGAAACGCTCTTCTTTCTCTCCCCCTTTGCTTCAGTGCCGGAGCCAGGAAGCAGCGGTCACACAGCGTGAATATTTCCTCAAGCTTTCAGAAATTTCTCATCCACATCTCAGCAGGCTGGCTGCTTTTCCCCTCGCACCGTTAGGTGGATCCAAACCTCAGCAACATTTCCTTCTGGAGAAGCAAAGCCTCTCTCAGGAGCACAGCTGCTCGGTGTGACGCCTGCTGCTGCTGCCATTCCCCAGCCATGCAGAGCTGGGGGACACCCCCGAAACCCTTCCTCTTCAGTGGCCTCTTCACTGGTCTTCTGCCCAGTCCCAGGGTCCTTTCTTCCCTTCAGTCATGGTATTTTTGGTCCTTCTCCGTATCCTTTTTCCAGTCTGTCTTTTGCCCATTTTGCCCTCGCTCTGACTGCTTCTCCTTCCAGTTCCTTAGTGCTGGAAGGGGGCAAGGGCGGAGTGGAGGAGACCGGCCCCGCGCTCCTCATCCTCCCTTGCCAGCCCCCAGCAGCCGGCGGTAACCACCACCTGCTCCCTTCAGACGGCTCCGGGGGATTTGGGCTGAAAAAAAACTGAGATCTCTATCGAGCACAGGCAGGCCGGTTTTTCAACTGCTTGTCAAGTGGCCAAGTTTGAGCACAGTTTTAGGGAGCGGGCGCGATGTGTCTTCCTAACAGAAAGCCGCCTCCTGCCAAGTTTCAAGTGCAGCGCTTCAAAGCATTAAACCGAGAGAGGAAAAACGTCGCCAGAAATTTTTCTAACGGGTTAGAAGGAGGTCAGACAAACAATGGGTTTCTAAGAACGATGTCAGCCATTAGAAATGGATTAAAAATTTTTGGCTGAGTGCTCCCAAACAAATTTAGCCGGAGGCACAACCCCAGCTTGGGAAATTTGAGTCTCAGACGGTTCATTGTGACTGTCTTGGACTTCAGATAAGGCTTCGTAAATTGGAATTATTTGTACAGCTTTAAGACGGGCTGTGCAAACAGCTTGTTCATAATAAAGCAGTCAGCAGAACTGAAATAGCCAAGTCTTTCATAGTTACTGTTACTATGACTTACTGCCAGCCTTCCCACATTGCAAAGAAATCTGTTCTTCAGGCTTTTCTTCCTTAAATTCCCGTGGCTCCCTACCCTTTTTCCTACACCCATCCCAGCACATCACCTGTTACCAAAGGAGGTCTCGGTCAGGCGTTGCTTCTGCCACCCATCCCCAACCTGGCTTGGTTTCCACCAGGTTAATGACAGATTCACCTCCAGATCCTCCCGCAGGCTTCGATTCCTCAGGCCAAATGGTTCTTGCCAGCTCCTTCACCCGAGCTCGGCACGGAGCTGATGGACCAAACACTGCTGCACAGGTCCCGTAATGGTGCCGGTCCTGCCCGTCCTGCTCACCCCGCGGTGCCGCTGGGCTCTGGGGAGGTTCCTGCCCTCTGCAAGGGAACGGCAGCGCCTGGCCTGGCTCACACTCTGCGGTGAAACTGTCAGAAAAGTACGGCTCACGCCCCCGGCACCCCGGCTGCTGGTCTGTCTCAGCTGCTGGGTTTGGTTTCTTGTTCTCTAAGCTTCTCGGGAGCCATGGATGTATTGTGTTTCTTTTCATTTTTGGATTAGTGCTGATACCGTGGGGTTTTTTTCTTTGCTGTAACAAGAGTATCCAGGGGAATTTTGGACGGAGGTACTGGCTAAAATCCTGTTATTAATTTTCTTGTAAAAGAAGCATTTAAATCCATATGGGGAAACTCATCCTGCTTTCCTAAAGAGTGAGATCAGTGGGACGCTTTTGAAAATAATGAGGTGATTAACTACAAGTTTGGCAGCCAAAGAGACAGAAGAACCGCGGTTTAGTTTCAGCCATCGATTTGAGCTGTGACTTAGAGGCAAGCAAGCAGCTAGCTGGCATCTCCGTTTCTGCTCTTGAAAAACGTGTTTAATGGAGCCATTTGCCCAGCTGTGATAAAGCATCTGCAAATCGAGGTGCAAAGTACATCTGTGAGGCTTGACACAGTAATTATTACAGAGCAAAGAGGTGGGTTGGCCGAGGGCTTGGAATAGAGGTTAGAAAAGATAAAACAAAAGTTAATTCGAAGACTCCATTGCTACAGGAAACGTCCAACTCTGATCTTTTTGTTTTGGCATGGGGAGTATTTCACAGGGAGTGCCCCGCTGCTGCTTCCAGGTGTGGGGATGCCGTGCTTTTTCACAATTAGGCCCCCAGTTCAGGGATTGCTGCATCAAAACAAAAAGGGGAGCTAATCTGGCTAAAACAAAATTGCATTTTTCTCCTGTGCTTATGGCCCTCAGGGGCACAGGTGATAACCCTGGCTGCTATTCTCTCCTGGCAATTAAGTCAGTTTCCAGGAACTGGAATGGATAAATGAGTGACAGTCCTCCCTCCTTCCGCTCCAAGCCCATCGCCCTGCTGCTGGTGGCTTCTGAGCATCCCCAGCTTCCCAGGAAAGCCTTCAGAGCTGCACGGGCTTTGCTCAGCCCACAAGGATGAGCTGCAGTAGGCATTCCTCCTAGGATGTACATACTGCTACAATTCTCTGAGGCTTAATAAAGGTGGAGCTGATGGGCCCTGTTCACATCACCTTCCTGCGGGCTTGGTGGCTGTGATGAAGAGAGAAAGAGAAAAATCTTCTGGCAAAGCGTCGCACTGCCTGCTTTGTCTCAGTGTATGTTCAGAGTGATGGTCAGAGCAGACCCGA
Organism: Nettapus auritus; assembly: GCA_011076525.1. Classification (NCBI taxonomy): domain Eukaryota; kingdom Metazoa; phylum Chordata; class Aves; order Anseriformes; family Anatidae; genus Nettapus; species Nettapus auritus. The sequence continues at coordinate 42,696,276 of CM021765.1, forward strand.
TTTCCGTGGCAGTGGCAAAAAAGCCACGGGCAGAAGTGGCACTGCGATTTTCCCCAGGTTTAGGGGGCAGTGAATGCAGACTCAGCCAGTGGGCACTGGGTTGGATGCTCCCTGTAGCTGCTTAACTTTGCATCACGTCCTCCTGCCATCAGACTGGGCACCTGTCCCTTGGGTGATGTGGGCTCGTGGCAGGCAGTGCCATGCCGGCAGCTCCCAGAGCCACAGTGGGAAGCAGCATGAGGCCGGCCAGGCCCCCACTGGGAGGGTTTCCCCCTGCCAGGGCTGGCAGCAGGCACAGAGGGATCCTCTTGCAACCGTGCAGCATCTCCTGGCTGCCTGCAAAAGCCCAGGTGCCCCTCTGGCTTTGCCTGCTAACAGGGCAGCACAAACCCCGGTGATCTCTGTGCTCCCCTAGGTGCACGAGCAGCTTCAGGGAGTGAGGACTGATGACAGGATACTGGAAAACAGTGATGGATGGGGAAGCGCAAGGAGAGAAGGAAGGGAGAAGACGTGGCGACCAGACTGTTGCCCGCAAAGGCACGTGTATCTGCAGGCCAGGCTTAACCGATGAAGAAAATGTGCCTGCTGTGTGCTGGATTCATTTTGGTGATTGTTCTGCCAAGCAATTCCCGAGCCCCTGAATTCTGCCCTTTGTTAAGCAGTCCATTAAATGAGCAGAAGATGATCTCAAGAACTGGCATTGATTCTACAAGCACACTATAAATAACGCAGCACTTCAGCAGTGAAAATAAAACGTGTTTGTCTGAGCTCTTTTTGCCCAAATGATTATTAATACACCTAAAATTAAAATGCTCGAACATACAATTTAGATTATCTATAACCTGCGTTAATCATTTCCAGGAGCACCGAGTACTCGGTGTTAGAGTACAGAGTTTATGATTTTGTTATTTTAATGAGTAAAGCAGTGTCAGGCTCTCATTCTTTTTCATGTGTTTATCTGCACTTTTCATGTCAGCATAAACAATGGCTTGAATACAAGTAAGCATTTAGGAGTTTTTATCAATGTATTGGGTACACAGAAGATTGTTGCATGTTACTGTGGCAGTGGAAGGGGTTGTTCGTGTTTGAGGTCTGTATGATGCTCCCAATGATAGTTTATGCCTCACAAACCCAAATGTGCATTGGAAATCGGAATGTATATTTATTTATGAACAGAAAAACCATGAATAACTGTTTGGGTTTGAAACATTGGCTCAGCCATGCTCACAGTTGGATTAATAACAGTGGGAGCATGTGGCGTGAAAATAGAAATTAGAAATGGTGAAAATGCATGCAAGTTCTTAATATGAACAGTTCCGCTACTTGGGTGCATTTTGGAGCTCCATCCTAAATGAACTGTCAGTTGCTTTTGCCAGTAGGAGCTGCTACATGCTCATAGCAACTGGACATAACAAGCTGATTTTTCTGCATTTTTTTTTCCTCCAGTTATGTAAACGTGGTTTTGTGTTAAAACCATTTCTTCAACAAAAATACCAGCATACTTTTACACATGAGGAATTGGCAAGCAGTCGTCTTTCCTAGAGAGGGAGGGAGGACCTGAAGCGATGGCTGCAACGAGTGCTGAAATGCGAAGTATTTTCCTCGGTTGTTTTTAAGCTGTCCTGAAGGCAGGTGGTAAAAATGCACATTTGAGTGGTAACCATGCTTTGAAAAGCATTGGCTTGTTTAAAATGCTAAAATTTGGAGATTTCAAGAGCCATACTCTGTACGGAGATGACAAACCTTAGACCTCATGTCCACTGAGTACCGGCACAGCTGTGCGTGAGCTGATGCCTTCCTGCAGCTCCCCACTGGGCTGCCTTGTGCCGAGATAAGGCACACTGGTTCCTACCCACACAGAGAAAAAGCCCTCAGACAAATCTTTAATTGCTTTATACTCGTTGTTGCCTGTCCCAAAGTCCAAGGCTTCTTGATTTGTCTTCACTGTGTTTTGAACTCAGGCCTAACACCTACGATAGCTTTTTCACTAGGGATTAAAAATCCAAGAGCTATACCTGACATAACTTGTTTTCCTGCGCAAGTCTTATAAATTTGATTGTGTGGGGCTCCTCCTGTCATGGCATTGTTTTGCTGCCAGTAAATCCCCCCACCCGTGGGGACAGAGCCCACCTAGACCCTGGGCCCTCCCATGAGTAACAAAAAGGGCCACCAAAGAGCGCTCGGGGTGCAAAGAAGGCTTGCGGCTAATAATGTGTGGAGGTTCAGTTAGAAACTGCATCCCCCTGAAGAAGTAAGACTTGGAAGTAGCTTCCCTCCTTGGGGTTAGCCATGAGCAGCCTGGCCGTGGCCCTGGTCAGCCTGCTCTGGGTGGCCCTGCTGGAGCAGGGCTCGGGGCCTCCGTATGTGCCTGCCCACCTCAGCCATTCTGTGAGGACACAGCCTCCGGTAGCCTTTCTCTGAAGGCTTGCATGCAGGCCGTGTTCTGCATTGCCTCTCCCTGCTGGCTGCAGAAGGTGCAGTTTGGGGTTCAGAGTAATGTCCTGCCGCTGTTTGAACCACTGCCGCCTGCTCTCTGTGGCTGCGCTAAAGCCCTCAATATGGGCTGGGGCTCAGAATTAAAATCAATGCTGAATATTTTCAGGGATCAACACCATCTGACCGCCCTGACTGTCGTGAGTGGGTGCATTTATAAGTGGGATAGAGCCAGGCTCTTCTCTGAACTGCGCCACGACAGGACAAGAGACAACAGTCCGTAGTGGCAGCAACCAAACTGCAATCAGATGTCAGGAGAAAGCCCTGCCCCACAGGAACGGGGCCCAGAGGGGATGTGGATTCTTCACCCTTCAGGTTTTGAAGACATGGCTGCACGGGGCCCTGAGCAAGCTGGTCTAGTCTTGGGGTTGGCCTTCACTGTGCAGGAGGCCTGAGCAGAGACCTCAAGAGCTCCCTTCCAGCCTGGTCTGCGATTCTCCAGCAGCAGGATTTCCACGTAGCTTCAAGTGGTAAATGTGGATAACAGGAAAAGTCTTCATGTGTATCCTGTGTGTAACAGTCATGACTGCTGCCTGGGATTCCCTGTCACAGACACAATCTGAACTCTTTATTTATTTATTGGTCTAAGGCAGGTATGTCTTTGTGAAGCAATGGGGAAGATTTCCTCAATTTGGGGAAGGAAAAATCAAAGCTGAAGAAGTCTGGAATTTATTTATAATTCTATTTAAAAAGGACAGAGAAAGAAAGAGAGAAAAAAGGAAGAATTTCAGAATTCCTGACTTGCCCAGATGACAAGGACAGCTGATAGGCCAAAATCCCAATCTGAGGAGTTGCTGAAAGAGCCACCAGTCGCCAGGGATGGTGACCTCCTGAAGGAGGAGCCTGGAGGTGCCGGGATTTCTGTGCCTGGTGAGGCAGTGACACCAGCCACTGACACCCCTGGTTGCACCAAGGATGGGGGGAGGGCTCGGAAATGGGAATTCCTACATCCCAAATCCTTTGGGCTACAGCTCCAAAACAAACCCCCTTAAGAGCCTCAAAGACAAATGATGAAAAGGGTGAGTTAGCTATGAATACCACCAGCATGCAATGCACAGATTACCTGAAAGTAACAGAAGATGGAGAAATGAAGCACTGCAATCTTCCTGTAATCAGCAGAAAGAAGGATGAAAATGGCTCAGCCTGTTTACACCTGTTGTGAGCTCTCCGGTGCTTTTTGAATCTTGGTGTCACCAGGCTTTTCAGAATCCTTAGGGGTAACTTTTCTTTGACAAGTACAGCAGTGTGAGCCACAAAGCTGCGGTAGAAATCAAATTCAAACAACTGCTGCTGGTGCAGAAGTAAAAACAAAGGGAAATAAAAAAGTTGGTTGCCCCTCTCTCCTCTAAGATGGCTCGTGCTGTGTGTCAGTTCAAAAGATTGATACTTAGGAAATTGTGGCTTGAAGGTCCAAAGACTGCTTACTGCAAGGATTTTTTCCTGCATGAACACTCTCTGTTTGCTTGTGCAGAGGCACAGCATCTCCTGGGAAACCTTGAACTGAGACATTTGAGTTGTCCAAGTGTGCCCTGCACTCAGCATGGACCCAAGCCCATATGAATGGATTCTTACCAGCACTTCCACAGAAAGCCATGCAAGCTGGTCAGTGAACACGAACATGACTCATTTTTCTCTGCTGTTGAACACCTATACTCACGTATTTACAGATGGAGGTATATGCTTATAGATCAGAAAGAAAAGTACATGTATTCCTAAAAAGAAAAAAAGTGAATCTGGATTTCCTTGATGCGCCAAGCAAAGAAAGGGGAAGGTTAGAGGACCGTTGCGAACAGACAGATGAAAAGGCTGTTCAAACAAGCCCCAGACAGACCCTTTCTTTTGCATCGTAAAGGACAATAAAAGAAAGCTCTACCAGACACTTCATTAAGCACTTGACTACAGTCTAGGAAGCATTTTTGTTTGTTTGCTTTTGGTTTTGATTAGCTACTCTGAAATTCCAAGTAACTCCAATAAATGCTAAAAAGGAGCAAATCTCTTTGCAAAGCATGTTTTTAGAGCTTGCACAGACTTCTGGTGTCTCTCTGACTCAACCAGCCCTTTTAATTAGCCCACTTGAAACCCTGGAAGACTAACAGGCCTCCCTGGAACAGGACAAAGACTCGGCAGTCCCATGTGGATGCACATCCCATCTCGGTGCCCAAGGGACCAGCCCCGTTCCTGAGCTTTGTGTAGCCCTTGGCCTCTGCACTGCAGACAGGTGAGCAGGCATGGAAGCAGCCTTCCTTTTCCACATTCATTGCGGGCTTTTATCAACTGGCATTAGAAAAGCAAGATAAAGTATGTGTGCTTTGAAGAGGGACAAACAAACCCAGGTGACCTGGTCAACAGTCTGTTTTTAAGAAGAGCAGAGTCTATCCTCTACCTTGACCTGCCATTTGGATGAAAAATAGTTGGTCCACCTTAAAGAGTTGATTCGGGTGCCTGTCGTATGATAAGTGGCACAGAGTGAAGTTGGCATGGTACCTACCTAGGCTGTTCTTCCCAAACCAACACACATGCAACCTCAAACTTCAGAAGTGGTCACCAGGTACAGCCAACCCGCAGCGAGGCCTTCGTATGCCTTTGTCTCAGGTCTCCTCCTCTCATGTCTTAGCATTCCCAGAAATGAGCCCCAAGGACAAACCTCCCAGGACTTCTACTGACCCATTATCTCTTCCACACCATTGGGCCCCTCGGAGGAGGTGGCGTCACCTCCCCGTGGTGGTGAGAGGCACTCGGACCGCAGCAGTTGTCCAGCAGTTGTTTCAACGTCAGTTCTACTGCAGCTGTTGTGGCTCACGCTGTTGTAATGGCTGAAGGGTTGCCCCTAAGGATTTTGACGAGCCTGGTGACACCAAGATTCAACAAGCACCTGAGAGCTCACAACAGGTGCAAACAGCTGCAGTGCTGAAGGGGGTGTTCGGCAGTGTTTGAGGAAAATGGCCTGTGCTTCCAAAAGCCCCTTGCAAGGCAAAATTCATTCCAGTAACCAGCAGGCTGCAGCCACTGGGGCTGATTATTAGGGATTGCGATTATTTTTTTAGCCATTTCCACTTCTGATTTGTCATCTAGACTGCAACAAGTCTGCAGAGTCCAAAAGGTGCACCTTCTTCTGAAGCAACAAACCACAAACTTGACATTTATAAATCCTTCTTCCGTATTTGTCGTAAGGTATGCTCACACATCTGCTGTAACAGCATCTTTTTCAAGGCTGGAAGTCCAATTATATTTTCCTACTACAAATGCTATAAACTGTACAGACCTTTCCCTTTTTAATCGCCCCATTAGCTGTGGTGGTGCTTCTTTGATGAATTAGCTTCAGCCCACAGGAATCTGGTTGCTATACAACGCAGACGTGTCTGTGCAGCTCCCAGCTCCCTCCCAGACATCACAGCCATTTTTTTGCTTATCCCTGCTGAAAGATGTGAGACTGAAAAGATGTCATTTCAATAAAACTCAGGAAAATCACTGTCATAATATGCCTCAAAGCCAGGGAGAGCTGACCTTCTAGCCCACTGTGACCTCCAGGTTTGGTTATTAGCAAATCTGGTTACAGCCCCGAAGTTAGTGATGTACTGCATGTGGTAATTGGCAGATAACCTGGCTCTGTTCACGTGCAGTGGGTTTTATCATGCAGAAGAGTATGCAATCAGTTGGAATCCCAATCCCCCAGCCAGAGCGGAATACTTCATCATGGGAGGTTTGCTACGGGCTAAAAGTTTTGTTTGCTTGTTGGTTGTTTTTCTTAATTACTAAGATGGGAGATAACTATGCTGCTGAGAAATATCAGCATTTCTAAAGCTAGCCAAGGTCAAAATCCTAAAACGACAGCATTAAAACTGAGTTGAGCAATGAATTACAAGAAACCTCTATAGGACGAGGAAGGGGAAGCAATCTAGGCTCTGAATATAACCTCATGAAAGAGATGAGCAAACAAGCCATGCTCTTCTTCCAATTCAGGCTCCCTTCAGTAGAAGGGCAAACTAGCACGTGGGTTCCACTTAAGAAACGAACTCTTACAAAAAGACCCTCTAAGGAACATCCTGTTCACTTTCTGTCTGGATGGCAGGGTGAAGTTTTGGATCTGATCAAAAACACAGGCAGAGAAAAAAAATTAAACACTCTTGTACAATGACAGCAACTGTTTCACTCATCTGTAGACTAAGTAAAACCTTATCAGTATGGAAGTGATTTTTCAGAGATGTGCATTAGCCAACCTGTGGCATGCAGCAACAAAAAGAGAAAAAAAAACAGTGGGAGTTACTGGTCTCCCATGATATTCCAGTAGTTACTTTTGCTCTCTGCCGTAATTGAATAAATTATCTGGTTCACAACACACTGCAGGAGCTCAAAACAAACAAACAAAACCAAAGCACACCAACCCACAAGATGGTTGTTGCAAGTGCACCATAGCCAAACGAGAATCTCACCCTGTTTCACAATAACGAGAACTCTGATCGAAACCCTCAACCGTAATGACACTTCAACTTCTCATAGGAAAGTCAGTGCCACAAAACATTAGCTCCATCTTTGTATTTTCTAGATCTGTAACTAAACCTGGATTATCTGTTTTTTTCCACACAAATTTTAATTACTGAAAAAATAATAATAATAAATTCCAAACCAATGATGACTGATTTATTTATCCTCAACCATCCAGATACCCTGTTCAACTTCCAAAGGCCTGATACCCAAGTTCAGTTTTCTATGGTTTCAGATAGAGGCCTGTTTTTCCTGGCTATTCTGATAAGCCAGGAACTAGGTCAGACAAACCAGTTCTGCACCCTTCTAACCAAGGATCTCTATTAAACCCAGCACAACCACTGCACTCAAGGTGGCACATACAATTCCTGATATAACAGTTATTAGCCGTAATTTAGAAAATTTGTACCTGACTCAGCCCCAAAATATTCACCCCCCTAACTGTACCAGCTTAAATGCACTACCTTTCCTCACATACGCTGCCTCTTTAGTTGTAGTTTGTACATTGTTTTTACATTGTAGTTTGTACTGCATGTTACACCATTTCTCATAGCTTGACAGCACTACCCACCTCCTTGTTTTTCATTACTTTTAATTGTTTAAATGCATGTCCCACCAAAAACCTTGTTCTTTAGCTTGGTGCTAGCTGGACTCTATGATACAGATGTACAATATTCTCTGGGAGATGTTCTGCCCGGAGGCCCTTGAGTGTTTTTGTCTCAATACCATTGCTCGTCACCAGTTTGTCTTGTTCTGATTCAAAAGGTTCAAGAACATCACGAACCCTGGTCAAATCCCCCATCACACCTGTGTCGTGCACAGATTAGCGAGGATGGCCACCACCTTCTGCACCGGCGTCTGAGTCTGCTTCTTCCTCTGAAGCACAATCTATAAACTCCACGGCAGTCTATGCCTTGGCTTTCCAAGCGTAGATTTCACATGCAATAAAAGTCCATGGATATAGATGAATCAACTGCTCCCAGTATCAAGAAGTGCTTGCTCTACGTACCCCAGATTGTCCATCAGTTCCTGCAGGGATTTCCTTTATCCTCCTGGCCTCCAGCTGAACCTTGATCAGCTCGTATTTATAGTCATCCTTTGTGTATTTCATCTGTTGCACATCCTTTAAGGAGATTTTTTTTTTTTTTTTTTTAAAGAAACAAAGCAAAACAAAACACCACACCACCATCTTTGACCACGTTCAGCAGTGTTGATTCACTCAGGTGAGTTGTTCGACTTCCTTTTAAAATGGCAACCACTCACTTTGGAAGTGCTGTTAAACCACCACCTGTATTTCCCGGGAAGCTGGTGTTAGTCTCTCCTGTTAGAGATCCTGGTGAGCCTCCGACAGCATGGAGAACGACTTTGAAAAAGAGCTGCTTTATCCAAACTCTCAGTTCATTTTCTCAACAAAACAGGTAACTCACAAGTTGTTGGGAGGGCACTGATAAGCTTCTCGATCCAATTCAGCTGCAGGTCATTTCTGCTTCACAAACTCTGAATTAGCCAAGATTACCAAACCTTTTTTCCTTCTTTCAAAGTTGGGGTATCAGTCCTATCAAGCTGCTATTGCTTTTGCAGGAAGGAACTGGTAAACATTTTGCATGCAGCTTTCAGAATCCGCTTTGGCACTTTCAGCTTCTGATCCGAAATAAATTTTTATTTCCACCTGGATTTTATGACTGCTCTGGACCATATCCAAGTTCTCCCAAGAATCCATCATTCTTTTAGATCCTCTTAGCTTGGCTTTAGAGAATTGTTGTAGCTCTGGTTTCTGTGCATGACCGCCATGCAGATGGCCAACTTGCAGGACCCCTCTCTACGGAGAACACGCTCCTTACCTCCGAAAACCGCCCTGATGAGGGGCCAAGTGGAAGCTGACTTGAAGGGTTCGAAGTACTTCCCAACGAGAAGTGTTTGTCATGGGTCGAGTGCGGTACAATTCGTTGATTTACTGCATGTGACTCCCACTGCCTTCCAAACAAGGTGCGCAGGGAGCGCTGGAATTGCCACAATGGCCGTGAGCACACACAAGGAAAACCTCAGAGACTCCCTCCCAGCCATCCCGAAACTTTCTCCCTCAGCTGTGTGACACCACCAAAAAGAGCCAAAAGCATCAGATCAGCAGTTTTACCAGTTTTCTGCTGCTGTAGTACTACAAAGCAGACTCCTCACCAACATCAGTCAGTGCAGTGACTTCCCCCTCCCCTCCCAACAGGCAGAATAGAACAGACACTACGAAAAAAAAAAAAAACATTTTTTATTCAGTTGAAAAGAAGTCATTTACTCAATCACATTAACTATGCTAAAAATGATTTTTTCTGACTACACCAGCAGTTAAATATTTTCAGCACCAGTTCAGGACACATTAGTGACATTTATCACAACAGGTCTATTTCGTAATGTAGAAGGACATACTAACTTCAGTAGCTGCTACTGGGAAAGGAGTAAGCAGAAGACTGCCCTTTCTTTCCAAATTCTTATCAGCAAAAGTAGCAACTTCTAGAAATAAATAACTGCCAAATTATCTCCCAAATCTTTAAATCGATCTTTTAAAAATAGAGTTAAAATAGATATCTTAATATGAGCTATCATAGATTTTATTTTTTATGTGCTGAATACTCCAAAATGCGAGTAGTTGAGCAAGCATCCAGTACATAACTTTTTAAAATAGTTCTTCCCTCCCCACAATATCAACCCCCCCTTTTTTTTAATCCAAGTCATGCTGGTTAGATCCCTATCTATAGTGACTTCCCAGTAAACACCACGCTGTTTGATATCACTAGGATATGCTACCATCCTATGAGTGAAAGAAGTCAGTGAACCGGTGAAATGCCACCGCCTCACACGAACACAAAATTCATCCAGTCATTGGCTCGTTCTCTTGGAGCATCAAACAAATCCTAAGCTTTTATTTTTAAAAGCTTTTGTGGTCTTCCTCTTGCTGGGCCAGTTCAGAAGGTCATCGCTGAAGGCAGAACTGATGAAGGCAAATAAACCAAAAAGCAGCAGATAGTAGTGTCTCTCTGTCCTTTTAAACAAATCAAGTTCGCACAAAACAAAAGGAGACAAGGTTAAAATGAAGTTTATTAGTTTTTTTGGTTTTTTTAAGCTTTTTTTATATAAAACTGTTTGTGAAACAGCTATTTTATTCCCATGGCAGAGTGACCCCTGAAAGATGCACTAACCCCTTTCTTAAGGCCTTAATAAGAAAAAATTCAGATTTTTTTGTTGTTGTTCCTTAAACCCAAATGTTTTACAATTACATAATTTACAAAAACAAAACAAAACAAAAACCACAAAACCATATAGTGTAGCCTGTTACACTGACATTCCCTCTTCCTTCTTTTGGAAAAGCAAAATGCAAAATCAAGAAGGGCTAAGTGGATATTCTGAACAGTTTGAAAGCACGCTGACTCCACCAACGTTCAGACTTCCTTTCCATTTCCCCAACCTGGCAGGTAAACCACGTCTTCCACCTGCCTTCAGAACTGAAGGCAGCCTCAGGGAAGGATTTGGGGGTGCATGTTGTTGCCACAGAGGACAGCTACTCCTTTCCTCAACATGGCACCGATGTTTCCACACGTACAAGGTTAAGTTTGTTTGCATGATCTAAGCAAGCAGCAGCTACCTCTTCCTTTGTGAGCCGCATGACCTAAGAGTCTTCGGATGTTTTTCAAGCTTCCACTATTAATATATAGTGTTTCTTAAAACTCTAACCTCCCTACCCCACATACACAAAGTACAAACACCCCATCACCTGCGTCCATCCAAGCCTTCCTCCCACACCCTACAATTTATCCTGTGAGTTGTTTTTCTTTTAAAATTGAATTTCCTTGGATGTTGCGAGAAAGAAAGCGAGAGGAAGGGAGCCAAATCCAGTCCGGAGTACTCCCAGTTCCACGGTTCTTTCCTGCAAAATGTAAGGCTCCGCGAGCCTTGCATTGATTTTGGATTTCATATTTAACTTTAGCTACGGATTCGTTTTTTAATTTATCTGGGTTTTTGTTAATTTTAATCAAAAAGCATCAAAAGGGATAGCGCACCTTTCATTTAAAACAAAGTCTTTCGAGACTAAAAAATAGATCTTTATATATATATATATTTATCCCTCCCTCTTTAGTTCCCCCCACCTGTTTCCTTTTCCCCCTCCCCTTCCCACTGTCACTATGGAGATTGTGTCCATGGAAACAGCTGGTTCGGACTCCTTGGTCGGATTCGGTGATGCCATCGGTCTTGAGTGTGATGTAAGAATTTATGAAGGAAGTGCTGGCGTTGGCAGGCACGTCGAGAGGGGGCATGGCTGCACAGTGGGAGAGATTCCATTCAGTCACGAATGTCCACCGCTTTTTTATCTCAACAGCCTAACCTGGAAAACAAAGCGACACCAGTAATACGTTGCAAAGCTTCGTTTCCTCGCTCCGCCAGCACTCCCCCCGCATTCTGGGGACACGTGCTCGGCAGCCCGCAGCGGGTGGTAGCAACGCCCAGGTCTCTGGGTTTGTGGACTAAAAATGGACGCAAGCACAACAGTGAGTGGCTCATAAAAGCAAATCCATGTAATGACAAGTAGGAGCTTAACGACCAGCAGAAAATGAATTAAGCCTGGCCACGGAGGAGCCCAGAAGGGCAGAGCTGCCCGCACCCTGACAGAGGAGCTGCCTCCAGCAGCGAGGACGGAGCTCGCTCACCTCCTCTTCAGTCCCCATCCTGACTATGAAGACTGGAAACAAAGGGGCCGAGCATGTTCGAATGTGATGACAGCTTTGGGAATGCCATGCTGTCCACAGGGACAAAGTAATATCCAAAGTAATATCCATTTGTGTTGCCTTTTTGACCTAATGGCCAGGCTGTGGTGGCAAAAGTTCATGGAAATGCCGCGCTCATAATGCCTTTACAGGCACACGTGGCAATGTCCCAGTGCTTGGCATGCTCGTTCTCCCTGTGCAGACGTTCTGAGGAGACAAAATGAACTCCAGCAGTTCACTACGTTGGTGAAGGTGTAGTTCAAAAGAGAAACTGCAGACAAAGTTAAAATTTCATTTCTGTAAGCCACAGTTCTCATTCTTGATCTGCACAGCCGAGAACGCAAAGCTTGAAATAATATATTCCTTTCTTCCCTTCTCCCGCAACACAAGGGAGGCCCAGAAGCAATGTATTTACTTAGTATGTTAACCCTTTGATGCAACTTGGATAAATCCCCCCCACCAGCTAGTGGGCTTGGGTAAAGAAAAACTCAGGAGGGCACATATGGAAAGCAGCTAATAGCGTTCGAGGTGTGCCTGCGAACAAGGTAACACCCATGATCACTCTGAGCAGGCAATTAAACTCCAGGAGTCCTTGGTGTGATACAGAAGTCAGCGCCCCTCCGATTATCAGCACGCCAATTAGATTACATCGCAGCAAGCGTACCTCTTGGCTGCAAACATCCCCTCCTACGGGGTGCAGGCTACGAGCGAAGAGTCGGGCAAGTACGTATGGAAACAGACGGGAAAGCCGCGGAGTTACAGCTCGAGAGGAAAGGAGGGAGGCTCCTAGGCAGTTCAGGCAGCTGACCTTTGTGGTACTCATTACTGTGCAACTGTGAGCCCGCACTGAAGGAGTGTCAAGGCCGCGTTGCTGTCTCTGGCTCCTGTACAAGTGCCGCTTGCCCATGCCTGGAATCAATCCAGAGCGTTAGGCACTGGCTCCGGGAGAAAGCAGGCTCACCACACAGAGTCCTTCCCCATTCCTGGACAGGATCCAGAGCACCAGACTCACTCTCACAGTCACTCTCCAGATCTGGAGTTGATCCAAATGTTCTGGAGGCAACTGGCTCGGGGAGAAAGAAGCAACAAACAGAGACAGAATACACTGACTTGCCTGGCTGTTAGCCAACACGCGGGATTTTTCCTAACTTGCCGGGCCGAGGAGCGAAGCAAGGCGAAACAGCCCAACAGACGACTGCCCCTTCTGTCTTTACACTAAGGCCTGCAAAACGGCAGCTGCTCTTCTACCAGGAGCGTGGCCGAAGTCCTCTGAACTTAGTTATTACCCCCAAGATGCAGCAACCCTTTCTTTAAGAGCGGGATCTTTGGGATTTGCGTGGTCGTTGCTTTGCGATACGAGGTCAGGCTGGACAACTTCATCTCTAAAATATTCTCAGCTCCAAAGGAGGAGGCTAAATGGGACCCTCAGGTGAGAACTACCTGAGGCAAAAGTAGAATTGGGAAGAAATGACGCCTCCGAGAGATGCCTAGAGCACACAGCAAACATGGTGCTGAGATCTTAAGCCAATACATTGCTGTTGTACATATAACAATTTAGTGCTGGGAAGTGATGCAGTAAACAGAGCTGCATAAAGGTCTCTGGGACATACTAATAGTCACACACTCCTTATTAAAACGCCTGCAAAAATCATCCCTGAGAAGACAATTCCTCATCTTCTCTAGTGTTAAACAGCTGCACCTGATGCGGTGTCCGTAAGGCTACCATCCTGTTTAAGCATTACAAACCACGCTGGCTTGTACACTTCAAGAGGAAAGCTTAAAAGAAGCCCAACGGCCTTTACCGTAGAAGGAAAAAGTTACTCGAATAGTAAACTTTGAAGTTTAATACTGTTAGCATGGTAACTGTTTTAACAACACTCCCAAACCAAGAACAAATACTGTTAAAAATAAAATCACAGAAAACAGACCGAGGCCAATGCAGCAGCCACTCTACAAAGTGTTTATAGGAAACACTAGCTGTCTTCTGCACTACACTAAGAACCAGAATTCTCCAGTTCATCCCTCATCTTTCATAGAAAGCACCATTAAAAGCTCTTCACAGTTAGTTAATTGGAAAAACAAGCAAGACTGTACGGCAAAGGAGGTGCCTGGGAAGAGAGGAAATGGTGTTGAGGGAAAGGGACCATTGTAATCAGCTCAGACAGCAGACGTGCAAGAGCAACTTCAGCTGCAGTGTTTCAAGAAAGAGAAACAACTGCCTGGAGTAAGAAATGCACCTGAGCATTGAAATGAAGTCCGGAGGCTTTATTGGGCTACAGTTAATGGGAAAATGTGCCAACAGGACCTAATTTGAAATCACTTAATTCATTTAGACCTCCCTGTTGCCACCAAATGGCAACGCACTCGACGGAAATGGAATAAGAAATCCCTTCCTCATCATGTTCCCCAGTGCTGATTCCCACCTCGGTGCTGCTCCCTCCTTGTGCCACGGAATTCGCCCAGCCACACAGCAAACCAGGTCAGGACCGGCCTAACCGCATGGCAAAACGCAATTTCAGACAAATCGAGTTTCTGACCAGGTTCACACGTGGCTGTATGAACGTCTGGGGTACTCAAAGGGGGAGGCAGGAGGAAGGAGGGAGCTGGGGCTCGAGAGCAGAACTGCTGCCTTCTGCAGCGCTGCTGACTTACACTGACCAAAGGCATCTACAGGCTGCCCTGGATCCAGCGTGAAGGGAGGTGAGGGATGAGAAGAAGCTCCACAAACTTGAATTTGTGGCCACCTGGGGATATAATTCCATCTTCTCTCATCCACGTCTGTTTGCAAAATAAAGGAAAATGCTGCTCTGAAAGGAATGTAATGGGCTCCTGGTGAGATTAATGCAGTTATCCCCGTATCTGCATTTCCAGAGAACAGGGGAACCAAAATTGCAACCATCTTGAACTCATCAGCATCATTAATTTTTCCTCACAGACAAAATTTAAGAGACTTTGATGAACTTTTTTTAAAAAAAAACAAACCAAACCAGAACCAGGCAGCTGCCTGTGACTTAAGGAAAAACCCCTTCAAATCCTTATGGGCACGATCAGGGCAATAGAAAGGAGATTTCTGCCGCTGGTTTAGCTGGGGAGCAATCAAGCAGTTCCAACAGCTAACAAGCTTTGTCTCTCACCACGAAACGGAGGAAACTGCTGCAGAAATACAACAAAACTGAGGTCACTAGCCTGAGCAGTAAGGTAGCAGGACAAAAAGGAAACAAAAATTAGTCATTACAGATTTTCTGCATGTACACAAGATCACCTTGTTATCTCATAGCAGCGGGGAAGAGCACTGCAGGTAAGGAGCCACAGGAGAAGGCAGGTGGAAACTGGAAACTCTCCCCAACTCACCTGTGCTTGCTTTTATTTCCATTCCCAGGAGTACACTTCCCCCCTCACCCCCGCTCCGACTGCTCTGTGCTGAGGCTGCCCTTCACCATCTTGTTCTGCAAGGAGGGAAGAGAGCAAGGAAGGAGGGGCTGACGAACCAGCAAGCCAAAAGGAGGAGGAAAAAGAAAACAAGGGAGAAAAGGAAGACAGGGGTAGGGAAAGTGAACATACAGAAAGTGAGAGAGAGAAAGAGAAGTCAGTATTGAAACCAGACACAGATTTTCAGACAGAGTTTTCCCTGTGACAAAAGCAGGCAATTTTGCAAAAGTAAAGAGGTTGGGATACGAAAGCCTGGTTAAGAAACACAGAATTTAACACAAAAAGGTAGAACAAACTTAGCAACATCACTTGTCACTACCCCGCAGATGGCTTAAGAAAACCTAAGAGTGCAGTGCCTCCAAAAGTGCCTCCATCCCCTCTACGCCCCCTCCTGTGCCTCTGCATCCTCATCAGTTCTCCTGCAGCAGCACTTGCTGCGCTGCAGACACACAGCTGGCCGGGCCTGCGAGCGAAGCTGAACCCTTCCGAAGATGATTAGTTTTCAGACAGCGTTCTCCCCGTGATAAAAGCTGCTATTTTGCAAAAGTAGCACATTCAGGACATGGATGGTTGAAGCATCGATGCTGACAGAAGGAAATGGGAAAGCTCGCTGGGGAGCACGGGGAAAGGCAGGACCAGTCCCTCCGGACTTCGCTTGCTTCTGCCTCGAGTGTTAAGCGCAGTTAATGAGGCAAGAAGCACCTTTGCTCTCCAGGAGCCACTTATTATGATGAGGTGTATTTACTGTCGTGAGGCATGGACTAAAAACGGGTAAGAAGCACTGTACTGGGGGACTCACAGAGTGTCAGTGGATTTATGAAGTTAGCTCTTCCACCCATGAACTAAAGACCAGAGGAGTGTGATATTAGACAGCTACTAATTAGCTACTAATGTTAAACTGTTGCTACCTAACAGCCTGGTTTTAAATGGTCTAATCTAAAATCTCTTCTCCTTTCAGTTGCTCGTGCTCGTAGCTTGCAAAAAAATGGGTATAATTTGTTTCCCAGTCATTCCAGAGCAATGGTTTTCAGCCTTTCTGTTCCAGCCTCCCCACCCCAGTGACTACAATGGAAGGAGCACGGCGATGCTATATTCTGCCCTGCAGAAGAATTTGCAACAAACCAGTAATGATTTGTGAACCACAGAGCAAGGGCAGAGCCACAAGCAGGCAACAAGAAGCCCTGCTTGACTGCAAACAAATGATTCATGTATTTACTAAGCAAAAGCCACCAAGTTCAGTGTCAAAGACTGCTGATGTTGAATTTCTATTTTTGAAGCGACACAGCAAGCGTGCAGCGCGATAGTTTTGAATAAAATTCACAACTTTTATTGCCTCATGAAGAACTTTAATCAACTTATTTGGCGGTGTTCCCCCTCTCACCCCCCCAAGATTACTTCAGAAATCATTGTGCCTCTTCAGCATCTTTTCCAAGAGGTTGGATTCCATAAAGCAGTTGTTTCCTTTCATGGTTTGGGTACCATCAGAGCGAATACTAATATACAGCGGTGCTGACCCAAGCCAGCCATGAAAAACTTAAGAACTATCTTTCATTGTAATACTCCAGGCAGCAGGCAGCAAAAATAAAACAGCCTTCATAGATGTAACCTCCTTATTCTCTTTAGGCAAGTATCCAAAGCTGGGAAGAGGGTGGCACTGCTGGAGTTTCATTCCACAGTAAGGGGAGCTCACCCTTTCCATTTTGTTTGGCAAGAAGTGCAGGCTCATGCAACATTAATGCACCAGTTTAAGCTCGCTGTAAATTTTCAACATCTCCACGGTTTTACAGAGTAAGTGATTTTCTTTTGTATGACGGAAAGTAGGCCAGGTCTGGATCACAGACTCAATGCCCCCAGAATCTGCCAGTGCATTTTAAATACATCTACAGAAATGCATCATATTGTGGTGAAACATCTAGAAAGGAACATGAGACTAATTCTTGTGTGTTTACAAAAGACAGATTAAAGATAATCTGTGAAGACAAAAGACCACCAGATGTCAGTCTAATTCTAGGCAGAGAAGAGATCTGCAGACAAGGACTAAATGGAAACTAATCCCTGCTAGAGAGCAACAGAATTACTCCCTATTATCATGTATTCTTCCAGCATGTGCCATCCACACTCACACAATTTATGTTGTACCCAACTGGCCATGAGAATAACCATTTTCCTGGATATTCCTGAGCGCTTAAAACCAGCGGACTGGAGGACATCCACAGGCTCGTAGAGATGCAACCTCCCTTATGGACTGTGGACTGGGAGGGGTTGGGGTGGGGGGCATGAGGGTGGATATTCCCAGCCCTGTACCACACTGCTTGTATGCACAAGAGAGTATGAACTGTCTGTCTTGTCTCCTCTTTCCACCCAGAGCAATACAGTCCGGCTCCTAGCACCACTGCATTTGCAGGCTCCAGGGACATTCAGTTAAGCATGCCCAAACCCTAGGCAGAAGCAGCATGCTGAATCCATCACCAAAGGCAGGAAACGACAACGGGTCTTTTGGAGAGCCAAGGATCTACAGAAGAGCTGAACTGGAGGCTGAACGGTAGGACTCAGCCTAGTTACTACCATTTTACTAGGACAAGGTGTTTCAGGTTCATGACTATAGCGGTTCACAACTTTTCCATGAGCTACGTTTCTTTTTGCATCCTCAGTACATCCATGAAAAAAAAAAAAAAACAACACACCACAGTTTGCAATGCAGCACTTGAACAGAGGCAGTGAGCAGTTACTGATTCTATCACAGAAGACAGGAAATGAAGCTGGGTTTTCTAAAGAGTCATCAAGGATCTAAAGAACAACTGAGCAGATACAGCAAAAACTTCATTTATCTTCTTAAACTCTCTGTATTCTTCTCAAGTCGATGTTTGCCCCCAGAATATACCACAAGCACACATCACAGAAGAATTCATCTAAAAGCATCTCTGACTAAGATGTTATCCGGGTATGAAATTACTAAAGCAAATTTAGATACCAGAAGAGGGCAGCAAAAAAACAGGTCTAATACAGGAGAAGACTCTTACCTTGTGCTTGGGGCACCTCACTGAGAAATTCTCTTCGTTTAGTAAACAATCTAGGGGAGGAGAAGACAGCAATTTATTATTTTTTTAATAAAAAACAATCTGAATAATACATCACATGTTAGTTTTGCTTCTCAGGTATACATTTTTATTTAAAAATATTTTTAGGAATACTGTCTTACTAGCAGATTTGTCCCTGCCACCCCCAAAGTTTTAGCAAATAAAATTATTTATACTTGGTAGGAAAATCATTGCCTTACCCCAAAGCCCTGCCAACATCGGGGCAGAAGGGGTGTGTGTCTCTAGGTATGGGTGTGTAAAACAGTTTATTTGCAATCCCAAATCCTGGTGATCAGTTTATACTCTGACACTAGTGTCTGGTAGTCAGGACACTCATGCTGCTCTTGGATCTGCTTCCATGATTCCTGTACGTGAAGCTTCTATCATCTATGAAATAATTTAATTAATGGTTTAAACCTATTACGGAAACGGGGCACCTATGCAGATGCACTTGTTCAGGAAGGAATTGCACAGTACTGTGGCCCACGGAGCATTTCTTGGCGGGCAGTGGCAGTGCAGGTGTTGCCTCCCCTCTCACCCTCCTGCTCAGACGACATCTCCAAGAGCTGCAGGGGCAGCAGCAGTGCCCGCAGCAGCAGCACCGCTGTCCGACTCTGCCTCCCACCCTGCGGCTTCCAGGTTGCCTGAACTTCATCCTCACAGCCAAGCCAAGGAGCAGCAGCACCCTGCTGAGGAAATTCAGCTGTCTTCCCTGGGCACCCTGAACTGCAGGGGCACCTCTTAACTCGCCCAGACTTCTCACATCGTTTTTTGCAGTCGCCTCGCGAACCAAAGGCAGGCTGACCTGACAGCGTGAGAATTCAGCAAGGTGCTTACTGCCACCCGTCTTCTCCAACCTACCCAAAGAGCTAGCAAGGAAAGAAGCGCGATGGTAAATAAAACGTGCTAATTTAAAACGCTCTTAAGTATGTAGCATAACCAGCGCTACCTGCTGTTTCAATCTGCCGGAAGAGTTTAGCAGACAGCAGGAGACTGCAACTAAAGCTTGAGGGAAAAGCTTTCTAGACACCCAAGCTTTGGCAGAGCATCTCGCCGCTATGAAATGCTTATGTTTCAACATGAGTGCCTCTGGCCTGAATCAAAGGGAAACAGCATGCACTGGGCTAAGTTACTTGAGAGATTTTAGCAAGGAAGAGTGAAACCCTTAATCCTGCCATGGATAACGATTTCAAATGCAATATTAGCAAGTAACAGAAAAGTAAAATAAATTGCTGTGTTTTTTTAAGGGCAGGAATCATACATTTAAACTACATCCTGAATTATCACCGCATAATACAGCAATAATCAAAAATATACAGAGCAGTGATTAAAAATATAAACAGTGTGTTAGAATAGCATTTTTTCTTCGTTATTGGAAATTCAACATGGGTAGTGAATGCACTTCTCTATCTCATGTATCAGAAAGGAACAACGATCGTACCAGGATCAGGAATAAGATACCTTGTACCTTACGCCTGATCTGAGTTTGGAGCTCTATTTCTTATTATGTCTGGCATTTTTGTTGCAACAACTAATAGAGGACCTAATTAATGACATTTTTTTTGTTTCTCTTAAGGGACAACTGTGAAAAATAGCTCACTAGAAAACCAGCTGAATAACTGAGGCAGCAGAACTTGTTCATCATTACCAAGTTGGCCTGGATTTCAGTTAGCAAGTATTTTATATCACAGACTACAATTCACCACGAAGTCATCAGACACATCGCTATAATCAGCTCGTTGTGGCAGAAAGGGAAAAAGAACAGAGGCTCGTCCTTGTTTGTACAGATTTTTCTCCATCAAGTAGTCAGGGAAAACCTAAAACATTTTTAATAGAAGCAGTTTTTCTTCTGCAAGCTTCACACTTTGTCTCACCCTCTGTGTTCTCCTTGTTACTCATCTTTAACGATACTTGTGAAGACACAGGATTTCTGCTCTCTGAAAATTCGTTTTATTTTGCTGCTAGTCTTTTCCTAATTTACTATAGAAAAAAAAATGTCCCTGATACTCCCTACCATAGATGCTGTGGGGGTAAGTGCCGCAACAGTCCGGATCTGACTCCAGGTGGGGAGGAAGAAGCAGAGGGAGCAGACACAAAATTTCAGAAAACAAAGATCCTGTTTCCATGGAGACATCCCTAGGACTAAGTTATCTTGAGATATCACAGGCTCTTCATAAATTTGGACAGACGCAAGCCAAACACAGACAACGTTAACCGCAGCCATTTCCATATAAAAATTATTTAAGTGGCACTACTCATCTTGATTTTTATGCAAATGGCTAGCAGGAGTCCTCTTGCACAGAAGCACGCCCTATATTGCCAAAGACTGTTTTGTACTAAAGGAGTTTAAAAGGAAGGCTGAATCGGGACATACACAAGCATCCATATGTACAAATGAGGCTTACGGAGCCGCATGCCTCGCATAGCAGCCAATTAGCAGCAGTGGCACAAAACCTGGCTCCGCACCAGGGCCAGCGCCAAGCCAGGGCCCAGGTCTCGCCGCAGGGCCCGCCTCCGGCACTGCAAGGAGCTGAAGCATTTGGAGGTACTTCACCAAAAACATACTGCCTTTCAGATGGGGAACAGGAGCTGTCAGGGCACTAGCTTCTAACCCACAGGAATGCAAAGGTAAAGACACATTTCGGCTCAGTGCAACTGCCTAGGAATCTGACACGCATCTTTAGGCCCAGCTACGGCACCGTCACACTTCCAGGGCTGACAGAGTAACTCTGTCAAACATTAAGTGCTTATGACCTGACGTACCCTAAAAAGCACTCCAGGAAGTGTTTTCTGATTATTATTTTTTTTCTAAGATACAAAAGAAGTCATACATATCCTGAAGGCCTGAGAGCCATTGTGAATGCCTGCACAAAGTTCTGAGGCCTCAGAACCAGATCCTCAGTAAAGCAAGGGGAGCTCCAGCCTTCCTAGCAGGACAGTGGGCTTCAAAGAAAACTACCACAGAGCTGAAGGAACTTGAGAAATATCTGTATTTGATTCACTATAGGAACAACAGCAGCACTGCATAACCAGTAAAAAGGGTTTATAGGCAGGCAGCAGAATGAGGCAAGAGAAAAGAATGCCGATCTGCTTCTCCAGGAGGCCTGCATCTTGTGCTTGGGCATGAATGAAAATCATATCCTTTTCCATACAGCTTTCTTATTTCTTTTACACAGATTTACTGGAAGAGCAGCTATAGGTTAAGACAGCTTGATTATTCCCATAGATAAAAACAACTGCAAGCGAGGTCATTACTGTCATACCAGCAGACTGAGATTTTCAATGCTGAGAATCTGCTTCAAGCTGGGCTCTTTTGTTTGTTTTGGTTGAAACCTCCGGCTAAAGCAGTCTAGCCATTTCCTTCAAACTCTCTTGGAAAAAGTTATTCTGCCCATGTCAAACATCCCAGCAAACTTTGTCTGACAGACTCTAACAAACTGATGTGCAACAGGATCTGAATTTTAGCTAAGGCATTCATTCTCTTGCCAGCTTAACACAAAGATAGCAAACACAAACCACTGCAAGGAGGTAAAGGGATTTTGTTCTGCACATCCTCAGGAGAGGTTTCTTAGATGTTAGCAGCTAAATCCTTTGAAAATTCCACCCAATGTGCTTTTGATTGGGGATAGCCAGGTGTTTTCTGTAAATGAACCTGTGGCCTCAGATTTAGGCACCAGAACACAAAGCTGTGAAATTGTCAGGGCCTTTTGAGGCCTGTCAGCCTGAAGGAAGGAGGCAACCATTTCGAAGATGTGAGGCACTAGGTCTGGAAGGCAAAAAGGCTAACGATAAGGGGAATCTGCAGCAGGAGAAAGAGTGGAGCACTCGACTAGGAGAAGTCAGGAGCAGGGATGAGCGGAAACAGAAGCATGCGGTCGAGGAGGGAAAGAGAGGGGAGGGGAGGGCAGAGGAGAAAGCCAGAAGTCCTTGTTCTCAGTAAATCATACTGTTCCTGGACTGAAACCAGAGTTCCGCAAGTTTTACCATTCCTCTGCTATTCTTTAAGTATGCTGGTGAAACTCACAGCCAAAGTATCCCGTCTCCATGCAGCTCCAGCCCACCAAGTGGCTTGCGATTTATTCCTGCCATATTACTCAAAGCAGGGAAATTAGTTTGGAATGGTGCCCTCTGACAGATGGCCACATGACAATGCGATGTCTCATGACAAAATTTCAAGTACAAGAAAACGAAGCAACCATAAAGCAAGCACAGCCTTGGAACTTGAATACAAAAAGCTACTCAAAAAAAAAAACAACCAAACTCAAAAAACCTCAGAGGTTGCAATGTCAAGACAAATGTTAGGAAATGACAAATTTAATGTAGCCCACTTCAATGTATCAAATGGCAGACATATTATACTATGTTTAACATGGATTTAATACGGATTTAACAGTATAGATTTAAGAGTATGACTATATACTATTTTTTCCACGGAACACTGCCTCTTCTGTGCATGACACAGAACTGCACTTGGGAATCAGTCATGATTGTTCAGTAAATTTGTCATCTGGAGGAGCCTACTGCATTTGCTGAAGTGGAGTAGATTTAATGAGGAAGGTAATATCTAAAGAAAAAGGACAATATCTTAAGTTTGATACCTGTATTTAAAACACAGAAAATGCTACATACTGTACACAAAAATTCAAATTAAGCACCTCGAACTATTGGGCACATTCTCTATAATTTATTTTGTGTTTTCATGGCATTGAAAAGGCCATGTCACAAACCAGAAACAAACTGCTAAATGAAGTATGAATACAAATATGATGATTCTCAGATGTACAAGTTTATGTTCACAAACTCTTTGGCATGATGGACATGAACATTAGAGAATTCCCCAGCTCTCCTTTCTGAACTGCGATGGAATCTTATGCAGTAAATTAAATACAGAGTCACACAAACAGCGAGGATAACGCCATGTTCATTAATTGAGTTCCCCTTCCACCTATAAGCTAAGGTAGAGCCCTATGGAAAAATAAATCTTTAATTAGGTGATCACTATCTTTTAAGATACATTCCTAAGATAACAACATTAAACTTGCAAGGACAGCCTTATTTCTGGCATTTTTGAGCACGTTGTTTTTGCAACCTGAACAATGTTTCTGTAACACTATTTCAAGTAAAATCAAGCCTTCTCCATCTCTACTGTGGGAATAGTAGTATTCCACTGCTATATTAATTGTTTTAAATACATTTCTGTTGGAATAAAATGTGCTCCATTAGGGTGGGATTTCACAGCCAGAAGTGCAATGTAGTCATTCAGCAGTGATCATACCTACTTTGTTTCGTATCTACTAACATTTGAAAAACAGCATAAAATAGATGGAGCTGCTGTGGAAATGGGATAATGAACAGGAAGCTTGTAATTATATGCCAGACAAGAGATGCAATCTTGAACCCTTACCTCCTTGATACTAAACTAAGTTTTGTATGATAAAAGTGAGATGCAGATTACTAGAATAGTGGGACATCATTCGTTCTAAACTGGGATTTTTTACCCAAGAATGTGTGTCCATGGAAAACTTTCACTCTCGAGCAAAAAATGCTAACTCACAAGCCCAGGCTCATAGCTGGATATAATTTAAAACTCACAGTAATTTTTGTCAATTGTTGTGGGACAAGTTCAGTAGCAGTCCTTTCTACCTTCCCCATGCGTCTCAAAAGGTGTGAACTTGCAGAGAACCGCCCGATCCAAACCTTTCACCCTGTTTTGATTTCTAGACTTCTAACAACAACATTCTAATGAAGCTTTTCTCCTGCAAACAGCCATCCTGTCTTCTCTAGAACCTGTGTTTGTATGAGGCGGACAATACATTCCTAAAGCAAATGTACTCACAGAACCCCAAACTCCTCCTCTGAACACTGAATAAAAGGAGCAAATTCTGCAAGTGCATACCATCCAAGCCGTTAGCTTCTACAATAATAAAAATTGGACCTACTCAATGGACTGGCTGAAATGCTTGTAAGGAGGGGGAGAAGGAAGGCTGTGCTGCAAGCGGTACTGAAGTTTCTACAAACGTTTTGCACCTGAAGTCACTACAGTGCCTATCTATACAAGTCTACCTCTGAAAGAGGGGAAATGTCTTTCTGGTTGCTTGCATCCTTTTATGTTTTTTTTCAGCCAGTTCTCACATTGCAGTTGCTTTTCAGTTGCCGTAGCTGCATTCTGCAAAAGCAGCCTTTTTCTGCACTTTCAGGCAGATTCCTTTTCATTACGAGTTCCATCTTGTCCCAGCGCGTTACTGTACACTGTTTATCTGATGCCATTCTTCATCATTTCTATTACCGCATTTTCATAGTTAAAAATGTAGTTAGCGTGTCATTCCTTCTTACCTGCATCGATGGCACATGGGTAATGGTATCGGAAGGAGCAGCCTTTGTTGTAGCAGCCTAAGGTGGCTCCTGGTTCCTGGCAATGGGAACATTTCTGAAAGGGAAGCCAAGAAATAGCAATGAAGACCGTAACAAGCTTTCCAAAAATCCCTTTTTTTTTCCTGGGAATGTTATCACCCACATTCCAGCACAAATTTCTCAAGTAACACAATGTCAGACTGTGTCTTTACACGCCACAGAAAGGCCTATTGAATAAAGGCAACATAAGCTGTTTCAAACAAAACTTTTCAGCTGTGCTTTAACCAGGCAAGATACACCAACTGTTCCAACCAACCGTTCAGAAAGAACTTGAAAACACTTCTCTCAAATCCATTTCACTGAGCCATGTGTCAGTACCTGACAATGACATCAGTGTTAAAAGTGGCAAAGAGCATTTATGAATCTATAGCAGCTTTAAAATGAAAATTATCATGACAGCGAATGATTTAGAAGACACCATTAGCATAGAATTAATTTGGTCACATCGGTTTCATTATCGTCAGCAGTCCGGTCGAACCTTTCTTCATATGTGACCAAAAAAGGTTTACATGGAGCACGGGAAGATGCCATCAAGGTAAAATACGTCACTGTCACAGAAATGGCACATCTCCCAACAAATGCTCGCAGTGCCAGAGATGCTCATACATTTATTTTCACAGTAGTAAAGCTCATCCGATGAACGTGTCCAATTTCCATTACTTAAATCCTATCATCTCAACTGGTCAGTGATGTACTTGATCATATTATCAGACAGATGTGAATGGGGCAGGGTGAAAGCCACTCACCCATTTACTTCATCCTGAATGACTTCATGGAATAGGCCCATAGTATAGCTCGTTCAGACAGCAACTTTTTCTATTGAACGTATATGGCGAGTGATTTTCATCAACTCATCTAAGATTCTGATGAAAGCTGATTTCTGACAGCTTGACATTTTTCAAGAAAACAAAGTCACATCTGGCAGAAGGCTGAGAGACCACTCTTATCTATAAACTAAAAAGCAAGAAGACTACTGACAGAGAAATATCACCTACAGCAACTTAGCTATACCTAAGAGACACAGGAACTGGGCTTTGCCGATAAATGTGACCAACACAAGGCCTTGTATTACCAGTACAATTCACCTTCAGCTCAGGCTATGAGAAGTTGCCTTTGGTCACTGACTACACACAGACAGATGACGACATGATCTAAAATCTCTCTTTCTGCTGGAAAAGCTAGCGTAAAACTACACGTACCCCATCGACACTATCAGCAAGTACAGCTGGCAGAACAGACGTGCTCAAACCAGCAGCATGCCTGGCACCGCACAGAAGTGTAGTTCCTCCACCATTCGAGCAGCCTCAGATGTCAAGGTGGCCACACCGACATCTGCCACACTTCTTCGCATCCCTGACGTACGTGCACGTGGCAGCAGAGGCCTGCAGAACAGACGTGGCCGAAGATCACGGCCCCAGAGAAATCCCTCAGTCTGAATAAACAGGGCTTTCGTTACAGCTCTTCAAAAAAGTACTAAGAATATCTGACAGTCGTTGCTCTTCCTACTCTTCTGTGCTCTGCAGACAGCGATGACTGTCGTTTGTATTTCAATGATTGAACGAGGATGAAAGCAAAATTAGCTCCAGCCATAAACCAGGTGGCCCTCTTCAAATCAAAGCAGATGCAACTAGCAGGAAAGCTTGTGAGGCATCACTTCTCGTGACACGTACAACTCCAGTCTTGAATACTGCCTTCACAGTTACGCCAAAGCGTTTTGAGCCTGATCTTCAGCATTCCCTACTACATCGCGTCTATCTTCTAAGCAGCGAACGCGTATCACGACAAACTACTGCAGTATTTTAATGTAAGGAAAGTGCCCCCGAGGCTTAGAAAGAGACACCCAGGCATCTTATTTTTGCCTGTCAGAACACGAACGCTCGTTCTAAACGTTAAAACAAAAAAAAAGTCTAAACCAATAGTTAAATATACACCAAAACGATGCACGGACCTCTAGCCAAACTGCTCTGTAATTCACTCACTCGTGGGAGTAAAACCAAGTTTCATGTATAGAAAATGTCTTTTCCTGGCTATGAAACCAACCCTAGAAGAATATTATGTACTGGCAATAGTCCCAGATTCACCTATGCCAAGTATTCACAAAGTGCAGCTTGAGGAGCTCTGAATCAGAGCTCTTTACCTGGGCGCGCTACTCTCTCTCTCAGATGTGGCAGCCGAAGATTAATTATTCTAACAGGACGGAGCCCAAATTGACTATTCTTTTTGAACACAGATATGAATTTCTAGTTTTGTTCCTCAGAGGCATTCTGTCCTCCCCACTTTATCCAGTCTTTGAAGTACCATCACGCTGCTGCAACAGAAGAGGTCATTCTTCCCGGGAACACCGTGTCCTGTACAGAACAGTCAATAAGAGCAGAAGAGCTACAACAGCGGAGATTAAACTGCAGCTGTGTAAAATATTTCTTATAACTAAAGAGGCATGTCATAGGAGCGCGCTGTGTGATACAGCTGAAAACAAAAAGACCCCCAGCAAAATTTTTGACACTTTTCCAAATGTTAATTTGGTCTTTGAACTAATTCTTTATTGCATCTAGCGTGGTTCGTCTTGCCGTTCCGAAACCTGCCGCAGAAACGCGACGGGCAGATTGGGGAATTTTAAGAGCGCCCGTAGTGCTCAGCTGAGAACAGGCACAGAGTATTTTCACTCTGGCTGCAGTTAGGACTGGCTAGGCAGGAAAAGCGGGGAGTTAAAGTGCCCGAGGACGAGCATCGAGCCTTTATTTCTTTTTTTTTTTTCCAACCTGCCCGACCGACTAGATTATTACCAAGGTTACCTGCAGCTACGCCCACGACAGCAATTCCCCAGTGGACTGCAATACCATCGACTGCTCAAGGCAGAGATCATCTGCTGCTGCTGGCTCCCCTGCTGCTGAACAAGTCTCCATTCTGGCAGATGCTTCTGCTTTTCACAAGCCACTGACAGTCTAATGGCCCCATTTCTTCTACCTCCTGGGACCCCCGACCATCTGCTTCTTTCAGGGGAAGCTGGGGGAACCACATACACAATAACGACTCTTTTCTTTCGAGTTCTTCCTTCTCGACAATCCACAGACTGACTGAACAAAGCAGACACCCCACAAAGTCGTATGGTGCTAAAACAACTTACGAGTCTATCACTTAACCTTTGAAAGCGATGATAATAATGTAATGCCACATGGCTTCCAAATATCTCCAGAAACAAGACAGAATATAGTGAATACAAACTTTCTAGCTGGTTTCAGCCTTCTTTTGCAAGACGTTATTGCTGTGCCTTGAAAAAGATGCATAGCTCCTCTCAGTACCTTTTGAGGCTTTGCCCCTAAGTTTATCCGTACCTATTTATATTTCAAGAACAAATAAATAAAAGAAGAACGCTACAATTAGAAACCGATCCAAAACCGATATAAAATCATGGAGTTTCATCCATGAGGTAAGTAAATTGGGCTTAACGACCGCTAACCGCTCTCCTTGGTCCATGAGCACATTTCCACCCAAACCCCACCATCCTGCAGCCATTCACCAGCAGATGGTAGCAGCCTGCTTGTCACTTGTACAGGAATTATAGCATTCTTAGCCAGGGAAACAGCACTCAGGCTCTCATGGGAAGAGAAATTCCTTTTGCTCAGTAAGCAGCCTGCTTAACCTCCCCGCCTGACAGAGCTGAAGGCTGGTACTTGGAGCGCGCTCCCAATGGGAGGTGCCAATGGGTAGCAATCATTGCCAGGCATCTCATCAACTCCTGGCTTCAATCTAAAAAAAAAAAAAAGATAGAAAGAAAGAAGAAAAAGACCACACAGTGAAGATTGATTCTGAGGTCCTATCTCCACAATTCATCTCTGGCCACAAGGCACATAGATCTCACTTAGAACAGGCTGGAGAGACTGAAAAGTGCCATTTAGAAGAGACGCTCCATCCCTTGAACTAAATTATCAATAGTACTAACGCCAGATACATTGTCTCTACTCCTCCATGCTATTAACAGCCCATTTCTTCCTCGTTACAGCTCATCCTTCTCTGTCCACCGAAATGAAACACCACCCAACCTGGAAGTGGGAGCAGCAGGGGGATGGCCACCACAGCCCTAGTCGCCTGCTCTGATTCATTCAAAACACCGAAAGCTCCTCTAGCTGCACCCCTTTTGTTCCAAGGGCTTTTGCTTTTTGTTTTGTTTGTTGTTGGCTTTTTTTGGCCATACATGCTCCTTCATCACTAAACGAGTAAGCTCTTCCAACAGCACACTGTTCTCACCTCCCTGCTCCCGGCCGAGCGCTGGGACGAGCTCCGAGCACCATGCAGCTGTGTCCCAGAGGCAATGCCCAGCGCCTTCCCAACACTCATGGACATCCACCGCAGATGCTACTGTGTTATGTTTTTGACTGTCTGTAACCCTAGAAGGTTTTTCTTGCCCACTAGTTGCTTCTTTCAGTTTCTTACCAGCACACAGGCCTCCTGAATCCCTCCCTCCAGAATGCCTCATCCTTTGCTCTCTCTTTTCCTTCGCTTTGCTTTCTAGGTATCTCCTTATTTTTCCCCTTCCTACATGCCAGCGTCAGGAATAAATACATGAAATGAAATGGAAAGCAACAACTAATGGTCACTTAAAAAGAAAAGCCAGCAAAAGAAAAGAGGAAAAAAAAAGAAACACGTGGCATTAATCACACAGGTGTAAGTCCTCACTTCACATGAATTGTCCATACTCTCTCCTTCATCTGTTTAAATCCTATGCTTTCAGGAAAACAACTGCTTCTGCAAAGAGCGCAGCACAACTCAGCTAGAAGGTAGGGCAGCTTTCAGAGCCAGCCATGTCGGAAGGAGGAGAGCCACCGGCTCCTCGGCAGCTGGCAGGCCGGCAGAGGACTGCAACATCCAGGCGAAAGGGCAGCAGAAGCAGCAGGCAGCCACCTTCCCTTTCCTGGAAAGCAGGACACGGAGAGACGACTTGCTGCAACGAGCCACGAGAAATAGCTGAAAAATCTTTGGTACCGCACGCGGTGGTGGAAAGAAAGTACTGTTTGCTAAAAGAGAAGGGAAAAAGGGATTTTGGAAGGCTGCTGTTAAAAGGGACTGGGATGGAAAAATGCGTGGGGCTGACGTTTTTAGGAAGTAGGAGAGAAGAACAGCACTTTCACTCTGATATACAGACACTGGTTAATGAAAAAAATTGCTTTTGGGATTGGGGCTAGAGATTACAACCACTACTAAAAGATACTGAATTATTAGTTTCCATTTCCTGTAAAGCAATTTAAGTTCTCCAAAGAACAGGCACAAAATATCAGAAAAAATGAATCCTGCAATTAAAAAGCAGAAAAAATCCTTCACACTCGCACTATTAAAAGGTATCTCCTGCCAATGATGATATGCTCGTGTAGCAAGCAAATCAAGTAACAAAGAAATACTCACTGAAGAAGGATTGGGCAGCTTTCTCAAATTCAAGAAACTAAGGGCTAATTTAGATTTCAATATTTCAGCAAAGGGACGAATCAATGATCTGGAAGATGCCATCACTGTGCTATCAAGCTGCAGCAGGAAACACAGAAAAGAGCAGAACTGCAGTGCTGCATGGGCTGCTGAAGCACAAAGGGAAGCTGCAGCTCAAAATGGATGGCATGGAAAAAAAAAAGAAATACAAGAACTAAAAATGTCTTTAAAAGGGGAAATCCTATTCAAAACACACAAAACCGATTAATCTGATTAAAGTATGGCAGAAGCACTTCAAATGAGCAAAGAACAGAGCTGTATTTCCCTCGACTTGAGGGGAAATGAGAAAGTGGCAAGAACAGAAATAAATTGTTAGTTTTGACAAGAAATGGGTTTGTCAGCAAAAATTTCGAAGGTTCTATGCAGACACCTGGGCCATTCAGCTGTATTCCTAACAAATGTCAAAAGGGGGTGAACAAGAAGGTGAAAAAACTCACAAACTTTGCAAAATTATCCAAGGTAGTTAAATCTCATTGTTGGCAAAGAGCTGCAAAAAGATCTCACAGTGCTGGGGAAAATGATAAAATGGAGATGAAACTTAAACGTTGATAAGTGCAAAGTGATACACACGGGGAAAAATATTTTCACCTACACATATACATGATGGTAGACTCGAAATGAGCCGTTACCACTCATGAGAAGGCATTAGGAGCTATCCTACAAGGAAACATCATGCAGTCCTTGCATCCACAGGAAAGAGGCAGAATATACTAAGTTATTAGGGACAGAAACTGATAATGAAAGCAAAATCATCATTGTGTTTATGTATTACACTTGTAGTATCCTGACATCCTGAATATTGTGTGTGGTTCTGGTCACCCTACCAACGAAGGAATATGACAGATCAGGAAGAAAAACATCAGAAAGACCACAGAGGTAACTAGGAACATAAAGTGCTCCCACATGAGAAGAGACTAAGTATTGTAGAGAAGAGGTAAGAGAAATCTGTCTGAGATCTACATATCAAATATGGTGTGCACAAGGGAATGATTTTAGCTGCTTCCAAAGAGGAAGAGCAAAGAACGACACCATCAGGCTGCAGGTTTAAATTGTAAAATAAATCCACTTTTCTACAAGAAATAATTAGACTACAAAACTCCCTGCCAAGGGCGGCTGCATTGGCCAAAAGATTAGTGAGTTCCAAAACATTTTAGACAAATTCCTCAAGGATAGGTATGCCACTGTCTGTTAAACACAGCGATGTGAAGGAGAATAAGCTAAAGCTGTGGCTGCTGAAGGCAGGGGGAAAATACCTAAATACCACTCCAACACACCTGGTTTACTACGCTCCTCTGAAGATGACTGCTCCTGGAGATGGGATACCACAGCACGTGCTTTTGTACCTGCCCAGAACGGCGCTTCTTTTGCAGGCCGAGAGATTTGATTGTGAAATTCCACAAAAACAGCGACAAAAATGTGCTTATTAGAAGGAGTGCAGGCACCAACAGCATACTGTGAGGTTACGAGCTTTTAAGACTTCAGTCTTACCTCCGGAGCAGGAAGGCCAAGCTAAACTGTAACACCGTATGAAAGGGCTGAAATTTGATCTAAGCAATGAGTTCATGTTCAGCACTCCAAGCAAGCCTAAGTGTTTCATTCACTTGGTAGAGTGATCAAAGGCTTACATGTGCATGAATACACTCCAGGAGATGAGACTGGTGAAAGGTTGAGAAATAGTGGAAGATGATGAACCCTCTCCGCCTCTCAAACAATGAAAAGAGGGAAAAAAAACAACAAAATAAGGACCGGGCGTAACCGAACTAGAACCGAGTTCAGATATTTCAAGAATACACTGAAGGTTAACTTGAACAGATTCAGCAAAATTAACAAAATCTGGTAACTTAAGATGGTAATGGAAAAGCATGTTTAATTTGAAATTAAGCAGGCTGAGCACACCCCTTTGTAGCCAATACATTTCATATTTTAAAAGGAATATTAATAGACAGACCAGCAGGTCGAAGAAATGCCTAAGTCTTGTTTCCTTTGACGACAAAGAGCCACCCTGAACAAGAGAAACATTTCAGACAAGCACTTACAAGTACGGGGATTTGAATTTGCTAAAGCATGCAAGTCTGTCTGAAAAAATTATACAGTTTATGTTATCTTGGCTACTCATTTGGGGATTTAAATGTGCAACAATAAGTGCAATTTAGCTTAGAAAAGGTCTGAAAGATAGAAAAGGAGACTTAAAAGAGGAAAAAAATTCAACTGTTCAAGCAGCGATTCTGCGATAAGGCGACACGCGTGCAGAACAGCACACTCAGCAACAGAGAGCGTACACTCCATCGGATTTTCTGCCACTACATTTCTTTCCCAACCAGCCTGGGTACTGATTACGGGAAATATCTAAATAGGTGGTCAATCCCTATTTAGCACGAGGTCTGATGAAGGCAATCTAAACCAGCAGCACCCAGGTGCCTCAAGACAAAGCAATGTCACCACCGTAAAGGAAGAGTTTGTGGATAAGTCAAATAAGTACCGAAAACCCTTCCCTATAGAGCAATACATTTTTATAAAATGACTGGAATGACGTAATCAAGAAAACCAACAAACTCAACTCTAAGTTTATATACTTGAGGAATTTGTTTTCAGGAGGCCATCTGCACGATGGAACCAGTTTTCCTCCAGCCGAACAGAAAACGGATGCCTGCTGTTTATGAAGAATTGAATCGTTCAGTTGGAAGGGACCTATAAGGATCATCAGGTCCAACTGCCCGAGCACTTGAGGGCTAACCAAAAGTTAAAGCACATTATTGAGGGCATTGTCCAAATGCCTTGTGAACACCAACAGGCATGGGGCATCAACCACCTTGCCAGGGAGCCTGTACCAGCATCCAACCACCCTTAAAGCAAAGGCTCAAAGGAAAAATGTCCAATTTATTAAGTTATTAGTGGCAGCGGACTCACTACTAACAAAAGTAAAGGCTTACCAGATAATTAAATGCTTCTGAGCAAGGCAAACCGCAAATGGGAAAGATTTTGACAAGACAGCAAATACCTGTGCAACCTGGCAGCAAAAAGGGTGCAGAACAAGTCCACCCCGCTAACGACTCCAAGGCTTGCAACATCACACAGAAATAAAGCAATTGTCGTTATTTGTAATAATCTCTGCAAGCCTTCATCAGAAACAAAGCCCTACTGTGCACGACGCTTCTGCGATACAGGGTGAAATGCTGGCGGGTGCAAAGGGATGAAACGGGAATGGTGGGACTGAGCCGGCGGCGCTGGGCGGTCTGTCACAGCAGCAGGCACGGCACATCCCGTTGTCCTGCAGAAATCCCTGACGGGGAGGGCTTTGAAGCGACGTGCGGAGGAAAACCAAGGTAAGCACATAGGTTTTTGGAAGAGAGGTACTTCATTTAGGAAATTTAAGACTATAAATAGGATGCACTGGAAGTAGATCCTAAATCCTCGAAGCCAAAAGAAGACAAACGAGCAGGATGCAGGCAGCTAAGGCAATGAGGAGTAACTTGCTTGAGGCATAGGAAAAGAGGAAGCCTGCAGCAAATAAAACTGTGACTCTGTGGTTAAAGAGAGCACGAGAAGCCGGCAGCTCCTCCAGAGGGCTGCTGAAGCAGCAGCTGTGGGCAGCGCTGCCCCGAGGAGGAGGTGAGCAAAACGCAAAGCGCACACTGAGGTCCGCTGGTGGCTGCTGCCCAGGAAAAGCAGCTGAAGATGAGCAGCAACAGCAAGGGAGGTGAGCCCAAGGGAGGTGGAAAAGGTGGAAGGACAAATGGTCGGAGGGGTGGATATCGCCCGTTAGTGGTGTGCTGTCAGGTAACACATCAGTGATAAAAAATAGTTGAAAACAGCTCATGAACTTGAGCAACAGATACTCAGTCACAGTTTGGGAAAACTAATCAGGTCAGTAACACGCATCGATGAAAAGACCTCAGATACGGAGGAGGTGTCCTACGTAAAAAAAAAAGAAAAAAAGAAAAAAAAAAAGACTGCTGGCCAAAATTGTGAATGGGTTTAAAGAGGAGCATGTTATTTCACTATCCAATAATCAACAGCAAAAAAAGGACAAACCACAATGACAGATCAAACTGCCCATTACAATAACAACTACTTTTCATGAATTCTAAAGTGCGTTTATTTTAAAATATCTAGGAGCAGCTGGCTTGCCAAGGCAGAAGAGCTTCGTACGAACCAGTAGCAGTTCAGAAGTGGCAGCAAATATAAATAGCAGCCACAGTCCAAGGCCGGATGGCATTCCAGCTGGTGTTACAAGGCAGCTGAGGAGGCATCAATCAGTGCTTGCCTTAAAGGACAGGCTTAACGTCGTTCAACCGGTGGAACTTCCTCTGTCTAAGGATTCAGGAGCTATGCTCTTCTTCCCAGGTTTGAGAGAAGAAATTAAAAAATTAATGAAGATCTTTTCGGCTCAGGCCACTGCTGAGTCACGATAAAGGCTATATGCATGATCTGTTTGCAAGCTACAGCTTCAGGTTTTATAAATTCAGATCCATCTGTACTAAGATAAGAAGGACTGGTGTGAACTACACAGTACTGGAAATAAGTCACTGTGCAAGATCAAGAAGAAATTTCATTTTCATCTGAGGCAGAAATAAAGATAAAAGCATTCTTGTTTTGTTTTTGGTTTATTTTACACAGGCACACCTTCCTCTCACTTCTTATTCCTCCACCTCCTGAGGGCTCTAGCCCAAAAGCAGAAGTGTTAGGCAGCAGTGAAGTCTTTGTTCGACAGCTTCAGAAACTCAGAAGGGAAAATTCTTCTTTGGGCATTCCCCTGCAAGTTATTTGTCCAGAAAACCGAGTTTGCTGGTAACTTGGTTAAAACTCCTGTTCCCCAGGAAGCACCTCTGCATATTTCTGCTGAGGAAGGGTACCACGTGGCACCTCTGAAGAATCCTTA
Organism: Nettapus auritus; assembly: GCA_011076525.1. NCBI lineage: Eukaryota > Metazoa > Chordata > Aves > Anseriformes > Anatidae > Nettapus > Nettapus auritus. Next base: position 42,731,270 of record CM021765.1, read on the forward strand.
CTCTCCCCAGTCACAACGTGTGACACTTCAAAGGTAATTAAATTTAAGTATGGGAGTAGAGACTGCAGAAAAAGCTCACAGAACAGCTTCATAAACCTGTAATAGGGGATTGGAATTATTCTGATATAATGTAAACAATTTCCTAAAATTAACATTAAAAATGTTGGTGTTCTGGAAAGCATCGGTTATGCTTTGTGTCAACCTTGAAATTTTAGCAATAAATTTCACTTGGAGTCCTTCCTCCAGAAAACATTTAACATTTACATTTAACAACGAATAGATGTATGGTGCCAGAACATTCAAGCTAGGGTTTTCAGCATTTTAACTTCCTACTAGAGAAGAGAAAACTAGCAAAACATTTTTATCTTCCATGAGACCTGAATCTAAAGGATACATGAACAGATTTCCAAGTGACTAACTTCCTCTCATTACATCTACGCAACTGAAACATGCAAGCTCGTATCAGCTCCCTAATCTTGCAATTTAATGATGAGTATCTGCCAATTTAGGAACGTATCATACTTTAAACTTTCCAAGCACCCTACAAGTCTGTCTCGATGCTCACAAAATGACTGTTCTTAAGTCCTGTTGTACACGGTAATTAACTGACTTGTCAGAGGCCACAGTGGGAATTTTTGACAGCACAAGGTTTGAAAGGACCACAGCTCTCAGAACGGAAGTCAAGCACATGAAGTTGCCTTCCTCCCAGTTTTTAAGTTTCATATTGAGCAGCAGAATCCTTTGGTGGAAGTCCCCATTTCAAAGATTCCACCATGACACCCTCCCCTCCTTTTTCTCTCCCTTACTAAGTCTTCCCTGAAGCTGCACGCTCACCTTTCATCATCAGTAACTTTCTTAAACTTGGCGAGCTTGAGCCCTCAGCAAGCAAGGAAGGTGTGAGAAGAGCTGTGGTTACCAACTGCACAGTCCAAAGCACCAACAGAGCCATATTTTGCCAAGAGGTAAGCCAGGAAAACAAGACAAATAAGCACCTAAGTTATACCCACTTAAGTGCAAAGCAGAAGAAAACATGGAAGGAGCAAGAAATGGGAAAAAAGTCACTTGTAAGCAATGACTTCAACTGTTTTTTTTTTTTAACTATAGCCTTTATTTTTCTCACCTAGAAGGAAAGCTTTGGACATGGACATCAATCGGTTGGTTGAGATGAGGCATACATATTTATGCTACGAGTGGCTGTGCAACTAGACCTCAGAAGAGGTACAGGCTCTACCTACCACCACTAGCTCATGTGCTGACACAGACCACAGAGCTCGCTCTGGGTGTGCTTTGCTGCTTCAGGATTTGTCTTGGGTGCGGCTGCCATCGTACACTAAGTCCTGAGCTTACCCAGAGTTCAGGAAGGCTGAAGACAAGTTCAGTCTATCTGCATGACCTGGTCACAACCCCAGCGCTGCTGGAATTTCTCAAAAGAAAGGGCAGCCATTTTAGCCCTTTTACCTGAAGAGAAAGGCCTGCTATAGTTATTCTGGATAGCAAATCAGGCTTTTCCCTGTATCCACACTGACAGTAAGAGTCAAAGGCTGGTTTGGCCAACTAAAAATTGCTTGTAAAAAAAAGTGTATGTGTGGGGAGTTTGCCGGCTGGATCAGCTACCCGCACTAGTTCAGGCTGAGAGCAGTCGTGCTGGTGGAAGGGAAGGCAGTGGGGAGAAGAATGGCTCCTAACAAGTGTAACGTGGACCAGGCTTAAGTTACCACCAGGCTTCATCTTCACAACTGCTCCAGGGAGGCGTCTGAATGGCTTTACCAGGTTGAATAGCTTTATTAAGGACGCTCTTCTCTCTTTTGTAGCTCTAACAGCCAGGCAGCCTTGACCTGTTGCTATATTCCCACCATCCCTCTACCCCATTTTTACTCCCTTACCTTATTCCCCAGCCCGCACTCATCTTTCACTAATTTACTGCACTGCGGCACAAAGCATCGAGGAACACTGCTGCAGTAAGCATAGGAACTGCATCAAGTTAAAGCAAGGGATTTTGAAAAAGTTGTTAGCTGTAGTCATGGCCCAGGCCTTGCCATCTCTGGACCTGTAGGAGGAGAAGCCAGCATTACCGAGAGCACAGCTTGGGACTTCAAGAGGCTTTCTGATGAGGAGGATTGTTTGAAGGGCTCCCTAGCTGAGGGCAAACCCACAGCCAGTCGTCACATCTCAGGTCCCTGCTGCACTGCTTGGGCAATCTGCTCCTCTTCTGCTCCTGTCTTGGCTCAGCACTGCAGCAGGAAGGAGCTGCTGAGGGGAAACCAGCCTCACAACTCACATCCCCCACATTCCCCAAGCAACTTGGAGCCCCTAGCTCCAGCTACATGCCTCCTCACCATGGCTCAATCCACTTGTGCTCAACCATAGCCTTAGCAATACAAGACTGCTGTTAAATGCTAATTGCTTACTAATGAAAACTAATCATCATGCAATTAAACTTTAATCACTAAGCAGCTGGCTGAGATCCAATCCATAACAATGAAGGTTCATTAATAACTTTTTCAGAGTGCTCTATCCAGGAAGACGACCCTGTACCTCACAGAGCCCAGGCATATGTATGAAATTCTGATGGAAATATATTTCTCCTGTTACTAAAAAAAAAAAACCACCACCGAAATAAACCACCCAGTTTAAGAAGAGCATAGTTTAAGTGAAAAGTATGGCTTTAAGATGCAGGGAACCCTGACTCCAGCCCTGGCTCCCTCATTAATAACCCCAGGCAAGATTTGCGGTACAGACAAAAGCTCTTCTGAGTCTTGTCTCTTCAGAGTATTTGTTCTTCAAGGCAAAAATGTCTTCTGAGTTTTAATTCTGCTAGAGTTTCCACAATTATTACATGAATCCTCATCATAGTTCAATTTTGCTTTGACTCCTCTTTCTGCATTGAGAAATGAATCTAACCTCTTCCAGAAAACAATTCCCTAATTAAATACTGCTGTTAAAAATAATGGGAAGACATGACAATTATTCTTTACAAAGATACAAGTTTAAAAATTGCTTTCCATATTATATTTTTTAAAAAATCTCACACCGCTTTCCAAAAGTTCCTCAGTTTTGACCTAGACCCTTCCCATCCCAGTCTGGCTACTGCACGAAGCATCGTGGTTCTGTAGCTAGCTTTTTAAGAACTTGGCTTGCTTCGTAGAGTTTGAAGAACTTTTATTCTGAATAGGAAAACGTTTGTATAGTTCAATCATTACTTTTTGCTTACTCAGAGATCAGAGAATTCATGCGAACATTTTTTAAGTAAAATTGAGAGCCTAAAATGTTTTATTTACATATATGATTATAAAAGATAGAACGTATTTCTAAGAACCCGTACAATATTTTATAACAAATTCATGAATTTTTACCTTCAAAAATTATCTTTTTAATCTCTTGGGTCGGTTTGATTTAAAAGAAATATATTTCTTGCCAAAATCAGGAAAAATGTTTTGAGAAATCTTCATTTTCGCCTAGCTATAATTAGATATGGGCTACTAGAAACGTGGAGGTGTAGAACAGAATAAGCTTCTGAAGTTCTTGCACGTCCTTCAACACCTATATCTTAGCAGCATTCCTTTAATGATGGTAAGGGGATACGGCTCCAGAGACTACCATCTGGAATCGTTCAAGTTAAAAAAAAGTTAGTTCATTAAGTTAAAACAGAAACACCAACAGCACAGCCACCCTCCTCCCCGCTCTTTGGAAATCTTGCAACCTTTTTGCCAGCACAGCTTAAAAAGATTCAAGCTAAAAAGATGCATAAATGGGTTGTATTCACTGGTTATTGAGAATTTAACAAGCTTTTGGCAACTTAAATCAGACAAAAGGGATTGCGTGAGCCAGACAAAAAGCTCTGAAGCTTTGTTTAGAAATCTTCTGCACAGAGAAGGCCCCGTTCACATTTGGAAGAGCTTCTTAGGAGTTAAAGTTACTTATATGTATTTTTAGGTGAAAACTGTACATGGAGTTCGAGGATCCCTGATGCTTTATGGAAAGGCCACAGCTGTGGAATAAGCAAGCTGCATTTTACATACAAAAGTTTCCAGCGCTCCTGGCTACAGCTAATGCAAGCAGTTAAACATCCCGTTCTTTCCCAGTGCTCTATTGTCAGCAAATCTCTTCCCTGCTTTCCTCACTCCACATGCTAGACAAACAGTGGAATATAAAAACACGTGTCAGCGGCCGTAACGCCCACACCTCAGGATAGACTGATGGCAAAGGAGGCAGAAATGGCTTCCCTGTACTTACCCTTTATCTTCTCTGCCCCCTTACAAGCGGCTGATCAAGGAGAAGTCTTTCCTCTCTTCCCTCATCTTTACATGAGACCTCAAGTAAAACACACTTCCTGCCACCTACAAGCCATGGTCACTGCATCCATTTTACTCAATTTCCACTTGTGATAAAGCCAAGGAAAGCAAGCTTTATCTCCCCAACATAATTAATGGCTTTCAATCACTTGAGATATTGAAATATATGCATTAGAAACGTAAACGTAGATTCTGGCAGCTCACCTCCTTGGCAGCTGAGGATTGTGATACCGAGACACGGAGCTGCTGTGAGCTCCCAAGCACCGTAGCACCACTCATTCACACCTCCAGGTCCCTACCAGAGGCAGGCAGCGAGCTGAGATACAACAGGGGCTCCTACCAGGCTCTCATCTCTGTGGTGGCACTCTCTCACAGACCAGGAGTCACGACAGCACAGACAGTTTCAGTAGCGCAGCAGATGGCAATGCTTTTCTGAGAAAACCGAATCCGAAATGCATTATTCAGCCTGTCTTTCAGAATTTCTGCTCCACCAGAAATTTTGTGCTTCCTTATTTTTGTAGCGCTGCGGAAGAATACTAAGGACGCTGCCATTTCTTGAGGAATGAAAAGAAATGTTAGGCTAATTGTACTAAGGGCTGTCGTCAAGAAAAGAAAGAGCACGTCTTCAGTTGAGCCAACTGGGTGTTCAGACACTGTCCGCCAAAGAAAACCAAGAACTTGATCGCTTCAAGGGTAATTGTAGAAGGTGCCTGGAGATTCTGTGGCACTCCTCGCTTGTGGGGTTAAGGCACACTAAGAGCTGTTGACAGAAACAGGCAGTGTTCTCAGTCCGCCCCTTTTTCAGCCACTGCTAACAGGTAGCTTTTAGATTTGTTACTGGTTTCCCTTTTTTCACAGCGGAAAATTAACAAGCTCCAGTGTCACTTCCTCCTCTGGAAATTTCTCCTTAATATTACAAGTCTGGGTATAAGAAACACGGGTTTTCCTTCCTGTGCTTGTCAGGCACGTGGGCCTTTGAAGCAGCAGATTATTATTTCAGCTGAACCCTGACCCGATGCCGAACTTCACTTGATAGGCTTTTGGCAAGGAAAAATTAAGAAAAACATGTCAGGTGCTGCACGTTCTTCTTCTTTAAAAAGAAGGATAAAGAATAAGAGGCCAACTTTCATCTCCTAACATCCAGTAGCACTGTGGGACTGTACCACTTCTTAGTAGTGGTGCCAGTTTTGTGTTATGGCTAAATGAAGATCTCGTGGTTAGAGCCACCAGGGAAAAGGCCCTCACCAGCCAGGGACAGCAAACGTGGCCCGGAGAGTAAGCGGATGGAGATGGCTGACCTGGCAGGACAGACGGGGTGTGGGATCAGCCTTCTGATGGCTTAGCTAGCTAAAACAAAAACAGAAGCAATAAAATCCAAAAAACAAGCAGCACCAGTAAACGTGCGATTGGTAGATCACAAGGGAAATGGCGGGAGGGAGCAGCTTTCAGAGAGGATGAAGCAGGAGCACCCCTCCTGGCAGCAGGTCTCTTCTAGAGCCTGCCCTGGGGATAACAAAGCACACCTGCGCCCAGTGAGACGTTCAAAATAGAGCTGGCACCTTCAGACTCCTGGCACTACACCATGTAGGTTTCTGGGACTAGGAACTGGTTTGCTCTGTTTTGCCAGCAGCAGCTAACCTTGTGCGATTTGCTCAGTTCATACACGTTCCCCAGCTTAGACAGCTGATGAACCTTTAAAAGCAATTCCTTACAGCAGGCAGGAGCGTTTTGGTCAGGTTTTGGTTTCCCAAATCTGAAGATATGAACAGTTTAATGCCCCGTGATCCCTCTAGGGACCTTTCTTTATCCAGCTTACAGCTAGGGTCCCAAAAGAAAATGGTTCTATGAAAGCAAGAGTAGGCTAAGACACTATACGTAGGCAAATCTCCTTTCCTTTATGGAGCAGATTTTCAGACAGATGCTCTGGGCGATCAGCTAGCATGAGTTCGAAGCGATCAAGAACAACTTTCAGTGCAAAACCAGAAGCTGTTCTCCGGGAAATCTGGAAAGCACATATAAACCTACCTCCAGCCCCACAGACTAACAAAGACACAATGGATGTGAGCCAGAAGGTTCAAGGGCATTCCACGTACGAGGATTAAAAGATTCCTCAAGCAGGGAACGAAGCAGAGATGGATGAGAAAAGCATTAGATTCTTTAGACTTTTTAATATGGGGATAAACTAGTTTTCCTTTCAGAGAACTGGTGGCCGAACCAAGAGCTAGATTTACGTTCATCAAGGTCAATTCAGACAGTGATGGCAGGGGGGAAACACCCAGAACCAATACCTGTGCTAGGTCAGAGCCTTACCTTAGGGGAAAAAAGGGGCTTTATAAAAAAGAATCCAAGCAACAGCATACCACCTCCTGGTGAACAGCCTTTTCAAAAGCAATGGTAAAACTCCCGCTCTCCTTGTGCTCTGCAACTCAATGTGTAACCCAAAGAGCCTTCTTAGAGTTATTCTCCTCTTTACCTACCGCTTCTTAAATTTAATGCTGAGAACAGAAACCATCAATTCTTATGAACAGTAAATCTGCTGAGGACTACAAAGCGGCTTGGTAATTTTGCCAGTTTCAAAGGTAACCAACATTTCATCTTGCAACAGTTTCTCATGAGCAGGAAAACAAAGAGAAGATGAACAAGGCAAGACACTTAAAATCTATCTATAGCAAAGGGCACGCCACTGTCAGATTTCTGTATTTATATGTGCAAAGAGATGGCTTGACATGACTGTAAGAAGAAACACCCCAAAAAAATCCCCACAGGAAGAACATGAATATACCGTATCTTACCAGATAGGGTGAGGAATCCTTAAATATTCTCAGATCTTCTGCAGGAATACTAGCCATAAGGTTCCCTATACCACAGGGCAAAGATCTGAGCCCAATTCCCTAATGATCGATTCTACCTGGTGAAAACCATGGTGCTGACCACCTTCATCACCTGAAAGCAGTTGTTCTCTAGGCAACGCGTCCTTCCAGCACTAGGGAGGTGGCAGTTTCTCGGTTCCAGATTTCATTAGCCTTGGAACCCAAAATGCCTAATGGCAAGAAGGCCAGAGAGCACTTTCCTGTGGTCTAACGACCAGCACGATGAGGGAAACACGGACTGCTTGACGGGTAGGTCCCATCTGCTGGGGTGTCCAATTTGTAACTCAAAATAAGAAGGCTTAAGGCATTCTGCATCTAAAGCAGCCCCGTTTATCCGACCAGCTCTTCACATTCTCGGAAACAAGAAGCCCTCTGGGGGAAGCAGAGCAAACGAAGTGCCTTCTCCGGGCTTCAAGAAAGGTTCTGCCGCTTTGAAATCCAGCTGGATTAGAAGATAATGCATTCACATCGTTTTCAGTCCAGGGTGAAATCAGGCTTCAGGGAAAGCTCAGAGCTCAAGAAATTCACTGCAGTTTGACACTCCCCCTCTTTTTTTTTTTTTTTGAAAGAAAATACTTTCTCATCTCAAGTTCTCCTGCAGTATTTGGTACAACTAGGACCTTGAGCAACCACACGTACGTCTTGAGCCTTCAATGAGATCAACTATGGGGCCATTCTCCAGGAGCAGCCACAAGGCACAGAGTTTAACATAGCAGGACAAACACTTCAAATTCTTTGCTGATTCTGGAAAGCAAGGAAGAATCACACTTTGGAAAAAAAAATGTAAGAAAGGAAAAGAAAACAACACAGGTGAGTCGGTGTGAGAAGAAACACTGGGTGGGTTACTGACACCACTACCATGGTTATGGCTGAGACCAGCAGTTTACGTTTCTTATCTCTACAGTAGGAGGCTGCACAAGGAACAGCAAGAGAGATCGCTGAAGAAAATATTCCAGCTCATCTAATGGAACGGATCCAGTTTAAATTTAGTATGCATCCACCCTTTGTGGCTACTCCAAGCGGTTTACACGAATTTGGAACTAGGGCAGTATTTTATGTGCACAGAATGCATTACATATATGAACTGTTCACCTCCAGGCTCACGATCCCTTCACATGCCATGAGCTAACATCTTCCCTTTCCAAGACCAAAGGTAAGACCTAGCTTACCAAACGCCTGTGCACGCGTTTATCTCCTCGCTCCTGCCAGCAAGCAGCTGTGCGGTTTGCACCTCTGCCTTTCCAGGACACGCTAACGCTGCTGAACTGCACGTCAGCTAAAGAGAAAATGCACTTGCAAAGCACGGAGGAAGTATGCAAAGAACATACGCAGCGAGCAGAGGAATCAGCTGTCGGAGCCGGAAGGCTGTCCTCAGGCAGCAGGGCAGAAGAGAGTAGTTCAACGCAGCCTTCCCACTGCCTGAGGACGGCCTGTGGCAGGCACACCTCTTGACACCCGACTGCCAGCTCTGTGCTGCGCGTAGCCCGCTCCTCAGCCAGGCACGCAGCTCCCAGGGAAGAACACAGCACTACTTGCTGCCGTGGAGTAAAGCGGTTGAGAAAAAGAGATACTGCTAGGAAGGGAAACAAAATAACCACCCTATTCCATTATTTGCGACAGGGGTGAAGGAAAGGACGGATTGCTTTTACCAACATAATGAAGAAGAGCCCAGCATTCAGCTAGGACTTCTGTCACCGCGCTTGTGTAAGACACGGCATAACAAGAGGTGCACACAAACGGTCCCCGTCTAAAAGCTCACAGCCCCAGACAGAACGGGGTAAGCACTAACAGGACATGCGCTGCATCTCATACACAAAGAAGGCAGCATTTCTTACAGCTTTAAATGGAAAGAATTAAAAAATAAAATCAAAACAAGAAGATGCTGGTTGCTCAGATTCGAAGTCAGAGCAAGATGGCAGAGGATGCATTAAGGGTGACGCAGATTAAAAGACACGTTTGAAGGGAGAGTACGAGACCTCACCATGAGTTCAAGATTCAACAACAGAAAGAGAACATACAGAAATCAACAGAACAACAGAAATCTGGAGCAAAAAGAAGGCTCTACAAGCCTAGAGAAAGCAAGCGGGCTACCAAAAGTTACCCGAACACTTGGCAATCGAGGACAAGGGCGAGGACAGCGCAAGCAGGACCTCAGCAAGCCACACAAAAAGTAATGAACAACAGCCTCTGCAAAACCAGTGCAGAGAAAAGAGGTAATCAAAAGAGGACACAGCCAGGAAACGAGGTGGAACAACGCTTCAAGAGCCGCACAGCTGATAGTGACAAACGTAGCTGACAGAGGAAGGAAAATGAAGAACTGGATCTGAACTTTAGCTAGGAAGAGATCACAGTAAACACTGATTACAATTGTAGTAGAGCACAATCGAAGCCACGGTGGAGGACAAGAGCACCAGACAATGCTCTCAAAGAATTTTGAGATGAAAAAAGGAAAGGAAATGAAGAGGTAGTAGCAAAGGCAAGAGAGGCCACAGGCATTTTGTACACCTCTTTTAAAAATGTGAAACACTCGTGTCTACAGGTTACTACGAGTGAAAAAAAGCCGCGAGTCGAGTGAGTGATTAAAGGAAAAAGGCAGAGAGGAAGGACAGCAGGTTCAAGAGAGATAAGGGGATATTGCTGTACGGTGCCGTAAGGGCAGATGAAAGGGTTAAGAAGCAAGAAATTCGATTTGTGACAAGGAGATGATCATAACGGTTGGAAGAAAGCGATAAAGAGTAGGCCAAAGTGTATTCAGTCAGAAAAAGAAAGTTGCCGAGATCCCATACAGAGGAAGAACTGTGTGTGAAACAGAACAGGAGAGAACCATGTAACCATGTCGTGGATGGATAATGGGCTACTATTTGACAAGCTTGATTAGAGCCCACGGACACAGCCACGGTATTCGGATGGGCAAACGCCCTTTGCAGGTACAGAACACAAGGATTACTGAAGGACAGTTCAAGCGGTTCAAGAATTTGGGGAGAAGGCATTTGCTATTGGAAAGGCAAGAATCATAAATGAAGGACACGCTGAGAACAGGAAAAAGGGAAGAGACAGGCTGGTGAGATGCGAACTGCAAGTACCGGTGAGCTCCAAGACACGCGACAGCCTCGCCACGTCCTAAGTAAAATCCAGCTGGCGGTGGAGAACCTGAAAGAAACCTTGCAATTATCAGAGACGAGAAACTCAGCACACAGGCCCTACTTGGTGAAAACCAAATGAAATTAACTGACTTTGTTTAATGAGAAGCTAGAAACAAGAATGCAGGCCAAATCAAGTTAGGGCAAAGAAGCATGTAATTACTGTCAGAGAACAGTGAGTGGAAATGCAGAACAAGCTGGGAATCAAAGTCATAGAGGAAAGCTCATGGGGAGGAAATGAGCTGCATATAACGATGCTGAGAGAAAAGAAAATAAAAACTGGATCCTGGCGCTGCTCAGAAAAAGGAGAATCTGAAGGTAACAGGAAAAGTAATCTCACATCAATGCCCTGGCCTGGCCCAGGACAGAAAGCATAACACAAAAGGGAGCGATAAAGGGTCGTAGCGTGCTGGTAATGGCACGGGAAGCCAAACAGCTGTGGTTTTAAAGTGTCAGCTTCTGTCTCGGATAATCAGTAATGATTGTCTCCATCCACAGCCACGGGATGGTGAATAAGGCTCTCCCTTTGTCCCTGCTCGATTTTACATCTCTCCCCGCTCATTGTGTAGTCACGCTTTGGAGAAAGTCCCCTATCAATCAGTCTGACTTCTGGGCTAATTCACGTGGAACCCATCAATAGTCCAACCACCCAAGTTGCGCTCAGCTTACAGACCTCTGCGCCTTCCCTCTTCATCGACCTTACTTTGCAGGGACTGCGAGTTCTCCTGGAGTTGTACAACACGTGTTACAGCCAGAATAATTTAGGTTGGAAGGGGCCTTTGTGGATGTCTGGTCTAAACCTCTGCCATCTTTGAAGCTGGATCCAACTTCAGAGGTACAGCGGGTCGCTTCGGGCCTCGTCCAGTCCTATTTATGCATCTCCAAGAGCAGATACTCCACAACTTCTGTCAGTCCCCCTGCCTCAAGCCAATGCTGGACCACCCTCACCCATTTCTTTTGCCCAGCATTGAACTGGAATCTCATTTGCTGCAACTTGCGTCCTCTGCCACTTGTCTTTTCACCGTACAACTCCAAGAGCAGCCCTGGTGAGTACTGATATCCAACAGGACTCAGTAAAGAAAAAGAGCACTGCAGTCATGAGAAAGCTTTTGGACATCCAGAACTTCTCGAAGGCAATATGCACGCAGCTTTTTGATGCCTGAAAAATCCGTCTGATGCAGACAGGCATCGCTAGAGGTTTGCTTTCAGGTGAAAGATGTCAGTTTAATACATGAGAAGAACTTAAGGAAAAGCAGTATTTCACATGGCGTATTTATATTGCAAACACACAAAAAGGGCATAGTAAGTTTTGGTACTCACCATCTCTCTCGCAATCTCCACAGCTTCCTGCAGCCCATAGAGCCTGCCACAGACCAGGTAGATCCCATTGGCCCAGAGAATACAACCCTCGTGGACCCAAAATTCATTGCTGTCAAGAGGTAGTTCAGGAATTTGTAACTCCAGCTCAGTGCCACCTTCTGAAGTGGGCATAGAGGGTTTTGAGTCCAAAGGAGTCTTTTCACCACCACTGCCACCCTCAGTGGTTGCTTTTTTACAAGAAGCTCCCCTTGAAAGTGACCGAGAGGCTCCGCTACAGTCCTCAGAGCGGTGCCGCCTCTTAAAGCGGGGATGAGCAGCTAGGCTTCTTTGTTCCTTCTGTTGTTGCTGTTCCTCCTCCTCTTCCGTGTCTGTCTTGGAACCGTTAGAAGCGCTTTTGTGCCGTACCTTGACCTTGCTCTGCATTTCTGTGGCCCTCTTTGGAGGCGGGTTCTTGGGCAAGGTGGCTGCGTAATCCTGGGGGTAGAAAGGACCAAAGAGGTCGCCCATGTTACGGTAGCTGGCCCATTTGCCGCACAGGCAGCAAACCAGATGCCCCAGGACAGAAGACTCTGTTACTACGGGGCCCTGCAGCATGAAAGTTGAGGTGGGCAGCACTTTGCTCTCCACATTGCTGGGAGGGGGTGTCGAAGACCTCTGTCCTTTCCGGCCTCTCACCAATTTGTTCTGCTCCTCTTCCTCCGCGTTAATGATTGTGCACACGGCGCCTAATTCGCACTTGTTCACCACGTGGATGTAAGGGAAAAAGGACTTATTCTTGGAGTCGGTTTTATCTACAGACTGGGTGGCGTACTTCAGCTTGATCTCCGGTTCTTGAGGCTCCACGATCGGCGCAGCCCGCCTAGGCTTCCGCTTCCGCGGCTGCGCCGCAGGTTTTCGCCTCTCCCTCCTCTGCCTCTTCGGCTTGGGCTCACCGCCACCTCCCCCTTCTGCAGACTGCGGGGGTACAGGTGGGGGCGGCGGGGCCGGGGGCAGTTGTTGCTGCTGTTGCTGCTGCTGCTGTTGCTGCTGCTTCTTCTGCTTGTTCACGCTCCCAATCGGCCTCCCCTTTTTCTTTCCGGAGGGAAAATAGCCCTTCGGAGGGAAACCATCGGGCTTGGGCGAAATATTTGTCCCATCTCCATCTTTTTCCTCAGCCTTTGGGTTTGGTTCAGAAGTAAACACGCTGGAAGGGGAAATAGTTTTTGAGTCTGGAAAGGCCAGAGCTCCAGCTCCGCTGACAGATCCATCGGACCTTCCCTGACCGCCTGGCTTCTGGGAAGGCGGCGCTGCCGCGCCGGATCCCGCTCCCTCTTTACTAACGCTGGCAGTTTCGGGGGTCTCTTTCTTGGTTTTCTCATCCTCGTTGCTTTGCCACTCTTCTGAGGACCGGGGGAGAGTTATTTCGCTAGCTGTGTCCTGGCTCGCTGACCCCACTTGATCCGAAAGCATCTCTCCTTTTCTCTTCTCAGCCTCCGGCCCGTGCCCAGCCACGCTTCCTCCTTCAGGCCCGCTCTTCAGGGACAGGATGTCATCCAGAGTGACGGTATCCGCACCGCTCTCCGCGCTGTTGGTGGAAACGCTTCTCCTGATATTGGGAGATGTAATTTTTTGAACGATAGCTTCCAGTTTTAATCCTCTCCCCTTTCTCGGGGGCAGTATTTTGGTCTTAGCCGGGCTCGTGAGGGAAACGGCAGGGCAATTCCTGCTATCAGGACTCGGCAGGTCCTTGAAGGAATCTCCCTTTCCAACTGGCTTGCCAACATCTTGGCTTTGAGATGAATGGGCGTAGGAATTGTAGGTTCTATCGGCTCCTTCTTTTGACGAAGTCATCATTCGCCCTCTGTCTTCACTGCCACTGTTCTTCATGTCCTGTGGCTGTCTTTTGGTAGGGATAGGCGAGATGAAAGAACGGACTCTCCTCCTCATAATTAAGGGATTTTGAGGAGACTGGTCTTCCTGGCCAGGGAGCCTGAGCATGGCATTACTAGGCTTGGGCAAATCTGAAGATTCCTCTCGTCTATGCCCATCGCTGTCTTGGGGGCAAAATCTTTTTTGGTTGGCTGCTCCGAGAGGGCCGCTGCTTTTGGCAGGAGAAGTTTGCCGAGAGAGGTCCCAGCCGGACTCGTGTTGCTGCAACTTCTGGTTACCGTGCTTCAGGTCAGCGCACTTGCTCTGGCTGCTGTCGCTCCCCAGAACGCAGCGCCCGGGCTCCTGGCTTCCAGTATCGTGGTACGAGCTGCCTTGCAGGTACATCATTCCATCCTTGTCATTTTTCAAGGGACTCCTTACTCTGTCCAGAAACTGCTGTTGTCTTGGGCTCTTCCTCGCTCCCTCCTGTCTGTGCTGAGCTGCAGCAATCACACCCTGAGCAGCGCTGCTTGCCCAATCTTTGTATTCTTCTTGCTGTTGCTGGTATATCTGTCTCTTGTAATGATACTGGGAATTTAAGCTCTGGTTCGGGTCACCGAAAGCGTGAGGCCTGGCATTTGCGTGATACGCTGCAGCCAAAGAGGAGCCTTCTGAATTCTGAGGGTAACCGGAATGCAAGGAACCCCTGTTAACCCGTTCAGCTAGCGTCATGTGGGGGTTCATGTGGTGCAGATCCGCTCCCGGGCCCCTGCTTCTGCCTGGGGACATTTTCAGCTTATCGGCAAGATCGTGATATTGAGAAGGCGATTTCCCCCTGCTGCTCCCAGTTCTGCCAGGTGCCCGTCTCATCTGCGTCGACCTGCTCTCCGGCTGAGGAATGTAGTCGGGAGCACAATCGGACACCGCAGCTCCAGGGCTAGCATTGCCTCGGAAAGACTCGTGCTTGATGCCAGCAGGATGGCAATGGTCTCCTGTCTTTTTATTATTAAGACTAGCTGAGCTCTTTGACTGTTCAAAATCTTCCTCTTTTATTTGCCCGCTGTGAGCTTTCATTTTTGTTTCCATGGACACTAAGCCACCGGGGAGTATTACTGACTGGCTTAAGCCAGGGGCAAGACGTTCGCTCCTTCCACTTCTGGCCTCAGGACCCATGTGCCCCATGGGGTGAGGACCAGGATCTCTGACAAGCTGCCTTAATGGAGATATGTCACAGATCACCGATCTCCTCTCCGAGAGCGCTCCCCCTTCATGGGCAGAGGACTGAGACTCCACCTCAAACTTCCTAGCAAGAGGGTAATCAGCCAGATTTATCTGTTTCATGTCAGGAGCTGCGCTGCTAGACTTCCTGTCCCAGGGACCCCAGTGAGGGCCTTCCAGGAGAGACCCCATGCTTTTGTTTAAGAGGCCTCTGTTGGTCAATTCATTGGTTTGACTGATTAAGATGTTGGGCCTCATGGCTCCCTCCAAACTCCCGGCCATCCCAGAATGTTCTTGCGCATTCCTAGAATACCTCCTGTCTGGATGATGGTGGTAACCCTGCAGGACCTCCTGTAGGAGGCTGGGAAACTTCTCGTTCCGGCCCTTGCGCTCGCTGTGCCCGGGAAAATCCCCTTTCTCTTGGCCAGAAGGATACTGCGGAAAGCCGCCGATATTCCTCTGTATACCTGCCGCTATGTTATCCTTGTAACTGTACCTTAAACTGCCGGGAGATTTGGAAGGTTCTGTTCTCGCAGGGAAGTTTGACCCAACAACCGCGTGGCCAGGCTGGCTGTTCCCCTCCCCGTTGTGGTTAGTGTTATCTCCACCTTTGCTCCCTTTGCTTCCTCCTTGAGCTTCTGGCTGCGGCCCTGCGTGCCCGGATTCTTTTGTACCACCGCTAGCGCTAGCTGGAGCCTGCGGGGCTGTGGAAGCATCATCCTGTGCAGGTTTCTCCTGTCCACCTGACTTTTCTACTCTCCCTGTCATGGCTTCCCGGGAGACAATCACTCCAACCGCCTTTTCGTTCACTTTTGGGGCGTTTTCCACCGCCACTACGGCCTCCTTCCCCTCAGGGGAGGCCACATCTTCCCTAGCTGCAGGGCTGGCGCTGAGCTTTGACGGCTCGTTCTGAGAGCCTTGTGCTGGTGAGGAGTTGGATCTCTCTAAGTTACCCCCTTTGTAGGTGGTGTCTGAGCTCGTGCTCTGCCCGCTCAGCTGTCTCACCCTTTCCCCGTGGTCCTCTGAGCTACTGGAGCAGCCCCCGTCAAGGGACTCCGCCAGGGGAGATTTGAGCTGCTCCTCTGCCTGGGAGGAGCCTTCCGAGTTTGTGCAGCTATCGGCCTTCTTCGAGGAGGATGACCTTTTGGAACTTTTTTTCTGAGGCGCCAAGGCATCCGAAAGCAACATGTGCTGGACTGTGTTGGGCAGATTGGCCACTTGAGAGCTCAGAGCGCTCAGGCTACTCAGCCCGGGATCTGTGAGCCTTTTTTCCTGCAGTCCTTCCAGCCCAAACCCCTTGAACCCCCCCGCGTGAGCGTTGGGGCTGGGCATCATAGATGGCGTAGGACTGAGCTGAGGCATCATCTGCAGGATTCGGTTTCTGGAACCCATGGACATGTTGCCTTGCCCGCACTGGAGATTTTCTCCACCCGGCATGAGCGGAGAAGGGGTGGAGCTGCAGCTCGGGGACTGAACCACAGACGCGGCAGGAGACGGGTTAGAGATGGGACTGAAGTTCTGGTGGAACTGCATCGGTGACCTCACAGGAACTTCGGTTTGGCTGTACTGTCCCACCTGACTCTGAAGAGAGAGCTTGGAGGCAGCGTTTGAATACTGCATTACGTGCTGAGGCGGGTGCTGCTGCTGCTGCCCCTGCTGCCCGCTTTGGGGCAGCTTGGACTGCTCGAAGCCTTTCATCGGTTGAGCCTGAAAGCTGTAGTTTGACTGGGTCCCGTACGCCTGCGCGTTGGAACCCACGGCGTGCCCTTCGTACTGCGACCCGGAATTCACGCTGTAGCTTCCATCGTAATTCTGTCCCGACTGGCCAAAACGCTGCGGGGAGGGGAAAGAGGAGGAGGAGGACGACGAAGGCGGCTGGTAGTGTTGGCTGAACTGACCCACGCGTAACTGGTAGCCAGAAGCAGAGGAAGGCAGGGTAGACGGGCGCTGCATCGGCTGCAGGTGCGAGGTGCTCGAAGCAGACTGGCCGGAAGCCTGGGGCAAGGGCTGGTGAGACTGATAGATCTGCTGTCTCAGCTGCTGCACCTGCTGCTGCTGACTAGAAGCCTGCTGCTGATACTGGGCGCTCCCCGGGGAGAAAGGACCGGTGTAGTCCTGCTGATAGTGGGACACGCCGCCGAGGGTCGAATGCTGCGTTTGGAACTGGCCCACGTGTCCCTCGCTGCCATACTGACTCCCGAAGCTGCTCCCCTGGGGCGGCCCGTAGCTCTGCACTGGTCCAGAAGGCCTGCGCTGAGGTGGCTGCTGCCCTCCTGACGCCACGGGATCTTTGTTGGCAGCCATATAGTAGAACTCTCCTGCTTCTTTTCTGAAACCTTGGTAGCTCTGATGGCCGGAGCTCTCACCGGGCATTGCTGTCGAGGCTCCTGCTGCTCCACGACGTCCACTGCCGGCGCCTCCTCCAAAGCTCTGGAACATCTGGGCCTGCTGGCGGGGGCTGAACTCTTCCAGTCGGGAGGAAGCGTGCACTTCCTGCGGGTAGCTCTGCTGGTTTCCGTGGTAACTACTTTGCTCCCGAAAGGACTGCATGCTGTTCAGCAGCAGAGCGACAGCTCGAAAGCCCTCCTGAAGGGGGGAGAAAAAGAAAGAAAAAAGGTATAGCATCCGCATCTCCCAGTCACGTCAACAGCGCTGCTCCATTTCACCGTTTTATCCCCTCCGCTCGCACCTTTCAGTCATTCTGGGGAGCGGAAGGACCAGGAGGCACTACTTCCCAAGAAAACGTAAGTTGGTAGCCCACCACCAGCTGGAGCACGTTTCCAGCAGAGTATTTCCCTGCAGCCAGTCACTAAGGGGCTGTTTACACGCAGGGACAAACTTCCAGCACTATCCTGCTCAGCAAAGGAGGAGAGCAGTGCTCATCCCCCAGCTATTCTCTGTGACTAATGCTGGGAGTAATCAACTGTTTTGCTACCATGTGGAAAGATTTAACAGTAAGAATCATGCAACAGTCCCAAACCACCCTTGGAACAATTTCCAAAGGCCTACCCTGCGCTCAAAGAGCTCGATTACACTCGAGATAGAGCTGACTAAGGCTCCAACCAAGATATTCCGGGGAAGAGGGTCTATGGGAGGGAACCTGTGGAAAAACCGGCACCAGCATGCTCAAAGACATCTGCTCCTGACTTCTCCAGTGAGGTTTTTAGGTGAAAACCAAAGCAAGACAACAAATATCCTCACCCTCCCCAACACCTGCTTCGTTTTAAAAGATGGGAAGTCAGAACCAGCCCACTCTACTTGACCAAAGGTGTCCACAACTTTACCCTCAGGACTTCAGCACAATAAACACAATAAAAACAACACGGCATAGGATAAAAGCATGTTGTTCCTGAGACCTTGCAGCTTTCCCTTCCTGAAAACCACCTGGATAAATCCACCTGGAGAGACTACTTTCTTTAAGTAAATGCTGAGACAACGCACACACTGTCCAGGAGACACAGCCCCAGCTCCTCAGACGGGAAGCTTGCTACAATACTTGCCTCCTTTGTATCTTCTCATTGAGTCATGCTTTGTGCTTGTCACTGCCAACCGACCGCGCTCTCAATTAAAGCCTGGTCTTGCATTTGAAGTTTTGTTCGACTAGCAGATCGCTAAAGAGCCCCAGGAAAGCAGGCGCACAAATAAGATGCAGGCTGTGTGGCATCGTGCCCTTTTTCCATGTGCCTCTCGGGGTTTTGCTTTAAGATGCATCTTGTGTGGAAGCATCTAACCCCACCGGTAGGGAGTTTGGAAGGGGAACCTGGTTATATTTGGGTTTCTACTCATTTGTGTGCAGACTATGGCGCACACAAAACCCAAACCTCCTCAAAAAATGTCTGCACAACCTCTGATAACTGAAGCATCTTTGTGTCGCAGCCTTCTTTTGGCAATGCTCTTCTGGTCACCAGGCTGCTCGAACCACTTACTAGAATCGAAGGGAACTATCCAACCGCCGATACTTCTGGTTCTGCCCGGCCCCTTCTAGGAAGTCAGCTTCAAAATATTGCAGGATAAGATTAAAACAGCAGTGAAGTGTTACACTGTAAGAGAGGTCTGGTGTTCTGCTAACTTCCACCTTTTTTTTAAAGGATATTGAAGACTACATGAGTAACACTTTTCTAAGTGCCACAGTGTGGTGATCTGTCCACTTTGTTTTTTTTCCTGGGAAAGCTCGTTTCTCTGAATTACTTCCTTTTTTTTGGTCAGTTGGAAGCTCCTGCCCCCGAAGCTGGGATAGCTAATACAAGCTTCTTTCTCCCTTCTTGTATAACCAGCTCTTACGGCGAGCAATCAGACAAAGCAAAAGCAGGGAAGAAAACCTATGCAGAAACAGAAGGAAGTTATCAAGCCGAAGGTAAGGGAACGGCTACTCTAAGTGGCAGATGTCAGGAAGCAGCTTCTCCAGACAAGCAGTCTGGGGCTCTGCCATCAGCACTGCCGTAGTACGGAGACTGCGCGCAGCCCCCAGCGCTCGCGTGCTTTGCATCCTCCTCTCACAACAACATCTCCATCCTCACCACAGGCTCCCACAGATCTCACGTTCAGTAAGGCCGCCTTTGCGCAGCCCGAACAAGGTCTCGGGCAGCCTCTTTTGCATTGCATCATGCAAAAGCTTTCATCTTTGATGAAATTCATTCCTCTACAATAACGCTAACAAGGGCTGGGAAACCACCAGCATACCAACGTTAACGGCGCTGGGAAACATTCTGAAAACTTCCTCACTGTTCAAGAAGTGTCATTTTAATTACATTATGGAAAGGAACCAGCACAGGATACCATAAAATACCTGTATGAACAGTGATCCAGGAACGATCAACCTGAGGCACAGATGTGTACCCTCCATAATCTCACACTATCGTAGCATGTAGCATTTATTGAGTTCACAAGATGCAAAACTCAAAACAGTACGAATGTATTCTGTATTTTTTTTAAAATCTTGGCTTCTTACCCTGACAAATAAATAAAAATACTTCGGTCAGGTGAATTTAAATCGCTGATGCCCTAAGGAAATGCTCTGTTTTCCATTCTTCTTCAGCACACTTCTCCTGAATACCTCACAAGGAACTTAAGTAACACAACCAGCACAACAGCAGCCAAAAAAAAAAGGCATTTCATTAATAACAGGAATAAAAAAGATAGGAGGTGCTTCACTCCCTTACATCACTGGTAACTGAAGACCTATAGCACATTTCCTGTCATTACTGTACTATAAATACAGGACTATTACAATTGCTATTGTAATCATCTTTCTTAATAGTAACAGCACGGCAAAGTGCTCAGATCTAAGTGCTGTCTTCTCAGCAAAACCACCAAGGATAATTCCATAGCCAAGCTCTGTTCCTAAGATCCGTTCAGACGGATGAAGAGGCCTCCAAAGCCTACCTAGATCCACAGGAAAAAAAATGTATGTACATTTATTTGATTAAAATGTTGCCAGCAGCGTTAACAGAAAGCATTTTCAGCTGGTACATACTCCTCCACGTGCAGGAACTCCGAAGAATGATGCACCAACTGCTGCCTAAAGGCTACCCCCCAGAGTCCAGCACGGTGGTACACGTCCGTGAATTCATCCCCAGCAGAAGGGGTGAAGCCCCACCTTCAAAAACGCAGCCCACCAACAGCCACGAATTGCACACATTTACAGCACCTACCAACACACGCAACAAAACCGTCCGAAGCTGCCTGCCTTGATTCAAAGGAAAGGTTCTGGCACAGCTGCCACTCCTCCAGCAGCACACCTACACTCTCACTACAGGTGCGTGCAGCTTAACAACAAAGCCTCGTAATTCTCCTCCAGTATTTATAGCCTGTAGCTTCTTTACAGCCACCTGAGCAGATCCATCCAGAACTACAGACTACATTCGCTAGGCTAAGCTGCTTCACTCTGCTCCGATGGCTTTGTCTCTTCCAGTAACCAAAATTTTTGTCTTCAACCTGGTAGGACCAAAGGAAGAGTATTACAATCTCTTGAGGTTGATAAAGAAATCGCCTCGGTTAGGAAATCATCTCACATAACCTAGGGAGAAGCAGTTATATCTCGGTTACCTGTGCAACCTACGAAATTATGTCAGGCAGTCTTTCAATCTACGTTTTCCACGTGAACTTATTTCTAAGCACATCTACAACGCAGATTTTGTTTCCAGTTTAATCATCCGGAACACCTTTGCAGAACAAATTTGTTAATGTGGGAGTTCCCAAAAGCATGGAGCTACCGTATTCTGATCCTACCACGAGCAGGATTATCAAGTGGCAGCCAACAGCATGTGAACATCTTTGTGATTCCTGCACGTCTCTGAGACTGCCCGGCCACTGCTGATTAACGGGGTCCGTCAGTCCTCCCACACCAAGGTTACCGTGTGATAAGACTTTCTACAACCTGTGCTAGGTTTTTGAAATCCATATAAGTCTTCGTATTTTTTTTTGGTCCCGATTGCTGAAGACTGGATAGATACTGGACAGCTGCCCAGACTTTCCCATTGAACACTGATGCCAGCACAACAGACAGACAGCTCAAAATGAGCGAACTGAACGGCAAAATACTGTGGGGCTATGCTTAATTCTAACAATAAGCCTATCTATAAAAGAGCCAACCAAACGAGCATCGAGCATTCTGTAGGAGGTAAGCGAGGTCTTTCTGCTTCGTTACATTTTCTTTAGCTTTGGGTTGACTGCAGCGACCCATCTGTGCAGAGAAGTCTCAGGAAGCAGCCAAACGCCGTGTATTTTCGTTGATCTGTCAAAGACCTCTCTCCCTAGCATGCTGATCAGAAAAGAAAGCGTAGTTACAGACAAGTGACAAACATTAAGATGTATTTTCCATAGTCCTCAAGTTCCTGAAGTAAATGCAAACAATTGTGTGTTGTTTTTAAATGGGATGCACCCAGGCTTCTAATTAAAACAGACTTATTCTCTAAATACTGCGCAAGTAAGAGAGCATAGATGCATCTCCACAACCATTTCTAGTCACCACCTGTATGAACCAAGACAGTTTTTGTCCTTCCTTCCTCACTCCATCTTCTTGAAGTTGCAGAGCATTCCCTCAACCAAAAACCCCAGCCATTCCAGAACTTCAGCACAGGCACCTCAGCAGCATCATCTGTAACCCCAAATCCCCAAGGCTCCGAATTAAGCATAAAATAAAATGAAAATAGACGTCCATGTACTCAGCATCGCTCCCACGGTCAAGGCCAAGTTGCTACGCCTCGTTTCTGTAGGTACTCAGCTATAACCTGCACCACTGAGCAACGGCTGGGAAAATCATTCCCTCATCTGCATCAGGTGTGATGTGAAAGTAAACTGCGGTGGCCAGTCCTCCAAGAGGCCAGCAGCTTGTCCGAGCTGTAGCATTTATAGCCCACATCTTCCAAAAGTTGTGGTCAGCCTGAGCTGCGAGACAGATTTTCTTCATACCTTTCTACGAATCTGTTTCGGATCCTGCTCCATTAAAAAGCTATTTTTGTGTACTACAAATAAACAGAGCAGCCTCACACATAGTAAACTCACATTGTCTCGTTCACCACTGCACTACTGCGGCAGAACACTGCAGTCAGACCTGGCTCTACCCAAGACACCACAACTAGTTCTAGCAAAGAAGCTTTACTGCAGCACCCCAGGTTCAAACAGGACACATTTCGGTTTCATGGAGCAGCAGAAAGTAGCGAGGCAGCTATTTACTTCAAGCCATCTTCAGAAGCACGTAAAAATGGAAATTTAAACCAGAATATTTAACTAAGTTACTGAAAACTGCATTTTACGTTCTAAAAAGAATCACGGTAACGTCTTAAATACACACGTATGTAGCTATTATAAATGCTTCTAAGAAGAACAAGTTCGCAGTGTCCTGCCAATCAGTGCCGACACTGTAACAGAAAAACTGCGTTTTGTTCCGCCCAACGCAACTTCATCAAAAGGATCCTCAAATAAGTTCAAGTTTGGACAACCGGATTCTAGTTTCCATCAGCTCACAGAGTCGCTGTGCCTTCTTTACAAAAATATCTGCACAGACCTTTTTTTTAAGGAAAAAAAGTCAGTATATGCAAGTTTAAATCCAAACAATTCAGCAAATGTTCCGCGCAGAACGGGCGAAGAACAGCTGAGCGCGGCAGAAGGAACACAGTGAGCTCTGTCAGTCGAGAGGGGAATGCTCTGGGGATTATTGTGCTAGATAAGATCTAGATTCACTTCTTATATTTCCCTAAGTGGCCACCAAAAACATAAATAAAAACACCAAGCCTGAGTCACTGCATCTTCCTGTCTCACAGGGGAGACGTGAACGTACAAGAACCCGGAGCGTTCGCCTGCTGTAACGAAAGGCACCACACCAACAAGCAAAGCAAGTCAGAACCTTGCGGTGGCTGTTATTTGACTGGGGATTTTTTTTCCCCAAAAACATTTTTCCCCATTTTTAAAACATACGGATAGCACCAAATTAAAATATCCAAAAACAGGGTTGTTTTTTTTTTGTGTTAGCAAGTCTTCCTTACTCACTGCCTACGTGACCAGAACTAAACCAGCGGCTCCGGTTCAGCCCCGCGCTTTGATGGAAGCGTGCTGTTCAATTTGTATTCCTGCACATGATGAAAGGAACAACTTGACAAGAACAACATTTTGTTGTAAGCTAGTCTTTAAATCGTGACGCTGTGAAAACACGCGTTTCGAGGAATGTAACTAATGATCAAGGTTTAGCAGAATTTTACCTGATTTTATGTATTGGAACTTATTACTACGTTATCGGTTCCTGGTCTAAACCAACAGCACAGATGCACTTAAATAGCTTCTCAAACCCCACCACCTGACTGCTGAAAGCTATCCAGCTAAATTTTTTCACAGCCACTGTCAGGAAGAAGCTATGCAAGTCAGTCAGGTTCCATTTGATGTCACAGATTAAGATGATGCAGGGTCCATTCCCCGTGCACCTGATGAGGAGGTCCAACCTCCTCCACAGAGCTAAGGTCGCAGGGCAGACCAGGGAACTGAAATGGTCGAGGAACACATTTGCAAGGGAAAAAAGCCATTTGTGAGCTGACAGACCCGCTCACTGTATCGGCACACAACCATTTGTACCAGCAAAACGGACACAGCAGGGACGGCTCAAGTGCCACGGCTACTGAAGTGCACTTGAAATCAGAAGTTCCTATTTAAAAGGCTCTTCATCTTGACAGTCAAACTAATTTTCATTTTGATGGTGGGTAAAGAATGCCGAACCCTCAGCTCCTCCTTTCTTTTCTCCAAACCGACTGCGGATTCCTAAGGCAATTCGCTTGTTCTCCCAGAAGTTCTGGCCCTTCGTTACCTGCCTCACACTGAGAATTCACCTGCGCCCGCACCGCCAACGTCTCCACACAAACATCCCGCCGGCTTCTGCCACACAGCGAGAGCTGAGCGACCGGCTCAAGGGCAGCTCCTCATCTGCTCTTCAGCTCCTCAACGTGCGAGACAGGACATTCAGCAACGGCAGCACCACTCTCACCTTGTCCAGTTACAAAAATCAAGGCAGAGAGAAGGAGAAGTCAATTAACTGCAAGAGGGGAGCAGACGAGGGTGAGCGGGGCTGCCAGGTAGAGGTTCTACCTATCCAAGCTCCCACTTGCGTCGCAGGAACGAACCCAGTATCGCAAATACTCAGAACTATACGGCGGTTGTAAAAAAAAACTAGCACGTTATTTTTAATTAACTTTTTATAAATTGTTCCTACTAAGTAGCAGCCCTGCCTTTAAAGTCTTAAATGCATTTTCTCTTCAAATCATGACAAGTTGCTAAGATGAACGCAGAGGTCACGCATTAAATATTTAAGCGGCAATACGTGTTTTTTCTGTTCCAAGCAGTCCACACAATCAGGCCTTTTCATTCTGGTCTACAACGCCTGGTGCAATGAGCCTGTAACTAAGACTCCTGGGAACTCCTCAAGGCAAATGAAGTAAATTAACACGAAATCTCTATCAGTTCTGTGCAACTTCATTACAATACAGGTTACACGCCGCACACAAGAATTAAATGCACTGATTAGGATAAATCCATTGTTGAGGATCGTACAACCCAGTTACATCACATGCAAAACCGACAAAAGCTGACGAGATACAACCTCGATCTACTTAAACAGTTACCATCCTATTGCAGAAAGGCTGTACTCGCATTTATCTCCCCCAAACTTCTTGCCAACAACCTTTACTCCTTTAAGATAACACGAGAAATTCAGCTATGCACTGTGCCACTCGCAGGCTTCACTAGCCAAGGTTATCAGTCCTCCTCTCAAGCTGGAACTTTATTCCCCTGAAGCGACAACGATTTGGGAGTAATTTGGGTATGAAAGGCCTGCAAAGATTCCCGCTATGGAAGACTTGACCCTACAGTTAAATACATCTGATGCTTATGACAGAACACGATGGGGGGAAATTATTTAGTTTTCTTTGATTTTTTCAGATTACCCATCTTCTTGAGCCATCCTCACTGTGGCCTGCTGGCACACCCAACAGACGTACAACCAAGAGGCAGCACGCTGTAGTGGTGGAGCAAACGGGTAAGAATTCCTCAGGTTCCGATTTTTTAACTCCTGTATCGCTAAGCCTTAGCCCAAAGCACTTCAGTTGGTTCACTCTCACCAGCTTCGCCGTGGAGTCAATGGAAGCCCTCCAGAAGGTCTCTTTCCACGTCTATTTTGTAAGTATTGGGTGATTAAACTCCTAATGCCCTTCGGTCAAATGTCTGAAATGATATGGTATAAACGGAGACCCCGCTACTTCCAACTGCGCACGCTTAACCCCGTGCTCCCAAGCTCTGCTGACGTGGCCAAAGGGGGTGAACGACAACAGCAGTCAGACCACACCACACCAAAACTAATTCCTAGGAGTACAAGCACTTCACAGAAGCAAGGAAACTACGACTGCTCATCTTCCCACAAGCGGGGTGTAAAGCTTTCTCCTCCCCAGCAGATTTCAGTATCACCGCAGTGAAACTCCTGAGCAGCACCTCCAACTGTTGATGGAAACACAATCTTGCAAAGCTGACGGTGAACACGCGGCGGAAGCTTCATCCATCTCCTAGCCTACAGCATGTATCCTGAAGAAAGCGAATGAATTATAAGGAAGTTAACAGTTGAAGGCAAAGAAGTGAGATTAATTCAGCATGGAAAAGAATGATCGCTTCTATAAATACGAATTAGCAGAGGATAACAAAGATGCTGCACTCCGAGCATAACTTCTGTGAATGCTGGAGTTAAGATTTCAAAGTAAGACAGAGGGAGCCGTAGCTGCTCCACTACTCTGAGAATCAGCCCCATCATTCTGTTACTTCTGGGTCCCTGCAGTCATTCATCCTGCACCTCGGGGAGAACATGGAGGAGAAAAACTGAGCAACCAGCACCACCACCACAGAAAGCTGCTATTTCTTTCTCCGTCCTGCCTCCCCTCAAGAGGCTAAATAAAGCCAGCCAATTTCCATAGATCACGCATGATGGGTTATATATAATCACCCCACAACGCTCACGTCGCTGTAGAGGTCTGTTAAAAGAACATAAAGATGAGATGGCGTTTCCTCCCTTGCTTCAAAACATCCAAACATTCAGCAAAAATAAAAAATAAAAAAAGGCTGCTACCTTGTTTAAGCTAGAGTGATGAGGATGAAAACTAGCCATTAGCTTTTGCCTTCAGAGTTGCTCTGATGTAATTCTTTATGTCTTGTGAACTAACTGGGCAGAAGGATCTTACTCCTTGCCTGTTTCAGGCTGGCAATGTACACATGGATCCAGTCAGGAAAATCTTGCGAGTAAACACAGCCTAATGAAGTCTTTATCCAAAGAACTGTGGTTTATAAGCAGGGAAGTTTGTTTTTTAACTCCTCTCCTGTCTGCCTTCAGGAACTTCCTGACCTTGTGTCTTACTGAGCTGAGGGATGCGCTTTCCCCGTGAGCCTGATCCAAATTCACTGGAGTCAATGCATCTTTTTCCACCAACTTCCACAGGTTTTTGATTAGGCTGTAGGAGATGCACGTAGTTAACCTCTTCGCTTCCCCTTCCTCTTTCAGCAGCGGGTATGAGCAACCAACCCTTCCAAAACGCCATTATACGCGCACACAACTTCAGTTTTCCACAAACGCCGCCTTTCGAACATACAGAAAATGTTAATTCCCCCAAGACAAAAAAAAAAAGGCAAGGAAATAAACAAAATGAACACCTGACAAGTCAACCTTGTCCATCCTAACTGCATGATACCATCATTCGAACAACCTGCAGTCAAACGAGCAACTCCCAGGAGAGGACTTACACCCCGATGACCGGCACACAAGAAGCAGAGGCAGGTGCAAGACGCTGAACAAAGAGTACCCCACAGCAAAAGGGGAAAGACCAGACAGCAGGACCTCCCAACCCGTTCCCCAGACTGCAAACACGATGCTGACTCAAGTCAGCACGGCAGAGACAGAAATCCAGCAAGCCACGCCACAGCAGGCCTCCCTGGGTCGTCACCAACCCCCAGCAGAGCTGGCAAACCGAAGGACCCGCGATTCCACAGCAGTGCTTTTTGTGTGGCTGGAGAGCTCTTTGTGCACTGGGGTAAACGAGAGGCAGGGGAAAGCAAAAAACCGAAGTTCCTCCACGCACAAGCGATGACTTGAGGGAAGGTGTAAGGACGGCACAGCCGAGTTTTCCCTACACACAACACGCAGCGCCGCTCCCTTGGGACACAACCCACCGCCACCCTCTGCATCAGGGCTCGGCTCGTTTATTTCACCGCCTGCTAAGCACCTATCGAGCTTTTCGAGACTTACCTAAACACGTATTTTTATGCCCAGTAAGCGCAATACAGGGGCAGGACGAAGAACACCGGGAAGTCTGATAAATGCCACGTGTTGTGCATGTTGGAGAACAGGGAGATGGGAAGCTTCCCCCACATGAAAGAGACAGAAGGAAACCTTACAGGGACACACCAAAAAAAAGCCTAGATGAGAAACAAAAGTTAACCTAACACTGATCACACATCAGTCACCGCATGCTGAGGCGCCATCCAGCAGCCGTACTGACAGCAATCACAGAGCCTCTTCCCGCTATCCCAGAACTTCTCCTCCTAGGAATCTTTGCTGGACAAATCTCGTGGACGTTCAAGTTTATCTCGTTACTTGAGCAGAGGAATCTGCAAACTGCCGGTACTGAACTGCAAGCCGGTTACCGGTACCTCATTACAGCATCCCCTTTCAGTTGGGGAAGGCGTGAAGCACCCGTTCTTCTTCCAGCTTTTAAGCCCTCAGGGGTTCTTCCCAGTGGTTAGCGCTGTTGCGTATGGCCAAAAGCCACCTGTACGGTCGGCCCTCCCAGCCCCCAGCAGCCCAGTACCTGCTCTCTGGCTCGGTTAGAAGCTGTTCCCAGGGCAGCTCACAGCACGCCTGCTTTACAGGAAAAGCGATGCGAACGATGCTCCCAAAGCGTACGAAAGCTTCTAACCAAGTAGGTCCCCGAGCACTTCCCGGCTAAGCGCGGGGCTCCTATCAGAGCTCATCTGAGGGCTCTGCTTACGACTCGAAATTTACTAGCAATTAGATGACTGAGTTCAGACCAGTGAAATCCTCCAAAATAAATCATCACATTCTAGCATGAAATACAGTCATTCCACATGCAGTTATCAGGATGAACACGCGCCGTGTGCTTACAAAGAGGAGGACAAGTCATTTTCCTTGCGTTTGTGTACTTGCTGCATCGCAACACAGGCAAGAAATGCTGGGTTTCTCCAACTGAGAACAGACCAAAGCCCCAAAGGGACTTCAAACCGGCTTCTGTGTTTTATTTTGTTTTTTAAACCAAAAGGAAACCCACGTAAAGGCACAGAGGAGACAACTGCATGCATCTCCAAGTTTCCTCAAACGAAACAACACATAACCTAGTGGTAAGCAATCGCAGAAAGGCTCAGTGGAGAGATGAAGGAGTGGCGCAGCGGGACACTGCAACGTGACACAGACGCTCCGCCACGTAACGGGAGGACAGACATTGGCATTTTCCAATCAGTCAAGACTGATACGGAGATGAGAACTGTAAAGGAGCGGAGCCAGGTCAGAAGAATGACAATACCAGTATTAAAAAAGAGAAACTGATAAAAACAGAACCATATATCAAGATCCCATTACCAGGCGTGAAACACAACGGTCTCTCCTGCATTACTTGAGAACTTACAACTCTGCTTACGTTGTATTTGTGTGCTCAGTAGTACTATTTGTTCTATTCAAGGTTTTCTACATAGCATATAAACGTTATTAGAAGTAAAAATACTTGATGCTATCTTCAGTTTTCTTTTTAGAAGTCCAAAAGCTAGACAAGCAATTCATTTGCTGATTTATTTTGAGAAAGATCACCAAAAAGAGTCATAAAAACCACTCTTGCTACCTGATGTTAGGTACTGGAAAAGGGAAGAGGTGGTTGGTCTCAGTCCAGTCTCCACCAGCAGATAAGCCACAGGACGCTCCACCAACTGATGCTAGCTGCTCTTCAGAAACTTGCGCTGCCGAACGCAATCCTTCCTGTCTCGGAGGCCCATCGCAGCGTTAATTAACACCAATCCTCACACAGCCAGTCAAGGTACACACTGAAGCCTGAGAAGCTAGCACTGCCAAAAACACCCAATCTTTGGAATTTATAAGAACTCCGGTTTCGAAAACATTGGTCTAATACCCTCTGTAAGTATAAAATATAACTTAACAGGTAATGAAAAAAAATATATAAATGTACGCTTTAATTTAAAAGCTACCCCACCCAAAGGGGGCTCTGGCACACGCCGTGTCAAAAGGCAAGATGTGCCTAAGCCAGCCATAAACTCCTAAATACACCCTGACCTCAAATTACAGGGGAGCCAAGCAAACTGCATGGAAATTATTCAACTTTATTGCATCTTATGCCCTCCTTCCAGATAGCAACGTGCCAAGCTGGTAGAGCAGCAGCAGGAGTTGTGCAGCACAATTCCTGTGAAGCGACCCTTCTACGAAGGGCAACTATTGTCATTTTGCCGTGCTTCATGGGTGGTTTAGTTAAACATGACCTAAAAAGGAAGGCAGAAGAGGGGCAGATGCAGTGATTTGCTTTTTAATATCGTACTTAGAGCCCAAATGGACTTTGTCGCACGCGTTTCTATGACGGAAAAAGGAGAAAGTAACCCCCAAACCTGCACATTCCAGTCATTCTCCTATAGACTTTATACCTCCAACCATCGCATACAGAGCCGCATTAGGAATGTTTTCACTTACACTGTTTAAGCTTTTAAGTTTAATCCAAGTATCCTTTACAACGTAAGAACGGTTAATCTCTCTCCAGTTCTTCAGCCAAAGGTTAAAGAACTTCTGACAATAAAGGGTTCTCCACACAAGTGAGTTTTCTGTTTGATTTGAATAACCTTCAGTTCTTACTTAGGCATTACAGAAACAGATTTATTGCTTTCATAAAAATTCACCTCGAGCCTTCTTTACAAAGCATTAATAACTGAGAAAAGCGCCCCTCCCCTCCTCCCCCCCCAAATCTGACCTCCCATTAAAGACACTCAACAAAGCTGCTCCAAGCGCTTTCATACCGAGAACCATCTTCAGCCTGCCCCAGGCTGGAAAGGTACATTAAAGTACACATTTCAGGAGGAAAAAAAAAAGAAAAAAAAACAGGTTTCATAATTCCCAAAGCCTCTGAAACCTGATTTAGAGATCAAAGCCCAAACTATGTCAAAACACATACTATTCTACTCAAAAGGATGCTAACAAATTTAAAGCTAAGTAGTCTGGAGAATACCAAACTTGCAAGAAGGTCCAAAAACCTCCCCATGACATTTAAGCGCATTCACACAAAGCCCCAAAGCTATCAGTTTGTCTGAGGTTATTCCCAAAACCATAAGCAATAAAGACGTACAGTAGCAAGGCATACTTTTGACATAAGAGGTGTTGCCATCCTCCCCCTCAGAAAACATGGTACCTTACTTGCTAATTTAACCAGGAGAAAGTTAGGAAAATACAAAAATATGCATTCCGCATTGCCAGCGATTTACAGGAGTGGACAAATACTGTTCTCCTCTCCTTGTACTATTAACGTTTATTAAGAGAAAGATGACTGATAAATATGCTTTTTCCTCTTCGGTAGTTACGCTTCCTGCAGTATTTTAATGCCGCTGCCTTCTTATACGTGAACCGAACCTAATGCAGAGATAGATTTAAAAAAAAATACATCTTCACACAACTCGAGCCAAAGGAAACAAATCCACATTTTGCGGGGCTGCACACTGAGGATAAAAAAAAAATCAGGTAAATGAAAACTTTAAATACTTAATATTGTTGTGTGTAACACACCAAACAGACACCTCTTCCTGAGCTGAATTCAACGCATGTGCTGCATCTGTGGGGCGAAGGGTGCTGCGTGCCCGTCACCCGTCCGCTCTGGCGAGCGGAAAGGTTGAGCACAGCCAGGTTAAAGGTGCGCCAACTGCTGCACGCGCGGCTATTGATGGGGAAGCACGCCGCAAAGCAAGGACTGCTCAGAATTATCCGTGGAATCAACAGATGGCAACAGCTACGGCAGACGCGAATAGCTTTCAAAACACTAGCCTAAACATAGAAAGCTCAGAAACTGATCCTCAAGCCCCTCGCAGGCATTCCTGCCTTCCAAGGTGGAGAAGTGGGAGGGTGAGGGACACAATGCTGAGATCTGAGCAGGCTGCCTGCCCTTCCAGCGGAGGTGTAGGGCTGCGGGTCACAGCAGCACCCGGAGAGCCCAGGATCCTGGCGGTGCGCAGCCCCGGTGCAGGCAGCCGCTTGTTGATCCGCGCACGACCCCAGCCCGATTCCCAACTTAACAAGCGAGCCCGGTGCCGCCGGCGGGCTCCGGTACCGCCTTACATAACTTTCCCTTATTCCTCCCCGGAGCTAAGGAAAACCGGCTCCCGGCAGCTCGGCCAGCGGCCCGGCCGCCCTCCGAGCGGAGGCCGAGCCCACCGGGCGGGCCCCGAGCCCCGGGGCAGGCCCGCGGCCGCCGGCTCCCCGCAGGACTCAAGGCCGCCGGCGGC
>CM021765.1:42763367-42821953 GCA_011076525.1 Nettapus auritus
CCTGACCCCCGCCCAGCCAATGGCGGCGGCCGCTCGGCGCCAGCGGGAACGGCGCGCGAGGAGGCGGCGGGTCCCGGCCGGGCGGAGAGGGGGGGGGGGGGAGGGGGGGGGGGGGGGGGGGGGGGGGCCCCCCCCCCCCCCTCAGGGACCTCCCCAACATGGAGGCTGCGCGCGGGGCTGCTCCCGGCTCCCGCTCGCAAAGCGCCTCGGCAGCTGAACGGACGCCCCTATAAACATCCAAATAAAAGCCCCTCAGCGCCGCCGAGGCTCCGGCAGGGCACTGGGGGCGCCTGGCGGTGCTGCCGCGGCTGAGGCTTGGCCGGTGTTCCCCGCTCCCGGCGGCTTTCCCTCAGCAGCGTGACAGGAACGGGGGGGCCGTGCTTGGCCTTTCTGCCAGAGCCGACCCCGAGACCCCGCTGCCCGCCCGCAAGCAGCGCTTCAGGGCTCCCTGGAGGGAGGTGGAAGCCATTCCCCGCCTCCTTGGTCCTCCTCCGCGGACAGCCGTTCTTGTCAGCCCTCATCTCGGCGGCAGCCGCCGTGTGCTCAAAGCTCGGAGCGAGCGTTCCTCTGGGGCTGGAGGCCCGTGATAAACGCTGTAATGGGGTGGGGGAACTCGATAAGGGGTTTCTAATTTGATTTTCCGTTATCTGTTGTCTGATTCCGAAGGGAAATGTCAATTGAGGTCAATCCTTTATGTAGATTTATGAGGCGGGAGTGCTTCGAGTGCTCTACCTTAAGTTCGACTTAAACGTACCATAAGGTACCATAAGGTAAAGCCCTTTAGCGTACAGAAATACATGAAAACACAGCTTACTTATACGTGCTTGGTGTATCGAGGTGTTTCTGACCTCGTGCAAAATGAAGCTGCAGGATGAATAGAAAAAGTTAAGCTCAAAAAAATGCTATAAAACCGTAAGAGTGCAGTCACAAGTCCAACATTTCTCAAAGGCACAAAAGTAAGTGAATTTGCATCCTTAGATACCTGGATCTCTGCTTCACCACAGCACTTCCCATCTCTGCTACTGACTGCTGACAGGTGTAAAGGAAGCACAAGAGGACTCAGGTTTTACAATATTTAAAACCTCAGCATTTTACAAGGATAAACTGAAGTTTTCTAAAAAACAACAAACAGGCTATAAATACAGGCAGATTCCACATTATCATCAGCTGTTACACTACAGCAGGCATCCCTGGTAACCTACGGGATCACCTGAAGTCTAGAACGAAAACAAAAGAACCAAAATATATTAATTAAATACCACGTGAGCACAGATGCCATCTACCTTGTTGCTTTTGAAGTGATGTATTGGGCCTTAAGATACAACCCCACTGAGCTCAATGGAGAATTTAATTCTCTCAGAACCTAATTTTTGGCTGTCTGCAGACTCCGGAAGAAAAACCACCGTCATTAGTATACCTCGTTCACATCACCAGTTTTTTCCTTGCCACTGAATGCTTGGCTCTCTTTCCGGAAGGAAGGAATTCAACCTTCTGACTTACCCATTCAGTGACAACTACTCGACGATGATCAGTTACACAAAATATTGTTATAAATAAAACGTCGTTGGGACTAACAGAGAAAGCAATCCCGTTATGCTCCTGTTGGGCTCTGTTCCCGCAGATGGGTGACCAGGGCTGGTATCTAGCATCCACGCAGGCGGTTCTCGTTCACCATAAAGCCACCAAGAGTATCCACACGCGCTTAAAGCGACTTATAAGCAAATTCCTCTTCAGTTCTTAAACGAGGAAAAAAAGAGGATTTAAGGCCAAAATCGGTCACTTACCAAAATAAACCCTTAAAGGACCAATTTAAAAATCAACGGAGCAAACTGAACAGGTTTGCGTGTAAATTTCCAGCAAATACATCCTGTAATCGGAGAGTAAGTCCTGTAAACGGAGCAGATGCACCGCACCACCCTCATAAGAAAGACTGGAGTCCCTGCTTTTTGTGGAAGAAAATCAGCCCAGCCCTAATCGTCTGCAGCCGCTACAGGACCACCACCACAAAACCCTCCCCTGTGTCCCCGTAGACATCTTTTCCTCCCACCTAATCAAAGTGCTTGCACACAAACAAGACAGAGATGGGAAGGAAAATAGCCTTGAGACTCGAAACCCGCCCCTACGAAGGATGGGAGGTTCTGGGTGCAATTAAGCCCCATAAATAGCCCCTGGGGTTAGAGTCACTGTTCCTACACGTGCTGCGGCCACCACACGTATGGAAACAGCACCGACTCTCAGCGGACACGAGCTCTGCCAATGGCAAAAGCAAACGTTTTTCTCCTGTTATACCTTAGCGTAAGGCTCACCTTGCACATCCCTTTCCCCTCTCCCACAGATCCCTGAGAACAATCTGCCTCTGACCCTGAGAGGGCTGACAAATGGAGATGGAGAGTCTCCTTCTGTCTTTGAGGTCACCACTTCTGATCTAGCCATAATTCAGTGATTACTCAGTTGCTACGGCTCTGCAGGAGCATACATCAGCAGCTTGGGGGGGAAGGAAGGAGTGCCGGTTCCTGACCTCCGCACCTCACCTCCACACCCCCCCGGGCTCCCTCTGCCTGAAAGGGACGAGGACTGAAAGGGACGCAGCCTGTGGGACCGGGAACGAGTCCGTGGGCAACAGATGCTGGAAAGGCTCGGGGTGCCCCACAGTTTGTTAGCCAAGAGACGACGTCTGAACGCAGCTGGTGGGGTCCTGAGAGATTTCTTCTCCTTTCCAAAAGGTTTCATTGCTGATGAAAGGCACTGAACGAGCGGCACCAGAAGGCTGAAGGCTCCAGAGTCAGGCACGCAGATGTCTTGCAGGCGCGAAACCCGTCCCCTCAAAGTACTGCCCTCGTCCTAATCCTTCCCCCGTCACACAGCTCCGTGCCACGCACAGGCTCACCGCTGCACTTCTGCAGCTTTCATCTCGAGGCACTTAGATGCTGGGGGAATGGGCATTAGAGACTAGCTTGAAGACGGATAATACAAAAGACGACAGCGAGATCAGGCACCTACAGGTCACGCAGCCAGGGACTGAGACTGATACTCGCGGTGGGACAGCGCAGTCTCTAAGCAAGTGTAAAGCAAGGGCAGCGAGCCTGTTTCTCTTCCTCCAAGAAAGACATCAGCATGGCTGCATTCATTAACGTTTCCTACCTCTCCTCCCACCTGGCCCCAGGATTCCCCACACCTTCCTCCTATTTCTTTTACGCTTACTTCAGATGAGAAGCGTTACGTCTGACCCCGGGCCAGGGAGAAGCAGCATCAGACGTCTCCCGAGGAACTGCAGCAAAGGCAGGGAGGGCTCTCCTCTCGTTAATTCAGCGATACGGAACTTTCCCCCTCCGCCAGCCACAGGACTTGCTGGGAAGCATTTTGGAAGCACCTGGATCCTCAGCCTACCGGCCGTCACGTCTCGGGTGCATCGCCTGGGAGCGGCGCTCCCCCAGGCTCCAGAAGCACCTCCAGAAGCCACAGCGCCAAGTCCTGGAGCCAAACTCCCGCAGCAGAACAACGACTGGATTGAAGGACTTTGGAGTTTCTCAAAGCAAGAAAAATGACAAAGCCACTGAAGGCAGGCAGCGTGAATCATAGCAGGGAAAAAAATTAAATCACCTATACAGTAGACAATTCTGCTCTATCTTTTAATATTGCAACACTTCTGTCCTCTCATCTTCCCGTTACAAGGAGCTGATTCATGAAAATAGGATCTTTGTACCTTAAGACCTGCTCAGCTTCTTCTGCTTATTCCTTTTACCTCCTGCCAAAAAGCTGCTCCTGGCAGAATCAGAATTAGTTGCTGTGAAAGTGATTGTGATGTTGCAGACAAAAGAATCCGAGTCCAGTAAAAAGGCCAGGAACAACAGAAGCTGAACTTTTGAGGAAAAAAGGATCACATTTCCATGCTGATGTCCAAAGCAATAAAGGTGGAAATTAAAATAGAAAGCCACACAAATATGATTCTCTGGCAAGACTGTCTCCAACAAGGCAGAAAAGGCCATCAATAAATCTTCATTATCTGAATTGCTAAACATATCTAAATAAAAGGAGAAATTCAAATATTAGAAGAACTCATCTTTTACAATGGTCTTGCATAAAACCGACTCTGCCTTGCCAGAACATGTTTTACAGAAAAGGATTCTTTTTTGTTCCTTTTAATTCTGCTGGCCTTTTACAGAGGTTTCATTTGTTGGTTTTCTTTCTGCCTACAGGGAAGTGGGAATTTCCAGGCTTGACAAGCTTAAATCCCCATGACATACAGTCCCAAATTTTAGAGGCAGCTAAGATTTTGATTCTTACTTCACTCCCTGTTGGTTTCCTCCCTGATGCACGCGATGGCTGTTTTGAATCTCAGCTGTTCCAGCCGGAAAAAAAAAGAAGGTCCCTGAAGGAGCAGCGTTAGTCTTCCAGGCACCTTGCTGCTGTCGTACTACTGACACCGGGCGCGTTACTCAGCGCACGAGAAGGGCTTGCAGCAGAAAGAGGCAAAAGCAGAGCACGTCAGGCTAGACCAGAAGCAAGGTCTTCTACGCCCATCTGCTAAGGAGGCTGTGTCTTTTTTCCATAGCGGCAGTCTTCGGGTCCACTTAAGATATACATTACGTGAAATCTCATTATCTTCTTGGCACAGAAGCCGGATTGTATTTTTTTTCCTGTCGCGTGTAGTGATGTTTTCTGGTCCTGATTCATCAGAGACATTGGTTTATTAAAAATATTTTAACAGAGGTTTCACCACTGTTTACTTATATATCTCATATTGCTAACAAAACATGGGGAAAGAAACGCTTCAAACACAACCGCTTTAATTACTTTGTATCTTGAGACTCATAAAAGTACATACAATGCTCAAAAGCCCTAATTCTACATTTCAGAAGACATTAATTTCTTATTTTAGTGCTCTGTATTACGTTAACAACATGCTCAGGTCCAAAGAAGGGTAGGGCACATGCGAACGTACAGGACTTAGGACTTCAACCGCAGCATCTTCAAATGTTTAGGAGCACTGCCTACACATGTGGGGCATGGGAAAGAAACGTATTCATGGTCATACCCCAGGCGATGACAATGCTTTAAAAGCTATCAGCTAACAGAGGAAACTGACCTGAATTAAGAGAATTAGCATTTAATTTCGTATAGTCTGTAGAGATCTATCTTCGAGGGTCCAAGCGAAGGGAACACCTGGCAGGATCTCACGCAGTTGCTATTTCAGGATCCTAGGGACCCTTCCCGCTGCCTACTAAAGGTCGGCTTTAGATTGATATTAACAAAACCTCTGCTTATGTATCAGGGCTGGCATCAGCCCTCTTGGAGAGATCATCTCTTGCAGCTCATAACCCTACCGGCACCTCTTCTTAGGGCACCACCAGCGAGCACAGGAGCAGGAAGAGAAGACTCAGCAAGCACGATGCATGCCTATTTTACCTAGTTTTAGAAATAGCCCAAACCCACAAATAAGATTAAAAGATATCCCAACCCAAACACTTCCACGGGGAGCAGAAGCACTCCGGAGGGCTGCGGTGGGGCCCGCAGTAACCCTGGCTGAACCCAGGTCTAACCAAGAGATGCTGTTTCGATTAGAGGACGAAAAGTGTTTTGCCAGGGGTGAAATTTCACCTCCCCTGGGGCAGCAGCCTGCAATGCAGGAGTCCCCCCATCGCAGCCACGCCGGGGTGAGCGAAGGGACGACTTCCCTTCTCTGAAACCAGCGGCGCTTCCCACTCTTGCAGCGTGATTCATTCCCCAGGCTGCAGATCAAGGTGCCGGCTTACTCCCAGCACTGATGAGAAAGGGTAGTCACCCTGTTTATAATCAGCCAGCATTATCTCATCTCCAGAAACAGTAAGTCAGCAGCTAGCCTGAGGTGGTAAGTAGGGGGTTTCCTTCGCAGTTCTCTTCATTGAGACTGAAGTTGTGGTTTTTTTTTTTTGAAAAAAAAAAAAAGTGGTGGTTACGGGAAAGGGAATATCTTAACAAAAAGGGGGAACCAATTAACGCTTTCAGCTTGTCCCCCTTCACCAGCGCCTGGAAAGCCTGCTCTGATGCAAGCATCTCCAGCCTAGGGCTCTTTGAGAGACCCTTGCACATCCTCGCTGATTACTTCCCCTACTCAGGGAGACAGACTGTCCTTTACCCTAAATGCTTTTATCCTCTTGATGAGGTCTCTTACCCAGCTGGATGCTGCCTCACTTCTCCCACTGCAATCTCTGAGCCTGAGAGAAGACACCTGGGGACCTTTCACTTTGCTTAGGAAAGAGATTTAATCCTTTCACATCCTGGCATGGGGTTGAAGCGATGCACTCCTCCCCCTCCCTCAACACCTCTGGTTGCAGTCCTGGGCGATGGATGTCCCCAGCTGAAGAGGAATCAAAGCAAAGGGTTTTCTCTGCTGTTTTATTTTTTTTTCTCTTTCAGGAGTAATTTAAAAGCAGGTGTAGATAAAGAACCGAAGAAAACCCTGTAGGGAACAATCCTGCCGTACCTAGACAAGATGATGAGGCTTAAAATCTCTTCCGTATCTAATCGCGGCTAAATCACACCCTGGACGTCCCCTGCCACCCTCGACGCCGCAGGGAGCGTGTCCCTGGTTGCTCCCGCAGCGCCTGGGCCCACAGGGACCCGCACGGCGCGGCTGCCCTCCCGCGCCTGGGGGAGCCGAGGGGCAGGCAGAAAATCCCTCTGAGAGGAGGGAGGCAAAAAAATCCCTCAACATCACCACCGCGACGGAGCCGAGGTGCAAACCACCCGCGCCGGTGCGTTCTGGGTTGGGATTTGTGTTCTTTTCCCCCCGAAGGTCCCTGCGGGCGGCAGGGCAGGACGGAGGCCGCGGAGCCGCAGATGGGTGCCTTCCCCCTGCCCGCTCAGCCTGCAAAAGTGCCGCACGATTAATTATACATCTGCGCTACAAAAGATCAGCTCTATAACTGCAGGGGGTGCTATTCATCAGCCTTGAGACGTGCTGGCAGAGGACAGCCAGGGTCCGGCAGTTGACATAAAGAAATAAATAAATACAAAAGCGGGACGCGCTGCGGGTCGCGGGGATGGACGCGCGGCGGGACCCGGCCGACCCAGGAGCGGAGGAGGCCGGTGTCGCGGCCGGCTGGGACCCACGGCTTGGCCGGGCTTGGCCACCAGGACGAGCCCAGCTGGCTGCTGGGGTGCTGGGCAGCGCTGGGGCAGGGGCACGGTGACACCTGCGTGCTGTCCCCGCTCCTCAGCCCTTCCCTGCCCAGGCTGCAGCCCAACACCGCGTTCGCAGCGGCCGGGCTCTGGGCCGAGGCGGCTTCGCCACAGGGGCAGATTTAGAGGGACCCCCGCTCCCCGAGCCCGTTCTTTTGAAGCCCCCCGTTTCCCGGAGCGGGCATTGAGCAAGTAGAAACGCAACACGGTGTTAGGCATCCTTCCACTGCCACTCTCTGCCACCCGTCCTCCTCCAGACGCGCGCACTAACACAAAATGACGGCTTCCTCGGCAGCCTGAATGAGCAAAGCCCTCGCGCCGATCCCTAATTGTCTGCGTTTTACTCTCTCGCTCCAGTCATATTATATCACAAAACTCAAAGCAGCCCACCCACTGTCCCTGCCTTTGTCCGAAATCTCAAATGAACGGTAAATTGGACAGAGGGAAAAAAAAATGCTGAAGAAGAAGGGAGGGGCAAGCTGCCCCCCCCTTTTCCTCCACCCCCTTTTTTTTCCTTCCCCCTTCTTCTATTTTTTTTTTGAGGTTGCTCTTTGCTGGTGCACCCACACTGCTATTGTGCTGCCGTCAGTTTAAAAGGGGAAAAAAAAAAAAAAAAAAAAGATGGAGATATTAAAAAAGAAAGCCCATCTCCCAGCCCCTGGGAATGTGACCCCGAGGCCCTGCCCTCCTCCCTCCCCGCGCACACCCAGCGCCCACCCCGCCACCCCTCGCTCTGAACCTGCGGAACAGGGGCAGGAACCCAAACACCTCAGGAACCAAAACAAAAAACCCCCACAGGATACGGCAGGGAGGGGGGGCAGAAGGAAGGATTGAAGGGGGGGGGATAAAAAAAAATAAATAAATAAAAATAAAAATAACCCAGCAGGCACATGCATAAACCCAATAACCCATTTCTGTCGGTCTCCAGAGCTGGAGCCAGACTGCGGGGAGCAGCCAACAGCTGGGGCCTTCTCCGCGGCCGAGCAGCGAGGGCTCCAGCTGCGTCCCCGCCAGGCGCCGCGCGAAGCCCCTGCCCCGCGTCCCCCCGGGCGGCCGCGGCGTGACGGGGTGACACGCGCTCGCGCGTGGCCTGCCGGATCCGGCCTCCGCCGGGCCATTTCCCACTCCAAACTTTCGAGAAGGAGAGAGACATAAAGCCCATTTTACCGTACCTTTCTGGCATCTTTCTCAGCTTTCCCTGCTGCTTCTCCCCACCCCCTTCCGATTTATCTCAGCTACTGGT
The DNA here is from genome assembly GCA_011076525.1 of Nettapus auritus. Lineage (NCBI taxonomy): Eukaryota > Metazoa > Chordata > Aves > Anseriformes > Anatidae > Nettapus > Nettapus auritus. Next base: position 42,771,772 of record CM021765.1, read on the forward strand.
TTTATAAACCGAGAGGGTGGAGGGGGGGAGGGAAGAGGAGGGGGCTTTTTTTTTTTCTCCTCTCTCAGCCCCGTCTGCACCTTCTGCCTGAGCCCGCCAGTGAAGTCACAAGGCTGGGGCTCTGACATCACACCGAGCCCACAAACACAGGATTGTGACTTCACTGCAGGGTAGAACGGGGAGGACGAGGAGAGGGGAGGGGAAACGGCTCTTATTCAAACACATATCTGCAGTAGTAACAAAGGGAACTCGGGAAATGGCTGGCCAAGAAAATGGCTTTTTTTTTTTTTTTTTTTTTTTCGTAAAAAAAAAACACGTATCCTCTTTTCTTCTTCTCCCCCCCCTCCCGATAAAGTTTGTGACCACGACGGAAATATCCCTTACAAGCGGTTCGAGCAGCGCAGGCAGCAAGTGGCAGACCAGCCACCGTCCTCCTGCGCTGCCCGCGCTCCTGCGGCCCTTTTGGGACAGAGCCGCCCGAGTTACCCGCGCCGCATGCAGAGAAGGTGCTGGGGCTAAGACCGAGGAGCTCCGCGGGGGACCCGGAGGCTTTCGGGGCCGGCAGGGGCGGGGGAAAAGGGCTGAGAGAAGCCGAGGCTGCAGGTCACACCCGGGATGCGCTGAAAGCCAGCTGGGACGAGCGGCGGCGCGCCAGCAGTGCCGCTCGGCAGCAGAGGTCTCGTAGTCGCGGGTTGGGCTGAGGTAACGCTAATTAGCATGCATTCATTTTTTTTTTTTTCCACCTGAGGATCTGAAACCACTTTTAAACTGTAATTGGAATAAAAGCGGTATGAAAGCTCAGGCTTCGGGTAATGAAGTTGTACTAGAGGCCTAGGCAAGGCAACAGAGCTCAGCGGCGAGGTTTTCAGTTCCCCGTCGTATTTCCATTTTTTTAGGTGCCCTGGGGAGGGGCAGGAAGACCGAGACAGGTAAAAGAAAGATCCAGCGTGCTCCCAATGCAAAGCAATGCCTTTAGCATGTGACATAAACTTCTAGGGTCATTTCTGAAATAACCCCCCTCCAAAAGGGGATACGAAGTAAGAACGGGCTTAACTTGGCCTGCATAGTAGCAGACCTTGGGGTCTTCTTCATTTATTCAGTTGGAGGGTTTTTAGTAGCAATTTACCAAGATTTAACACAACCTCAAATATTTTGGTACACGGGCAAAAAAAAGACCCTCTTATTTGTGTTTAAAATGGAATTTTCTTCCTCCCTTTGAAGAAAGGCAACTCAAACGCTTGCACTGTGCTAATAACGCCTGAAGGCCAGGAATTCAGAGGGATAAGCCAAGGGCGCAGCTACAGCCAAGTGAAAGGAGAAAAAAAAAATTAAGGCACGCTAATTGCAGACGATGTAATATTTACAAAGTTAACCGAATCGTGGAGCCGAAGGGGAGGCAGCCCGTGCCGCTCGTCTCCAGCCTCAGCAAGGCCTGGCGGCGGCCTGCCCCTGCCCGCAGCGTGCCGTGCCGCGGGAGGGAAAGCTGTGCGTGGAGCGAGCGAGAAGCACGAGGGAAGCGATCCAGACCCCCGCCACGAGCCGGCTGGCAGGTAGGGCTGGGGGGAGCGGGAGCTGGCGAGGCGCGCTGCCGGGCTCGCGGGGAGGTGTCAGGGGCTCCTCCGTGCCGGCTCGCTCCGTCCTGGACAGGCTCTGAACGCCAGCGCCTTGGGCACTGCGAGGGTTTTCCTCCCAGCCTTGGCATGGTCTCAGCACCTGGGAAGATTTTCCCTGGCTGCCTGTGTCATTTTGTGGCTTCCGGTGCCAGCGCAGTGACAAAACAGGCTGCGGGGGAAGGGATATGCTCTCCTTCTGCGAGGAAGGGGAGAAGGTGTGCCACGGGCACCCAACAGGCCTTGTACCCACCGCGCTCCTCAGAAAGCCTTGCTCCTTGTTTGGCCACCGCTCTGGAACATGTTTAACGCAGGCTGAATCCCCCTGGGTTACATGAGAGAGACCTCCATGTTCATCCCACCCCTTCTCCTTGGGGATCCCCCTCGGCCGGGCAGACAACATGTCCGCCGCGGCGCCAGGGTGCCCAGGGACGGCGGGGAACAGAGAGAAACCCAACACGCGCACGCCAACGAGAGCGGGCCTGCTCCGGCTCGGCCCACGGCGCGATTACCTGCCTTGGAAAGCGGCCAGGACGCGCGGGCCGAGTCCCTCGGCGCTCGTGCAAAGCTCGGCACCGCCAGCAGCCCGCGCCTCGGCGGCGCGTCTCACCCCAGAACGCCAAAGCAGAGGCAGGGCAGGGGCTGCACGCGGCTTATTTCCACACAACTGCGATTGTTTTGTTGATGCGGAAAGGTAATTAAAAAAAGTTCTGATTTCAAACGTGCCACAGAATTCCCAGAGCCCGGAGGCTGCTGCTTAGAGGCAGATTAATCACACTGAATTCTCCATCTAGATATTGCATGCACTCCAAACTCCCACCGCTAATAGCTCTAATATTCTCCTCAGCGTGTGCATGCTGCTGGTGTTATGTTCCAGGAATATTAATTCCCCAACTCCAGCTTCTTTCGCTCGCGCATGTACCCTAAAGGCTTGCTGCCGGGCACCGGGAGATTATGGAGGAGAGAAAACGGGGCTGGAGGAGAGCCGGGGTGCAAAGGTGCTGGCTAGAGCTCCTCGAGGAACGTCATTAATGTTCTTTGGATAAGCAAGCAGTCCAAATAAAATCTACCTGAAGGCCAAGTTCTTTAAACAAAGACAGCCAACCACACAGGCACAAGATGGTTGAAATTAAAATGAGTTCCCGACGCTGGCTTTGTCTTACCCGCTCCTGCTTCCCTGAGACTTGCCCCAAATTGCGATCCTATTGATTGCGCGCTCCGAGTTACAGGTTTGGCTTGTGCCTTCTGCTGGTGTCGTCCCCAGTCCCTTTCACCCTACACGCATCTGAACTGCACTGCCGTGTGTCAGCGAGGCTGAAAATGCAGCGGGTTGTAGCGCAGTCACCCAAGGAGCAGGTATTGCTCCACAGCGGTTGGCCCCGCTGGCGAGCATTTGCTAGGGCTTGCAGGGCCTAGGAAAACTGACAGGAGAAGAGCTCGGGAGTCCAGCTCGGGGTCTCTCTGCCCGTCGGGGAACAGAAGGTGCACCCTGGCATCCTCATCCCACACACAAGAGGGGAGGAAGAAGGCGGAAGGGAAACGTGTATTTTTTTTTTTCCTGTGGATTGAAATAGCTGCTGTTCCTAGTAAGCGGTTCAGTGTGTGTGATCTATATGTACGGCCAAAAGGCCAGCTGCTAAGCTTTAAAACGAATGCACACTTGAAAAGTACCATTTAAGATGCCTATGATGTAATTTTCAAAGCTGCTGAATGCTCACGGCTCCTCGTGCTGTTCAGGGAAGACGGCAAGCAGTTGCCGGTGTGAAGCCCCGGTCTCGGGGCTCTGAAACCCGCCACACCGGGGCTCTGGAAACACCGCCCCGAAGACCCCTCAAACAGACGGCTGTGGCCATGCTGCCGTTCAGTAGGACTACTTGCCTGACAAGAAGCTGTCACGGATATGATTTTTCTTTGTCAAGTAGTCAAAATACATATTGCCGTGTAACATACATCAGCATGGCTGTGCCAGCACTGGGAAATAAAAGGGAGTTTGTTTGCCCCTTTTGTTGCAGGCATTTCCAGTAAGGATGCCGGCACGGCCTCTGAGCTGTGGTGGATTCTGCTGTACAGAGCAGCCTGTGGACTGCTCTCACGGCCCCGAACACCTCAGTTGGTCTCTGGACTGAAACCTGTACGGCCACAGATGCACAGAGATGGTGGTCTTCTGACAGTCATGACAGATCAAAGAGAAGAGGCAGCATTTTTATAGCCGAATACTTTGCAGCGATCTGGTGGTGGTTGCGGGGAGATGCAGCAGAACAGAGACATTTTTCTAAGCTTGCTCTGTTTCCCGTAGATCCCACAGGTCTACAATCACACATGTGTCCTGAACTCTTAGCCCCAATTCCTTAAACTTGATTCCTGCTGCAGGGAAGGGGCTTCGACCCCGGCAACGGCTGCATAAGGCCCTTGGGGCCGAACTCCGCTGTAGTGCAAGGGGAGAGGCGCTGGGTTCCCTCCCGGCGATAAACCCTGGCATCCCTCTGTGTAGCTTAGGTGCAAATCTGTGATCCTCTTTCTCTCTTTGTACACAAAGAATGAAGCAGATAGCGAGGCTGACATCTAAATCCTCACTATTGGACATCTGAGATAACCCCGGTTGTTTTTGTTTTTCAAGCTCAAACACACGAGAAGGAAGAAAGACAGAAGGATTTCAACCCCTGCCAAGCCCTGTCGCCAGCCCCCTGAGTTACAGATCTGTGAACTCTTACGGGATGAGGGCTCTTTGCTTTTATCTCCCTGTGCAGCTCATGTCCTCAGCCCTCTGCAAACAGATGTTTTGCCCTCCGAAGGGGAAAAGAGGAAGAGAGAGAGCGAGCACGAGAGAGAGAGAAAGCAGGAGCAGGAATGCTGCCTGCAGATGTCAATCAGGACTTCAGTCTGGCTCTTACCTGCCAGTCCTGCAGAAGGAGGATACATGAATTTTCTAGTTGGATAGTCAGTATCATCAAACAAGAAAATCGTGAGGTTCGGATTGTAATACAGTCTCACGTTCAGTAAAAAAAGGCCTTGTTACACGGAGAAGATGTGGGACTGAGGATCCTATTCCTAGCACCTTAAAAATTAAAATTTCACTACAGATCTCCTAAAGAAACGGACAAAAATAGTACAGCATTTCAGACCGTTTCTGTAGAACACGGTAACGCTGGCAAGGGGGAAGCGATTGTAGGTAGAACGCTGTCAGGCTCGGGGAAAGCTTTCCCTGCATTTTTTTTTTTCAAAATTACACGAAGGAAAAATATTCTTGGGAACGAGAAGTCTAACGACTACACGTATACGGAGAGCGTCGTCTCCACCTCGGCGCTCGGCACAAGCCAGCTCCCCCGCGCCAACACCCTCCCCTCCGGCCTCCCACCCCGACATCCTTCCTCGCCACTTCCCACCCATTAACCCAGTACCTGCAGTGCAGTGCTCAAGTGGCACTGGCGGAGCTGCTGCCGCTGTCATCTCTCGGAGCTGGCAGTCACCTGCCAATCTCGCCCCCGCTTCCTCCTCCCTCCCGCTCCCCCCACCGCTCGTCAGTGCCGCTTTCCCTGGGGATGGATCGCTCTCGCCCCCCCAGCAGCCTCACAGATAACCACCGTTAGCTCGGTACCGTTAGCTCGGTACCGTCCCCCGCCGAGCCCTGTGGTCTGGGAGGCATTTTCTTAGCCTTCAGTCAAAGGGATGTGGCTTACTGAACTTTCAGACAAGCTCCCCCCCTCACGTTTGTTTGTTCGCCCCCACTGCAACTCCCTTCATTTTTAACAGGTCTGAGTAAGTTTTGTCTAATTTTTTTTTTTTTTTTAAATAATCAGCGACTGAAGTTTTATCTGAATAGCCCTAAGCCTATGAGTGCTGGGGCTGTCCGCGGAGCCCCCTCCCCCCGGGGTTAAACAACCCACCACTCCTTTTGTACTCCAAGTAACACGCTGGGAAGAAAAGAGGCGAAGAGGGACAGAAAAGCCCAAGCCCCACACTCGGTCCTTTTTAAGACATAAAGAGACACTGGAAAGGGGCATAAATGCAAGGCCTCTTTTAATTCCCTCCCTCCCCCCTTTGTAGGTCACCTTTCCTACGAAGACGTTGATGCTTTGAGTCGTCATTTGCTTAAGCCAAGAGACGAAGCTCAGGTAATCGCCGCTCCACCGCAGCAGCGGGGCAGAGACTTCTCCGGGGGGTGTGCTGGGAAGAGGACGAGCGTGAGGGAAGGGGACCAGGCGCAGAGGGACAGGGACATAACATGCACCGGGTGCCCACCGGGCAGGCACGTTTTGAGGGGTCAGAGCCCGGCACCACGCTGCCCGTGTCGGCCTGGCAGCCCCTGGGCAGCCACCCCTCCGCCCCAGGGGGGGCCCAGCTCCCCTGAAACCAGCAGCAGCCTTCCCAGTGCTTCACTGAACGAACACAGCTTCCCGCCATCGCCCCGGCAACCGACACACACCTCCTGTTTGCCAGCTGGGGGAATTAAAGGCAGCCTGGCAGCCAGCCCCCGGCTCAGCTACCTTTTACGCTGTCGGAAGGCATCCCCAGGCGGGGAGGGGGCTGGAGGAGACGGAGGCTGGGCAGAAGTGGTCCACAGAGAGCCGGGACACCCCTCCACCACAGCACGGAGCTGCCGGCATCCAGCCCCACAGCAGCGAAGGGCTGCCCCCCACCTCTGCTGAGCACTTCACAGCACCCTCGCTCCTCTTGGGATCCCCAGGGATGGGGAAGGACTACGTGCTGCCCCGAAAGCTCCAGCAGTCCAAAGCTGGAAGTTACTCCCCATCACCCCTGTCCAAACACGACCACAGTTGCCATTGGTCACCGCCACATTCCTCTCGGTGAGGTGAGGTAGCAAATTATGTCCTCTCGTCCCCGGTTTTCTTCCTTTTTCTTAAATCATGTACGCTGTCATGTACGCCTTAGCAGGAGCTCCCTGCTTCCGTCGCCTCCTTGATGAATGAAAGGAGAGAGGACAGGATGAGCTGCCCCTTCCTTCACTGCTCTCCCTTAGAAAAAACATTCTCAGGAAGAACCGAATGAAAAATGGCAATTCCGTACAGGCCTCGAGCGCACAGACGCACTCCCGTCCCTCCGCTTGCTCTCAATCCTGTGTTCCAAGCGGGTCGGTGGTGCCTCCAGGCAGCTCAGAGAAGCCCCTCAACACAGCTCCCTTCCCACTGAAGGAACCCAACGCTTCGCCCAAGTCCTCATACACGCCCAAAATTACATGGGCCGGTGTCTGAGGGGGAGAAGAGAACAAACCCTGCTTACCCCAATGGCTCCGTATAGAAAAATGTATTTCCATAGAAAATACAACCAGCAACAACGGGCGGAACTTGCGGGGCTCTCTGCTACCTTCAGCGCATATCCTGCAGCACGCAGACCGCTCCCAGCACCTCAGCATCAGCACCACGGGCTACAGACGCCACAGAGGAGGAGAGGAAAACACCTCACTCCACAACAGCAACAAATAAAGGAGCGCTATTCACAGAACTCGGGAATCCAAATCTGTTTTGTCCTGTTTTCCATGACTACTGACTGCGAGTAGAGGTCTCCCAGGGACGAGCATTAAGTATTTATTCCAGCTCTTGGTTTTGTCAGATTCTGATGCCACGAACATGTTTCGATTCTGCTTGGAAAACAACATGTCTTTTTTAATCCGGGGGTCCCAAAACAACACTGCAGAAGTACCTCGAACCTCATCTGCAGCACCCAGGCTTCACCCAGCTCTGCAGGACACGTCTACAACAGCAGTGAACGCTGTCCTGAGAAACCTGCTCCGGTCCGGAGCCCGAACGATCTGTATGCCCTGCTCCTCTCTCCTTTGTGGCCATATTTAGCCTTGTCAAATATTGCTTAGCTGCACATTAAATATCAGAATTAAGGAAGAAAAAGAGGGGAAGAAAGAAATTAGGATCTTCCAGATCCCGGCCACTACTCTGAACCGCACAAGGAAGTGGCACGTGGAGGATGCGGAGCTGTTTATAGGCATTAAATAACTCACTAGCAACCTTGCAGGAACAAACATGAAGGCAACATGTCCTAGCAACCCTACAAAAATTATCTGAGAGATCCCACCTCCGTGACAGGGGACAGCATCGTAGTGAAGGGTTTCTGAACAAATCGAGAGCAGAGGTAAATAAGGAGCAGGGAAATATAATCAAACACTCCAGTACAAAGCTCCCAGAAAGAACTGTTACAGACCATAAAAGGGATGTCTCCGAGATGAAGGGAAAACAGTACAAACACTTTGTCATCATCCACTGGAAACAATGCTGGCGGTGGGAAGCATATTGCCTTACTTCTGCTGGGGGGTGCAGAAAAAAGGGGAAGCTTTCAGCTGCTTGCCGAGAAATTGAGAGGAGAAACTGAGAGGCGAGATGCGAGTGCAGAGCACTGCAGGTAATGGCCACTGGACTGGGAGACCTGGCTGGAAGCTGCAGGCCTGCCAGCACTCCCGGTTCAATCATCTCTCTTCCACTTTGGAGGTTTGTGATGTCCCCATCTTCTGGCTCTCTCTCTGTGCAGGACTCTGACTTCTTCAAAAATGGTGCAGGCAGAATAAGCAGGTTTCTAGTTCTTAAGCATTTCTTCCGGGCAGTAAGAAGTTGAATCCCAGAGGCTGAAAACCAACCCAACTCCCTCCCCGAAACAGAAACCAATCTGTGTTTAAATCTCAGGTTTTTCAGGTAGTGCCAGGGCGCGGAGGGAGAGGAGGCTGACAAGCCCTGGGCCCTCTGCCCTGACCTGGACTGCTCTGCGCCCTGTCCCCGCCTCTCCAACCACGAAGCGCTCGCCGCCTGCTGCTGCCAAACCCACTTTTAATTTTTTCCACGCTCCTCGCTAATTAAACCCGCAGCCCGTTCCGCCTCTCCTCCCACCTGGCCTAGCTCAGCTCCCCGCTTTCACATTTTTCTCATTCTTCCCCACACCCGAGAGGTTCGAGGGGCGGACGAGGAGCCGCCGGAGCCCAGCCGAACCGCGGCCTGCCCTGCTCCAGCGGGGACTGCCGCCGGGAGCCGGAGGCGCACAGGGGCAGCAGCGGCGCTGGCCTCGGCGTGCGCCCCACGCTCGTTCTCCCCAGTGCTGCCATCCATGATTAATCATCCCCGGACACGCCTGCCGCTCCCCCCGGCTCTCAGACAGCCACGGCAGCAGCGAGAGCAGAGAAACCTCCCCGGGTGCCCGGCCCCGGCCTAGCCGGCGTCTCCCGGCGGAGACCTCCGATCCTCCGCACGCCTGCCCCTCGCCCGCCCGCCTCGCGGCCTCGCAATTAATCTCTCCCCTTCCCCCATGTTCAAGCCGGCCTCGCCTCCCCCTCCCCCAGCCCCCGTCCATCTGTGTCTAATTGCGTTGCATCTGCAGTCGCTCTCTGGAAGACTCACCGGGAAGGTGTCCAGAAGACGCGCGCAAGCCCAAGCACGCGCTCGACGTGGGGCGCGGGGGGCGGCGGCGGCTCAGGGGCGCCCGGTGGGGTGCTCCAGGCCCACCGTCCCCTCCCCGGGCAGGGGACGAGGGACCACGAAGGACAAATGCCCACGCAAAGCGGCGCAGGACAGCCGGGGAGCCGTGGGCTCGCCCTCCGGCCTCCCGCACGCCCGCTCCCCTGCATAAACAAGGCGCGGGCGCAGCGGTTCTGCACGGCTCGCGGGGCTTCCTCCTGGAGGGCCGAGTCCCGAGCTGGGGTTGCTGCAGGGTTCAGACCTCAGGGGGACGTGTGCTGCCCATGGGCTGCTGAGTCCACGGTTTCCTTCGGGGGAGGCTGGAGCCACGTGGATGCACGCGCTACTGGCAGGTAACGCGAAGATACGGGTTAACGTGCGGCAGCTGGGAAGGCGAGCCTGGCTCCCAGCAAGGGAAATGTTCTCCACCTCTTCTCCAAAGAGTCAATCTTACAGCTGCCAGAGGTGAGGGACTGAGCCACTAACCCATATAACACCACCTTAAGCCTCGTCCGTGCGCTGCCAAGACTAAATACACGAATTCGCAGCTCCGGTGGGGGTGACGCGCTTCCTACAGCAGGACAGCAGCTTGGGCCCAGACAAATCTTTTAGCTCTGCTCACAGCGTTGCTCCTATCCACGCTCCCCGTGAGCAGCGCCACAACCAGTACCTCCCAAGCTCTTTCTTTCACTCGCCTTCCATTTGCGATGGCTGCCCAGCCCAACCAGCCCCAGACAGGGGTAAGCAGTCGGGTTGCTGTGACTAACGAGTTGCCATTTGTCAGCTGAGTCACGGCAATACCAAACCAACCAGCCTCCTGGTGCTTCGAGCCAGCGATTTACTTCGTACTGCAATGAGGAAGGACTGCAAACAGAGTCAATTACTATAGCCCAGACGACGACTTATAATCTGATCATGGTAAATCAACTCGCTGGCGATCATCTGTTCATACGTTTTGCTCTGCCAATATCAGATTTAGTCAAATCTTTTGGTTCCACCGAATGCCGTGAGCTGCCTGCGTTTCTGCAGTACAACAGTAATGCTGTTTGTGGTGAAGATGCAGAAAGCTGCCACCCCATTTGTATCCTTTTCAGCCCCTCCTCGAGACGCTTACTCTAATGAAAAGTGCCACATTTGAAGATGTCAATCTACAGAAGCAGATGTGGCCCAGACATATATATAGGTCTTTAAACAAGCACAAAAATCATGCTTCCTTCTCCCTCACCCTTCTTGGGTATTGGACAGTGACCTGAGAGTCCCAGAAGTCCGGGTTCAGTGCCCTGTTACAGTGCAGACCTTCTGCACCATCTTGAACCACAACACCGGTTTTCATGAAGCTATAAAATGGGGACAGGATTAGCTTCGACACAAAGCGAGGAGGAATGCCTGCATCAACGCTCCTAAAAAGCTCTGTACAAAAGACAAGGCTTGTATAAATAACTAAATATAAATATACACAACAGATTTACCGCTGCCCCAGAACTCTGACTTTGTGAGGCAGTCTACAGAGAAGGGTATTTTCCTGACGCTCACTGATTTAAGGAAAACAGGTACCTGTGAGAGAGCAGACAGCGCTCCATCTGCAGATGAATTTTATCTGCTTTCAACGCTAGTTCAGAGCCAGCACATGCTGGGAGTAAACAAAATTTGTTAGGAGACAACAGTATGTGACAAACGAGAGCAACACGTGGCCTAAGGACCGTTGAACAAGTCCCCGCGCATGTCAACATCACAGAAACTTCCACTACCCATCTGAAGCCTCGCAGAGAGAAAGACGCGGAAACTCACCTCTCCTCCCAGTGCCAGCGGCGCGCTGGTCCATGTCAACATGCATCCTCCACGCTGGCAGAGGAAGTTTTCACTGGCATCGCCTGAACTGTATTGTCACGGTGCAAGGACTGTCAACCCTCTATCTTTCATCAGCACAGAGTTCTCCTTATCAGAGGAGGAAAGCACAAAAGGGAGGGAGAAACGCGTACACACAAGCAGTGTTTCTCTGATGCTCAGCATAAAAATCTAATCAAAATTGTACCAGAATGGTGATGTGAAAAGCACCCTGCCAAGTCAGTAATAAATATAAAATTCATATCTTACATTTCCACAATATATCACCTCTCATCCTGCAGTACTTTCCGCATTGTTAGGACTCGGATGAATCCCCAAATCAGCACAGATTTGCACTGGAATCTAACATTTTTGTTGGCTTCACATTCATTCAAATTACATCCTTAAGCGAGAGTAGGATAACAGACACTTAAAATGGCCCCTTGAATGCGGCAGCAGCCATTTTAAATAGGGCCCAATTCCTTCCAGCTGCCCAACTCATTCCCCGAAGCTTGCCCCCCGTCCGCCGTCCGTCCCTCTCACTCCCTGAGCCCGGCTCACCATGCGAGCCATCCCGTGGCAAAGCAGAGGCTACGGGGTAATTTTAGGGTGCACGAATAGCTGTCTGCCCCAGTAGGCTCCAACATCGACACCTCAACTCCACAACTCCAGAGGTCGCAGCCACTGAGATTTCACGAGACGACAAAACCCTGTCTTAGCGTTCACCTTTCTCAGGCAATAGCAGACGATGCCCTACAAAGGTGTCAGGCACGGCATCCGCAGCGACCAAGAGCTCCGCACCATGAAGCTAGCAGTAGTAACAGCTTCTCCTTATTGTGAAGACCACGTGGACTGGGAAAAAAGCGGAGAGGGCATGGAGTAAAAGGTGATCTCAGCTTGCTTTCCATTAGTCATAGCCTACCTCCCCGTGGCCTGTTATCTGAATACTCATCACCGAATCCTTCCCAACAGATGCCTTTGCCAGTGATTCTGATGGGAACAATTAGCTGTGCCATTCTTTCTCATCCCATCAATACGCTTACATGACAAAACAGCATCCATTTTTGGCCCAAAGATTTCATGTTCTGCAAGACAGGTGTATAAAAGACAGGAGGCGTTAGAAAACCCCGAGGAGCTGTGCAAGTGTTAATAGCAGTGGGTACCTTAAGATAGAAGGGCTGATTTTAGTCCTTCACGCGCCATGCCATATCTGAGCACAGCAGGTCTAAATAGGGAAAGCATATTCTCAAGGCTCAGCTAGCACTAAGGTATCTAAACAAAGACCAGGTTTTCATGACTGCTCAGCAACCACAAGCAGTAGGTGTTCAGTTCCTAAAAATTCTGACATTGCATCTAATGAGCCACAGACAATCTCAAACTACTCCACTACTAGTGGCAGCACAGCTAACTAGGGTTAGCAGCAGCGGGACACGCACTGCAAGCTTTCCCCTTTTGTCAGGTAAGGCTTCAGGGATCCCTCATAGTGTTCATACTCGTATCATTTCGCTTCTTGGTGGCACTGCCTGCAGACCGGCATTTGGGGGAAAACGTCATTGGAAGCCAGACAAATATGAGTGATTTAAAATAGTCCATCCAAAGGAGAAAAAGGGAGATAGTAATGCTTGAAGGTGCTCCCAAAAGACGGTACACAATAAAGGTAGGAGTCTTCTGTGGTTCCATTTGCACTTATCTGCATCTACGCTGATGAAATCAGGACAGTTATTTCACCTCTAGCAGCAGAAACACAGCTGCAGCACAGTCAGATTCAACTCTTGATAAAAATAAATAAATAAATAACCCACAATGTCACTTAGCTTCACAATGCGACGATAAACTATGCATCATTTGTCTTCCTTTTCGTAGCACAGATAAGGCCCTAGAACAGCACCACCTGAACTGCGGCCCACAGGTCACGGCTGGTCTGTGAGGCGTGACAGGCGGGCCATGCAGCGCGCTATCTGCAACCACCGCTCAGCGAGCCACGGCACCTCGTACAACTCCCCATCCATTGCCCGGTGTCATTTTTCTCATTATAAACACCGAATGTTTTTATGCCTATATGCCAGATAAGCACTTACATCTAAACACATTTATTTTGACCAACGGTGTAAGACCCTTCCTGAGCAAGCCAGCTATGTCACTGCAACTGGAACGTCAGCATGTTCTACTCACAGCCATTGCAATGAGGCAGGCGTAGGAGACGCAGGACACATCGCTGGGGCGTCTATTGGAGAAGACTGTTGCAACAGAGCTACTTCCGTGTGCGTGTGGGCACTGTTGCAAGCAAACAGCTGCACTTGCTGCATGCACTTGCAATACTGGCAGTTTCTAGAGCTGACAAGCCTCAAATGGTCTTAGCTGCAACCATACCTGAAAGCCAGTATTTAATTTTGAGCTAAACCTGCTCAAAAAGCTCATGATAAAGTAGAAGGTTGCAGAAGTAGAACGAAGACAGGAAGAACATAGGCTTGTTACTGCATGGTACAACAAGGGAAAGAGGACAAATCACTTTAACAAGGAGGCACATGGTCTTATCTTCTCAGGAAAACAATGGAAACACAATCATTCGCGACACTAACAACTAAACTGGACACAAACACAAGAAAACATGCGGAAGGAAGTATCACATCTACTGCGTTTTGATCATGCATGGAATGAGGTAATGAGATCAGTGATTCTTGTAGGGTTTTTGGTTTTGTTTGGTGCTGGCAAAAGGATCTTTAATTCCTCAGCTGAAAGCAGGTTTATTCTGCATGTCCAACTTGCCAATGTCTATACAGGTTCCAGTGCGGGACAGTCCCCGTCACACAGGAATGTGACAAATGTGTACGTACAGGTCGGAACAGAAAGGTGTCGGGCACTGCCTCCATTCTTGACTCCATGAGGATAATCAAGTAATCGTGCTGAATCAGACGGGTTGTTTGTTTTGCTTAAAATGAATTTACTTCAACAACTAATTAATATTTTGAGTAGAGAAGGCCTTTGTTAAAGATTCACCACATTCACCCCTTCAATTAAGGTTTTAAACGTTCACATTCATAGATTCATTTACACCTCCCACTTGTCCTTCAGCAATGCCAGGAAAGACCAGAGTTTACATTCCTGGCATCTCGAAGATAAAAGAGAAACAAAACCAAACCATCCACAAAACAAAACACGACAAAAAAATAATAGTAAGAAAACACTCCAAACAGATTTTAACACCCCAAACCTACCAGGCCTTTTATCCATCGCCAGCGAGAAGAAACGGTGTCCAAGACGAACCGCGTGGGCACCTGTCCCCTCTCGTGTGCAGCACGAGCGGTGACATGAACCAAGGAGCCGCGTGGGCAACCGGGGCACCACGGGGCACGCCGCGAGGAGACCGGAGCCCCCCTGGGCCGTGCCTGGGCCTGCGGAGCCGGGCTCAGCGCGGGGCGCGTGGGGCAGCCATCTTCCTCAGCACCTGCGTGGAGGGGCCCACGGCTCTGTCCCCGGCGTGCCACGAACTCGGTGCGCTTCCGCCGTCGCCCCGGTACCCCAGGTTGCTAGGGCATTTGCATATGTTAATTGCAGTGTCGGGATATTTGCATGCGCTGATCACCGGAGCAATGTTTGGCCCCGGCGCCTTGGCTTATTTAGGGGAAAACGGCTGGATCCGACTATACCTGTGCCGTGCTGATGTCACCGGCTGCTATTTCCAGCCCGGTTGCCATGGAAACAACCAGGCCTCAGCACCAGTTAGCAGTTCAATATATAATTTACTTATTCTTTTTCACCTAAGTGATTAGGACTCAAAATACAGAAGCATCTCACGTATATAAAATCTTCTGATCGTTTCACAGGAATTTCTTGAAGACAAAAACAAAAACAAAAAAAACAGCCAGAAATACCCCACTGCGCTTTTCTCCAGGGAAAGGAGAGACAAATAAAAGCCAAAAAGGAGGAAAAATACAATCCTTCCCTCCTCTGTCCCCTGCCCTTCCAAGTTTCAAGCGAGGCAAATGCTAACGTGACGCACCTGCCTCATCACGCACAGCCGTAAACCCCTGCAGACGAATGGCAGCCCGACCCCAAAAAGGCCTTCCTTGGCTTACACGGATGACTGTCATGTGTTAAGCAAAAACTCTCTCCCTCCTCCTCCTCATTAATCTTAGAGGAAGCAACGATTCACGCTCCTAGTCATCGTACTGCTAACCAGAGCCTTGGGAAGGCCACCCGGCTCCATCTCCGCCGCCTGCTGCAAGCCACAGTTCCAGCAGTTGCCTTTACTTTCCATAACTTTTTTAACTCATGTTTTGGTCCGAGGTGAGGTGATTTCTCTGGTTTTCCACCGCCTAACCGGTCACTGCAGGAGCTGGTACCAGACCCAAAGGTTATGCTTCAAAGTACTGGTCCAGAGAGAGACAATACAAATATTTTAATGGAGAAAACTGTCAAGGGATTGCTCCATGTTCAGGTAAAGTATCGGCCTTACAGCTTCACGTTGTTTCTCCTTATTTTCAAAACGGGAAGTTTTAAACATTAATTTTGAAAAACAACAGCTCTGTAACTAAGCTGTGCGGTCTGGCAGAACAATAGCTAGAGCAACCCCCCAGAGCTTCCAACCAGCGCTGGCCACCCCCTCTTACTTCCCAGAACAAAACAAGCCATCGCAAACCATCTAAACTTGTACTCCTTTTCCTGGCCGCTTATTCCTCCCATGTACAGCTGGGCACCAGCCACCGATGAGAACCCAGAGACATATCCCAGGCAAGGCTTTAAGTTGGGCACATGGCTTACTGAAGAGAAAAATTAAACAAAAATGCACTAATCTTTTTCTGTAGTTGCTTTTTGTTCATCTTCAACACTTCACAGGCTAAGAGGTTTTCATCTGCAAAACAGAACAACGCTGGACAACAATTTGAAAGCCACCAGGGTGAGTTAGCAGGGGACTGTGCCAAGACTTTAACTATTTAAAGAATTTGAGAGGCTATTTGCTGGAGAAAGGAGGGTGCCATCAGGCACCTGGGCCGGTATGACTTCAGGAGCAGATTTCAGAAGTCTTCCTCTGCAAAATCATTAACAAGGCAATTTGGAGTGGTCAGATGCTTCAAACAAAACCAAAAGATACCACCGTCTTGCCCCATCTTGCCCTTACATAGGGTAATGCTTCAAAAGTAAAAATCAAATGTATGTAATCTATAAATATAATTGACATGAATGAACCTTTGTCCTTATTTTCTTCCTTTTTCTACCTTCCAACTTTCTTCCTTCCAGCTCCTTGACTACCTTTCCCAAAACCACTGCTTTCGTTTGTGCTCCATTTCCTTTTCTCCTGTGATCTGCAGAGTCTCCTTCCCTCCCACCCTTCTGCACAATCCCCTGCGTTCCCCCCAGCTCAGCCCCAGCATTCCCCGGCACCACTCCATCTGAGCTTCCTCTTCGCCCTTTTCCGGAGCTCGTCCCCTTCTGTCCCTTCGTGCCCTCCCTGATTCTGTTGGGTCGCAGTGCGCTTCTCTCATGTTAGCATCTGGTGCACGCTCAACCAGTATCAATCAAATCAAACAGCCACAAAACCTTTGAGCGTTTATCAGGAGCCACCCTGATTTCAAAGCCGACGGAAATAAAAGATAAATTTTAAGCGATTTGGCAAAGGCACCACATGGGAAGCCAGAAGTAGTGCCGGAATAGAAGGCAGTGTCCAGAATCACTCGGATCCATCCTTGGGTCATTGCATGGTCAAGAGACAGATCGCACGATCGACAAACCAAAACAGATTTATGCCGAGTCCAAACGAGAAACAGCCACTGAAAAAATAATGTCTGTTGGCTGCAGGTTGTGAAGCATGATTAAAAAGCTGATTAAATGTTTCTATTTTAGGGAAGAGAAAAAAAAGAGTCTTTTTTAAACCCCTTTGCTACAGCAACTTATCTCACACGGGGAGCGAGGCTAGAAAAACATGTTGTAGTGAGTTTAGCTATGGGAAAATGACTGATGCTTTGGATAGAGCTGACAGCTGACTCAAGAGTCATCACCGGGGCTAACATCTTCCTTCTCCATGCAGCCTACAGTGGTCTGGCATGTCTCAAAACTTGAAAGAAAAAAAAAGAGAAAAAAAAAAAAGCTGCTGATTTCATAAGGAAGTAGCCTAGGAGGCTGTTTGGAGGATGAAGTCAACTACATATGGTTCTATTTATTTGTTTGTTTTGGGGTGGGGAGAGGGAGTCAGTGGCAAATTCTCAGCCCTAACAACCAGCTCACAATAAAGCTTATGAAGTCAAGAGTTCCTCAAGGAAAAAAAAACACAAAGTTTGTATTTATTAAATAAATGCCAACATATTTGCAGGATTCCAAAACTCAGGCATCCAGCCCTAATGATTAAAGAGTGTTTCTCCTTGAGGCCACCATTTGAATCTAGCCCAGATAAGCTGTAATCCAAAACTGCCTTTGGATAGCAGGTCAATATAATTTACACAAAAAAAAAAGCCTTCTGTGTTTGGAGGTGATGCAAAACAGGTACGCTAGGCAGGTCATGTCCTAATACACAGCTAGACCTCTGCACCGCAAACCAAACACAGCTGCATTTGAATGCGTGGCCAAAGTTTTCTGCATTTTTAGTTTTTTAAAAAAATCCCCCTAGGAAACTCTGCACAAAAATATCCCTTCTCTGCGCTTTATGAATGAGAATTCACATACAAAAAGGCAGGAAATGAGGTAAGGTTGCTTTTTCCCTCATTCTCTATATTGTGACCACAACACACATCCATTTATAAATTTAGGAATATAGCTGCGCACACATATAGATCTGCGTCTCATCCAAGTGCTGGTCACTTGGGAAAACTCTGAAATTCAAGAATTCTGTGACTCCGGTACTACAACCATTACCAGTTGGGAGCTAACATACATTTCTTTTTTTGTTCATCCTGAAGCTTTGAATTATAATTTGCTCATTAGCCTAATAAATATCTCATCGTTGTGTGGCCCATAACAGCAGAAACAGCAGTTATTATAACAGTTCCCCGCTGCACCAGAGGAAGCTCTTCTGACCTCAGCATCCCAGAGCACCTTAAGCAAACACGGATCCAGTACAGCCACGGTCCTCCTGGAGCTCCCCTGCTAACCCAGACATACGCAGAGCAAAAGGTGTTGCCCTCCTTCCTCCAGAGCACACACGGGCTCTTCTCCAGCCACAGGAGAAAAATCGCATCCCCAGGGATTTTCTCCATCTGCTCTCCGTAAAAAAAAAAATTAACAATCTATGGCACGGGGGCAACACATGCTGTAAAAAGGTTCCCTCGCTCAAGAGCTTTGGCTGTGCTGAGCATTTGGTTTTGACCAACATAATTTCCTGCCATTCCACTTCTCCCAGGTTGCCTCTATATCTGTCCCGAACCTGTGTGAGACTCCTGCTCATACGTGATCCAGAGCCTAGGAGGAATTCCCTCTCAGAATGAAGGGTAAGAAATCTCAGGCTGGAAGGGTAAGAAAACCGGGTTATTTCGCAGTTAACAGATTTACAAAAACAAAAACAAACACAAAAACTTTTCAATGCATATAAAAATGACCCCAAAATAATGAGCCTGGTTTTGTTTGGGTTTTTATTTTTTCAAGTTGAGATTGTGATTCTGATTCTGCTGAGACCTCCCCTGGCCTCTTCCCAAAACATATGCGTGATGAGAGGAGTGATGACTCTCCCAAATGTACTAAATAGGGCAATTTTGGGACCTCCTCCAAGATCTCTCTCCATCTGCCCACCTCCTGCCCGACGATTCGTTCTGTCCCCCAAATCTCCAGCTCCACCGTGTTCCGCAGCCCCGCCACCAGCTCTCGTCTCGGTGCTACCTTACTGCTGTCAGGTCCCACCCCACAGCAACACCTTCGGTCCCGCTGGAGCTCTTTGCCTCCCTTCTCAGGCTTGTGCTGGGGAAATTCTCTGGATTTCCGTTCCTGGGGCACAAAGGGGCAGAGCACGCTGCTGGCAGAGCAATCCTACGTTACATGCCTGTGTTCTGCTGTAAAAGCACGCATCGTTTCCAGAGCAGAGGCAGCAAGTTGTGCCTTTCTACACCAGCTCAGACTTGCTCTTGTGCCCACCTGTCCCGTATCCCTTCAGAGTTACTTTTCAAGCAAGGCGGAAACTTTCAGCATCGTTATCAGACCAAATTCAGGCCTGCTCAAACCCCAGCACCTGCCCATAGAGAAAGTGGGAAGAATTAGCCCTGAGCTCGGCACCTACGCTGCCAATTGTGCCCAGACAGAGAACATGTAAGTACTGCTGTCCCGAGCACCCGGAGGAGGCGGCAGCAAGACTTCTGCCTGCGGCAGGTGAGAGACAGACTTCAACTTTCCTGAGAATCAGGCTTTTTTTTTCCTCAGCATCCTGATTTACAGCACAATCGATAGGTTTCTGCCCACTGCTGCCATCCCCTTTAGATTCAGGATTGATGGGCAGCAGCGCCCCACGGCTGGTGCGTGTTCCAGGCTGGGAAATGGCACCGAGGGGACCGCGGGGCTGCCTCACACGAGGGCAGCAAAGCTGGGAGGCCGCACGCAGCCCACCCCACACGGCCACGCCACCACGGGCTGCTCCCTGCCACCAGCAGGGCTCTTGCCAGAGACGATTACCTGAGGTCACACACGTGTGTCTGATCACTTCGCAGGCTGCGATACCCCCAGCACGCCCTCGCGAAGCTGGGAAATGCTATTAAGTGGGAATAACAGACGAGGGCAAAGGGTAGAGGCTGACGAGTTATCTAAATAAACTGAAAACACGTCTGATAACACGCTGAGACAATCAGAGTTCAGTCAAATCGGCCTCCGTGAGCCTGTCTTGAGCCGACCTGGGCCAGACCAGAGGCCCACCTCAGTCCAAATTCCCTCGCCCACAGCTGCGGAGGCAGGCAAGCCCCCGGTGCCCTTCCTCAGCACGCAGCAGCTGAGGCTGTCCTCAGCCAGAGGACAAATCCAGGGGACTGCATGTGGCACCCACCGTCCTGAACACTTCTACTCATCTGGGCGGCACAAACTCCTGTGGTGGTGGGATGCACAGAGCCAAAAAGAGCAGACGAAAGGAAAGTTTGCTTCAGTTTCGGACCACTTCACTGGGGTTTGCTCCACAGACTTGTGCTGGCCTTGGGGCCGAGCTGCTCTCCCACCCTGCCAGTCCCACATTTACAGTGCCTGCACCTCTCCTCCCTTCAAAAGGGGCTCATGCCCCATTCCTGGCCTTCTTTGTGAGAGGCTCAGACACAGAGGCTCCAGGGGAAAGCCCTCTGGGGCACTGCCTGGAGATGCAGGGAAGCCGAACACCCCCACCCAGCAGGCTACACCTTCCCTTCCTCCCTTCAGCTGCGTGTGCTGCGAATGATATCGCAGCCCCGGCACGGCGGGTACAAGTTAACACTAACCTGCAGCTTTGTGATTACTCCGTGCGCCCTACCAACAAGGGCTTATATCACGGCGTGCCACTCAGCCCCGTCCTTCCACCCTCCAGTGCCTTCCGAGGGCATTTCCAAGGAACAACTTCACACGCGCAGACTTCCCAAGTTCAGCAGATGTAAGGATGTCTTAATTATGCTGGATCACAGGTATTTTCAGAGCTTCAAGGAAACAAAAGCCGAAACAAAACAAGTCCTTCCTCCCCCTCCTCCCTGCAGAAGGGCCCCGAGGCACCGCGGGACGAGCTGGCTGCTGGGGACAAAGCAGGTCCCTTCCCCACCGCTGTCCCCAGCAGGATGGGTTTCAGCAGGGACAGCCACCAGAAAATGGCTCCAGCCACCCCCTCGGGTTCAAAGCCTCGCCTGCAAGTGGGCTCCGTGCAGCTGGACAGCACAGCGCTCCTGCCCCGTGAAACTCCAGCGAACGCTGCGCTTCAGGCAGGCGCTTAGTCGTGTTTAGCACTTTCCAAAGGAAAGAAAAAAAAAAAAAACACGTTTAATCAGTATTCCCAACTGGCTCGAGTGCTCGTATCTACAATGGAAGGAGAAGAGAAATGCTAAGAGGAACAAGAGAGGGAAAAGAGAGCGTTTTCAGATGAAATGAGACACATGAGAGAGAACCAAGAAAACAGGGAGACGGTCAGGACCCACAGCTGTACGGCAGCTTTCTGTAGCTGAGGACAAATTTTGCATCAAGCCAGAGAAGAGAAGAGCGGCTCCAAAGGAGTGCAAGGTAGGGAATAAAGAGAAAGGGAAGCAAAGGGAAAGAGAAGCTCAAACAGCTCGAGCAGCTGCGATGCCGCGACTGGAGCCAGTGGACAGTGAGCTGTAAAACGCGTTGGCTGGATGTAAGGAGAAGCGTGAACAGAGGGGTCCCTCATTTTCATCTCCAGTGCCTGCAGTTCTGGCAGGAGGCCGCCTGGATACTTGGCTGCGGAGGCCAAGGGCAGTTTATTAAACGCAGGCACTGAGCAGAGCACCTGAGAGGAGGCCTGGCAAAATCACAGCCTCTGCACCCGCAGGACAGACGCGCACGGGGCGATACAGTTCCCTGTGAAAAAACTGGCCAGTATCTTAATTCGACCGGCCTTTTCTGGGGACGGTGAAAACACCCACGGCGCTATCAGGCAGGAAATCAGTTCTGAACCCGTTCAGACCCTCACGTGTCAAAGCACAAGCTCGCCAGCTGACAGCCATAACGCAGCAGCTTCCCTCTCAGGTCTGCTGCTCCAAACTACCCACCGCGGAGTTGTTCTTCGCTTTCCAGTGAACGCTTGGTCTCAGCTCCAGCACCGCAGCCAGCCCCTGCGTCAAAGCGAGGCACGCTGATCGGATCAGCGGGCCGAGCGGCGCGGCGGGGTCGCTCTGGCACCTCCTGCTGCCTCACGCATGAAGCAGAGGCCATGCTTCTGCAGGTCCACGGCCATAACCAAAGACCCCAGCACAGGAAAGCTTGGGGTGATGAACTACGCCGCTAAAACAGATGTTTTGCCACTGGCCAGAACCCCAAATAGCTCCTTTGAACAAGAAAGTTCATCTCTAACCTGCCTTTTTTACCCTCACCGTAGAAGAGAGCATTAGATTAGGCCTGGAGGCAGAACAGGTAAGGGCCTCTGCTAATTGCTCATTTGTTTTTGACAGCTAATGAAAGTCATGCATCTCTGCCAGCTCTTCTGTACTGGTCATCTGCCTGCCATCAGTCAACACCAGTGGAACACAGAAACAAAAGAGAGACTGCTCTTGAGGGACACCAAGGCGCCATCATCCCGCACGGGATCCCAGGTGGCAACTCCAACCATTGTCTCTGCATCCCAGGACACAGCTTCAGGTTTCGATAAGCCGTTCAGTGCTTGTCTTCAGACCCCAGGCAGGCTGGAGAGGAGCAGTGTCTTCTGGCATCCAGTTTTTTAGCTCCACCTCAGGCAACCCGGTTATTCAGGCCAGGTCGGAGGAGAACCAGCAGCACCTCGCTGCTGAAAGAGCAGCGACACAACCCGTGGTCCCCAGGCTGCCAGCAAGATGCCAGGGGAAGAGGCTTGGGAGAGCTGCTGACAGTAGACGTGACTCATGCAGCAAGCATCTCACTCAATTTTGCCCATCACTCGTGTTTATCCTGTGCAACCAGGATAATCAGGGAAAACCCAGTTCCGTGGGATGTGACGCTGACGGCTGGGCGAACCCACCGCACCTGCCTGCAAGCCAGGCCTGAGGCACAGCCGAATCCTGTAAGAAATAAGAATAACCTGCAGGTCCCAGGAGAGCCCATGCCCCTTCCCAATAAGGCTTAAAGATCACAGTCCTTTCGGGCAGAAACATAAAACCCGGGGGAGGGGACTCCAAAGAAGGACTGAAAGGTAAGGCTGCATCAGAGAGAGCGGCTAAGACATTTCTGCTGTGCGACAGCCGGCGTGGCCCACCTGCACCTGAACTGCCCACCCGCGGGCACCGCGTTTCCGATCCACGTGCTCCACCACAGGGGACAGGCAGATGACGCGGGGACTTCGAGCTCTCTGTGGCCTCTGCTCTCCCAAGGCAAGAGCTGAAAGCCAGCGCTCGCAGAAGCTGTCGGTGAAAAGGGAGAAGGCTGGGGCAGAGGGAAGAGCTCAGTGTCTGCGTTTAAGATTCTGGGAGCTGAACGAGAATACAAGGCGAGGTTAAGGCTAGCAACCTGCTCTGCCCAGAAGGGAGCGTACAGACCCGGAACGATGCTGATTTTTGACTAGAAACCAGTAAATGAGGTGGAGGGGGACCGCAGGACAGCACTGTGTTTCTACATCAGGGTTTTTAAGTACACTGCAGGATTTCTGTCTCAGAGTACTCATTGAGTTACATCAGACCGTAATGGCCTGTTGATTTTGAGAGATGATGGCAGCGCTGTTGATGCAGGGGAAGAGGAGATGGAAGGGAAGAGAAGATGCGATGTATCAGCCAGCGTGCGCACGCATTTCAGATGATTACCTACACTCCCGGGCGAGAAAGACACGGCGGATCCACCGTGGGACCAGCACGGGGAAGGGACCGTGCGCAGGGCTCGCTGGTTTCGGTGCACCCCGGGCCCCGTTCCATTCCCCCAGGCAGCAGATGCCAGCAGCACCATCCTGCAGGGGAGTCCCCTCGAGGGCTGGCGTCCCACGGCGTGGCACGGCCGGGCAGTACAGGAGGCAAAGCCCCCGTGCTCAACGAGCCGCGCGCTCCCGAGATGGATTCAGCCTCACTCTGCCAGGCTCTGACAACTTTGCCTGCCTGCATTTCTCTCTCTCCTGTATTTCAGAGAGATGGTATCCTTTCCTTCTCCTTTCTTTGCTCCCGGGCACAAGCAATCAAGAACAAAGGATGAAAGAAAAATGCAGTGGGGGGGAGTGAGGCGGGGGAGGGACATTTGAGAGTTAGGAGCAATCTTCAGCAGAGAGAGGAGAATTAAAAAAAAAAAAAAAGAGGAGGAAGAAAGGAGATGCAGAGGCTTGGGGAAAAAAAAAAAAACAATATGCAAATGAGGCAGAACAAAAATCAGAGCTGGGGAAAAAAAAAAAAAATCAAATCACAGCAAACAAACCCACCTCTCCGCAAGCTCCCTGCCTCCCCCAGACGGGGGGGTGATCCTGGGCCCAGGGGCTCCCGGTGCCTTCTGCCACCCCGCAGGCCCCGCGGCTCCCGGCAGGCAGGCGGCCGCCCTCCGGCACGGCGAGGGAAGGGAAGGAGGAAGAGCAAAGCGATTCTGGAGCCGTGAAAATCCTTGCTTTCTCTCTGAGGCAGGGAGCTGTGGGGCAAACAGAAGCAGCCAGGTGCTTCTAACATGATGTTTGTCAAACAATCTGATTTCAAGCTTCACTGGAGTAGTCCCTCAGCAGCTGCTTTAATCTACCGCAGCGCTTCTCCCCCGCAGCAGGCTGCCTTCCCCTCGGCCCTCCTCGTGCTTCCAGCGGGACGGCGATCCCCCGGGCGCAGAGACCTCCACCCGGCCCGCAGCAGCTCCCCTTGTGAGCCTCACCACAGCACGAGCCGAGCAGGGCCGGAGGCTTCCCAGAGGAGCTGCGAGAGGAGAAGGGCTTTAGCCTCTTGCAGGCGACAGCACGGCCCTCGGTGCAGAGGTGGGTGTCAGCGAAGGCAGCCTCTTCCCTCCGGGCTGGGGAGGAAATAACTCCTCCATCCGCTGGGTCGTTAGTGCCACCAGGGCTGGCGTGGCGTTGTGACACCCTAACGCACTCACCCTTGTTTCTTCTCCTTGCGAGGTGATGCAAAAGAGCGGTGCGTGCTCCTCCGCTACAACGGTAACAGGTGAAAGAGGGATCTGGGGAGCAGGATCTAGGAAGCTTTTGGGGATCCCTCTGCTTTAGCACCCTGGCTAACTGCTGGCTCACCCGAAATGCCCCAGCCTTCCGATCTCCCTCCTGCCCACGTCTCCACTCCAAGTATTTTTAATTGTTCATCCATTTCTGCCTGTCAGCTCCTGATGCTGGGGACCTAACAGCCACGGGATGGTCCTTCCAAAAGAAAACGTTGAAAAAACATCTCCTATCATGTCAGAAAAATGGATTACTGCTTTTACTTGCTACCAAGGGGCACCAATTAACGGAGTAAATGCTAAATGCCTAGAACCAGGAGGCACAACTGTGCTGCAAGTGCCAGTTAGGAAACGATACCAAGAAGCTGCCAAATTGCACAGCAGAGGCGGCTGCACGCCGGTGTGGCGCGGCAGGGCAAAGGCAAAGCCTTGCCCTGGGCTTGGCGAAGGACTGCGGACGTCGAGGTACGTGGGACACAGGAAGCTGGGCTTGCAGTGAGTGGGGGAAAAGCAGCAGCAGAACAAAACCGCAGCAGTGAGGAGGGGAGGGAGAGGAGGACAGCGCGGTGACTGCAACCTCCTGCGAAGGTCCCTCGCACCTCCAGCCCCCGGCATGACTGCGGGCACCCACACATGGGGCCACAACTCCCCAGGGCCACCCCGCTCCGGAGCGCGGCTCCCTGACCCCGGGGAGGCAGAGCAGAAGACGCACGACGCCTCAGTTCACATCTTAGCCGGGTCGGCGTCCCCGTCAGCACGAGCCACCGCCGCCGGTGACACTAATTGGTGTCTCGCTGCCGTGACGGGGTGAGGAGGAGCCGAGAGGCCTCCCCCTTCCCCGGTGCCCTCAGGTCGGGGCCAGGAGCCCCGGCGGGAGCTGGCGGTGCCACGGCGCGCGAGGCTCGCTCCGCAAATAAAGAGCATCGCTATCTGGAGCTGTCGAGCCTGCGTCACTCACTGCAAGAAGCAGGGGGGGAAGCCGGCTGCCAGCTTAAACCAGATTTTGCTGGTAGGAGCACCACCACAATCCAGGCTCTCGGGGACTTCGCAAGGGAAGCTGCAACGTTGCGAGCTGCGCCCGCCGTCGCCTGGTTGGGCTCGGAAGAAGGGCAATTAGCACGCGCGTGTGTGTTTGCACGAGCCCGCGGCGCAAACGTGTACAGTAAACAGAGCGAGGAAGAAAGACCGGTGTTGGAAGCTCCAAGCGGCAGCTAATTGCAAAAAATGATCGTGCGAGTGAGAATAAAGCGGAGGATGGAATTACCTCCTTCTTTCTGGGAGGGAGAGGGGGGCAGGGAACGAAGCGCACGCACCCCCTGAGCGATGCCCAGGAAGAATGACGCTGCTCGTGACAAACGCGCTTTCCTGGTTCCGTGAAAAATCTGACATAATGGAAGTACCTTGGATGCAATTACCGGCACTTGTTTAGCGTGGTAGGGCATTGCACTGCCACCGGGCTCGCTCCTCTCTGCTCCCAATTAGCATGCCAAGTGCTCCAGCCACACACATGGGCTCACGGGTTAGGGATTGGCGCGGAGGAGCAGCAACCAGCTACCTGCCCTCCAATGAGGGAGCGAGCGACGTGCTGGAAAGCTCCGGCTCCCTTCATTTTACATCCTCCCATCCCTATCACGCTCTTTTCCTCCACTCCTCCAGGGTCTCTGGAGGCAGCGATAAAAACCGCAAACTCCCCCTCTCTCTCTCAGCTGGTCTCATTCACGGCTCATGGCAGACCCGGTTTCCTCTGGGGACTCACTAATGAAGACGGCCAACGTTAATCTCTTTCCCCCTCCCTGACGGGTCGATTTATAGTTCCACGGAGAGTCCTGGATTGCAGCCAGAGGGCTTGACACATTCTTCTTGTTCCAAGACGGAAGGGGGGGAGAGACCGGCTTGCGTGCACACACACACACACAGGGAAGACACACGCATTTATGATTTGGATGGAGCTGGAAGAAGCAGCTGGAACGCCTGTTTACCTGTTCCGAAACAGCGACCGAAGGGAACAGTAACCAACCGTGCCTCTGTGCCTGCGTGTGTACTCCAAACACCTCCGTGTTTCCATAGCACCTCTTCCAGCCCAAAGACCCCGACTCGCAGGGATCACTCCCTCATCGCTGGGATGAAATAAGGCATGGGTTGTGTGCCAGCAGCATTACCCGTGAGTCATTAGGAGAGGAAGCAAATGATAACTTCTCCAGGATGAGCGGCAGGGGGAGGGGACATTTTAGATGGGCAGCAAGTAATGAACTGGAATCGGGCCAGGACGCTGAGGTTATTTTCCCCTAATCTCCTGAAAAGTGCAGGGGGATCTTTAACAATCGATGGGTCGAGGCCTCGGCTTCGCATCCCGGCCGCGAGAGGCTCCGGCGGTGGCGCGGCTCCTCCGAGCAGGACACTGGTGCACCACCAGGGCTCACCCGCAGAGACGCGCGCACGCCTGGGACCCTGCACCTCCCTCTGCAGCGCCGAGCGGAGTCCCTCGGACCCGCAAGTCTGAAGTTGCCACCTCCAAGGGACCTAGAAGGAAGGAAAAACTTGGATTTTTTATCATCATGATTCTTATTTTACCACCATCTCCTCCTCCCCGGCGCCGTTTTATTTTCCCCCCCCCGGCTCGGCGTTCCTCGCGCGGTTCCCCTGCCCGGCTGCACACCTGCCTCGGCGATGCCAGAACAGCTCCGCTAACAGGGTCAGGCAGTGAGCTACTGCCGCAGAGCCGCGGGGGAGCGCAGAACGCTGCCTTTATTCCTGCCAGACCTACACATCACCTCCTCGCCCCCGCCCCTCAGGAGCCAGGCGGCAGATTTAAAAGGGGGCACTGTCAAGTCACTGAGGCCCCTTACTCGGCACGCGGAGAAGCGGCCTTCGCAAAGCTCGGTGGAAGCACGCTCCCCTTCCATCTTTAAGTCATCTCGAAGGCTTCAATTGCTGAGCTGTAAGCCACGATGCAAAAGAGCACAGACAAATAGATGGGATCAGATATGAGACTGCCCAGACGCAGAGCTCCACTCGCCAAGCCGACTGCAGAGCAAAAATAGAAACGATGGCCGCACGTAATTACAGTATTTTACATTTCCACTGCACTTTCCATCCTGAAAGATCCCGAAGAGCGCACGCATGTGCACGCATGTGCACACAGGAGGCAGGACACTGGGAAAATTCACTTGCTTGTGAAAGAGACCAAGAAAATCACGGTCCAGTAATAACAGCTTGTACTGAACCAAGGCTTTCATTAACGCGCACACACACACAGAAAATCATTATAATGGGAAACGAGACTAAGCCAAGCCACAGCAATCTGTAGATCAGCAGCTCCAGCACTTCTGCTGCTGCTGCTCTGAGTTTCCCCCAAAACAGATTAGAAACTGAGCTTTTATTAGCTCTCGCCCTCTGCTTCCCAGCAAAGCCCAAGGTGCCAATTCCACTTTGCTACTACAGGGCAGGGGCAGCTCCGCAGCCGTCAGTCCCCAGCCCTTCCTCCTCCTGGCAAGCGCTCTGCAGCCCGTACGAACACGTCCTCCAGCCCCACGGGTCACCACAGCTGGCAGAGCATCCGAGCAGGAGCAGCGAAGCCGGGGCTGCTGCCCCCAGCGCTCCTCTGCTCTTCTCCCCTGACAAAAGAGCCAAAATTGGGTACAAAGACCTTTTCTCCACTTGTGCACCACCCAGGATGCTCTGAGTGTGGATTAAAAGGGCCAGGGGAAAAAAAAAAGGAGGCTGGTAGGCCAGCAGGAGCAGAGACGTGACAGTGGCAGAAACCTCCAGCTTTATCAGGAGGCTGAGAAGCAGGGGAGAAAAGAGCAGGCTCCAACTTCGGCCTCATCCCGGGGTGCCGGGTCTCTCCCTTCTCTCTCCCACGTGTCTGTGGCAAGTCAGTTTTGTGCTCCACACATTGAAGATCTCAGAGCCATCTTAAACTCCCATCTGAGCACACAGGCATTGTGGTGGTGACTTGTGGCCAAGCGAGTAAAGAAGGGGGGAAGTTAAAGAGGAGACAGAGAAGAAGGCTGCTCGGAAGGCAACACGAAAAGAACCTATGGGGCAGGAAGAAGGAAAGAAAAGTCTGAGGTTATGAAATGATACAACAGCCAAGATTATTTGTGTGTGTGTAAAACAGGAATTTCACCATCAGTGCAACGCAATCAAGCATAATACACAACTACCTGTCCAGGAAGGAGCTCGCTGGCCAGCAGCCTTAGTCCTTAAATGAGCACGAGGCTGACACGCTCCTGATGCCCCTCCGATCGCTCAGCGTGTGCTGCAGCCACGGCCGAGGCTCAGCAAACGACCAGCACGTGCCCCTCTCGGCGGAGATTTTGGGGAAGAAAGAGATTTTGTCAAGGACACTGCAGCAACGCCCTCCCCTGTACTTAGGGAAACAGCTATGGGATTGCTAATGTCCAGAGAGGACTCGAGGTTTTAATAAGGTCACATCTGAAAGAGCCCCACATAATAAGCTGCATGGAAGTCAATTTATCGACCGCAGCACACGGGGCTAAGACAGGCCTGCCGGGATTCAAAGTTGTGGTTGCAGGGCGCATAGGTAATTCATACCTGATGCTCGAGGCCAGCCCCTCTGGCTACAAACGGGAGACCAAGGTGATTTCTGAAATTTCATTTAGTTTAATAGCCCGGTACATTATTCAGGAACGCGAGGAAGGGCCTGCTTAAAATCTGATCTTGGTTTTGACAACGTGACTCCAGCAGCAGCTCCGTGAGCGGGGACACGGCCGGTGCTCGGCTGGCTCAGCAGCAGCCGCAACCGTCCCCACGAGCCAGGGGACGCAACTCACGGGCTGCAGGGTCCCAGAGAGGGGGCAGAGCGAGCAGGGGCAAGCTTGGGACGGAGAATTATTAAGTTAACGAAGAAAGCTCCTTGCTATCCCATTGGGACACCCCGGATGGACCTCAGTCGGCCATGTCAGCTGCCTTCCCCCAGCCGTGTCCGCTCCTCTCCCTGCGTAAGGGAACTGAGCACAGCAGTCACGAGTCTCCTTTCTCCTCCCAGGAGCAGCACGCCCACCTTCACCTGCATGAACATCAGCGAGATACTCTGAGACCCTCCCCACTGAAATGATGAAACCACAGCAGTGTCTCCAGCTCTGCCCTAGCAAACAGCTAGAAAGAAACAAAACCGCGTTGCACAGCCCATGCCCGTAAAGCCTACAAAAAGGCAGAGTGACGACAACCTACCTCAGCAGAGGGGATGTTTCAGCATCGCGAGGTTGCCAGAGATGACCTTAAAATAATCTTAAAAAATAAAAATAGGGGAAGAGTGCCTGTGATTTTGTGGTTTGGTTTTTGTTTGGTTGGTTTGGGGATTTTATTTTTAAAAACGCTACATAAAGAACTACAAAACAACAACACAAAGAGGGCCATTTCCCTTACCTCCCCTGCCTTTCCCATCTAGAGATGAGAGGCTTTTCACAATCAGAGGACCAAGAAATGATGTCCTTAACGGCGAGAAACTGAAAGCCGTGATGTTGAAAGAAAATGGGATCCTGTTCAGCCCCTGACAAATTCTGGTTGGTCTTCACGTACTTTTACTAGTATCTATATAAAGACTTTTATTTATTCAGTTGTTTTAATCTGAAGACAGCTAGCAGACAGAAAACTCTCTTACCTACAATTAAAGTATTAGAGCTCACAGAAACATCCGTTATACCTCAGCAGCAACTAAGCCAAAAAAAAAATTAAAACACAGAGCACACGTTACTCTCTATTGTAGACTTAGATGTACCAGGCTTGATGACAGTACCATTTTTTAAATCTACCATGGCAGGGTTGGGGGGGAAATAAATTGGTACAAGCCCCACATGAAACAAACTCTTTTTGGGTCATCTTTAAAACTAATCTGGACACTGCACTAGAAAGCACGCTTAAGGAGACAAACAAAAACCTCCCAACTGTTTTATAATCATATTATCAGTCCAAGAGGCCTGAGTAAAAATAATACCGTGTGACCATATTAGTTGCCTGTTATTGTTGGCTACTCAAGGAAAGTAGGGCTTCAGCAATCCAGAATTTACAGGACTGGGCGCCTGGTGGGTCTCTGGTTTTGGTTTCGTGCCAATTCACATTCACTCATGCTCTTGGATAAGTCACGATGCCGTCAGCAACTCCAGCCCAGCTGGAAAACTGGGTTAAGAAAGCAGTGGACGCTCGCAGAAAACTAGGGCTTGCCTGCACGGGGACACACAGGGAAGTCACGCTGAAGTCCTTTAAGCAGGTGGGTAAAATGGCATTAAAGCCCTGCGTGGACAGACACACACAGGATGCAAATGTGTCCCTGATACAACTACTAGGTTTTCCCTAAATCAGCTGGAAGTTAATTTAAATCTCAGTAAGGGTATGGTCAGATCAGCAAAACACTGCAGTCAGCGCAGGCTAACAAGTTCCCGTCCTCTCCGTCAGATCTGGGTGACTCACCATATGTGCTTCCAGCCTTCTGCAATGCACGGGACCCGTCGGTATCCTCCGAGAAATCTCCCACAAACTGTTTTTGTGCTGCTTACAATCAGAGGGGACACCTTGGCTCGGAGTCAGCAATCTGGTACGTTGGCAGGGGCAGGCTACAAAGGATGTCCCTAGAGCTGCCAGTCTAGCACCATCCCCTGGCACCAAAATTAAATAGACGGTCACATTTTTAATTTTCCCCCCAGATATAAAGACAGAAACACAGCTGCTGGGGCCCTGCCTTGGGAGATGTGGCCACCAGGAAGGGGCAATTAAGCGACAGCGGGTCATTTTCCAGCACCACGGGCACTTGAGGGAGAGCAGAAACCAGGCAGGGGCTCCTGGAAACCCTCACACAGCCAACCCGGAGCTGCACGACCGAGAAGGTCGAGGTGAAGCAGCAGCCCTGAGGCCTGGAAGGTGCCCGCGGCCCAACCCGCGCCCTGGGGGGGCACCCTGGTTCCCCTCCCTCCCCAGCCTCCACCCCTAGCGTAAACCCTTTTATTTCTCCTCATAAAAGCGGTGATTATGGCAGAAAAATCTCTCCCCCGCTGGAGGTACCAGCGCCTGAGACAGCCGCTCTCCTGACGATGGCAGGCGGTGGAATATTCCGGAACGGGAGAAAGATCTGGGGAGGGGCTGGGGAGAAGGCACCCAGGATCCCATCTTCTCCCTCCCCCGGCCAGCCCCCTCTCTCTGCAGCAGATCTCATCCGTACCACCAGGATTTCGGTGACATTTTCCTCCGCCCCCCTCCCGTCGCCTCTGCGGGCTGAGCGCAGCCGAGGGTGCAGGGGAACACCGCGCGGCTCCGCTTCCCTCGCGGGCTGGACAAATAAGTCTTCAGCTAGCCACATGCAAGCCATTAAAAATATATTAACATACCCAGCAGGGGCTGTCACTTTTTCTTTTCTCCCCCCTCTCCCCTTTCCTTAAACGCGGAGAAGGAAGAAATCTTGCCACAGTAACAAGGGGTTTTCATCAAGTCTCATTACCTCGAGCACAGCCGCGCACCACAGCCCCCACAGAGAACAGCCCCGGGCTCCCGCTGTCATTAAAGGCACGAAGATCTTAAACAAAAATTAAACCCAGGACAGCATGAAGCCGGGAGCGCACGGACGGTAAGGAGGGAAGGGTGCGTGAAGGCAGAGCGGGGCAGCCGAAGGACGGGGAGCCCCTCGTGGCAGCGGGGCGAGGCGGGAGGGACGCGTGGGGTTTGGTGCTGGCACCCGGGGCCACGCTCCATTTCCCAGACAGAGCGAAACAGCAACATCCCCTCACGCTAAGAAGGCTCAGGGCTAAACTAGAGAGGCAATTAAGATCAGGGAAGAGGCTTTTTCCAGGCGTGGGATGCTGCCCAACAGGGACGACTTCGCACGCCCCGACACACATCCACGGCTGCTCCAGCAGGGCCCAGCAGCGGCAGCTCTGCGCCTCAAGCAAGCCGGGTGCTGTTTTGGGACGAGGTTTTGAAGGATGGGAGGCAGCAATTCAGCATTAAACCAAGGGATTTCTGAACCAGAGGGGTGTTAGTCAGAGGGCTTTCAAGGCAAAGCGTCCTTACCCTTAAACTGTTGTTTCTCAAGTATCTCTCTGGGCTAAGCGGCTTTCCTCGCCGCCCCAACTGCTTTAATCCAGACCAACCCCCTGCTCCAGGCCGGCACGCAGCAGCACATTCATCTGGCTGCATGGGCGGCTCAGGACAAGTAGCAGGGGCTGCCGAGAGAAACATGCACAGAAACACCCTCAGAGCCACCAGGCACCTCACCTCGCCCTGGGAGAGCAAGGCAGGGCGCGCAGACCCCAGAGGAACGGAGGGCGGGGAGGAGGGATATTTCACCAGCGACTGAAGGGAAAGAGGCGACCTGAGCCGAACAGGATGTAAAAATAAAGTCTGGTGACAGCGTGACCGTGTTTTATGCACCTCCAGCTGAGACACAAGTTTATTTCCCCCTTGGGAATGAGGAAGGCAAAAACGATCTCTCTTGAGGAAGCAGCAGAACAAGGAAAAGCAGAGCTGTGCAGAAGAGCCGAATGATGGTGAAGCACTGACGAAAGGTGCTCGTTCTGGGGAGCAAGGAGGACGGCAAGCTGAGGAGCGGGGACTGTACGTGGGCACCACAGAAATAAGTCCTGGCAGAGCAGTGAGGAGCAGAAGGGAGCCAGGACGTGAACTGGGCGACACAGAGAGACCAGCCTGCGGCAGAGGAAGGCACCGGGGGAAGCAGTGAGGAAGCTACTTCAGGTCTCTGAGGTTTATAACCGTTCCAGCTGTGAATGGTTTAACAGGTCATCATCTGCACAGTTCATGCACCCTCTAGCTCTGCAGTAATTACATCCATTCTGTACAAAGACAGACACGTCACATAATGAGGTCTACCAATATCACAGAGGCACACAGGAGAGTAAGCAAAATGTCCGACCATACTAGGAACAGACCCAAACCAGCTCCGATTTGATAATGACGTGACACAAATCAGATATATTCACCTCTGCACTGAAACCTGAAAGCACTGAAACCCGCTCTACTCATCCTGTCTTGGGAAGGGCATATGAGGAACCAAAGGAGTTCAGGAAGTGGCAGCAAAGAAAGAGGTTCTGGAAGACAGCAAGTGACGTTCACACATGCAAAACAACATATATGTGCTAGAGAGGGGGGCGAAAATGTGTGTAAAAAATAAAATAAATCTAGTGCAACCAGACTATTCCTACATAGCATGGCTGTGGCACTCCCCTCCCCAGGAAACCCATCCATCCCCTCACAGCCACCACAACCTGGTGGTAGCTGCCCTCAGCCACGGGAGAGAACCACCACTCGAACAGGGAGCACGGCAGACTCTTCTCCTACTCATGCCAAAGCCGACGAGCTTCACCACAGAGCCTCACGGCTGGCACCTCT
Source organism: Nettapus auritus (assembly GCA_011076525.1). Classification (NCBI taxonomy): domain Eukaryota; kingdom Metazoa; phylum Chordata; class Aves; order Anseriformes; family Anatidae; genus Nettapus; species Nettapus auritus. Next base: position 42,805,652 of record CM021765.1, read on the forward strand.
ACAGCCTCGCAGCGGAACGGCTTGGCTGGGTTACTCTCTGACCCACTTCAACGCAGACAGCACAAACACCGTGGTGTAAAAGAAACGCAGAGCCCTGCTTTAAAATAATGGCAGGGATACGCTGGAGTCTCATCCCTGCTCTGGAGTTTGACAGCAGTGTAATTAGGTCAGGGGATAGCTGTGTTGTAACAGATTCCTTGGACTTGGCTCCATCCAAGGTAGACACGCACACGAATGCTGCATCAGCTTGTACTTGCTGCCTTGCCAGCAGCCTGGATTCTTGAAATCCTGCTCCAAGAGGCTAGCATGCCTCGCATCGTGACCCAGGCCCTTGATGTGGGCTCCCAGCTCCACGCTTCTGTGCCTGTCTCTGGAAGCGGTGCTCGGGACGGCGGGGATGCAGCCAAGGACCGCGGCCTGCCGCCAAAACAGGCAGCAATGCCTCAGGAGGAGGAGGAGGAGGAGGCGGGCAGCGCCTGCAGGAACGGTGCAGGCTGAGGTCAGCCCAGCGACCGAGGGCTTCACGCCCATGAGTAATGCGTAATCAAGAAATGTTTCCTGACAGTGAAGCCTATGAGAGCGCGGAACTGGCTGCCGGGGGAAGCGGGACAGGCCTCATGCCGCCACCTCTGCGAGGAGCGACAAGGCAGGCAGCAGAGCGCAGCGCCCCGGGGCTGGCAGGACAGCCCCACCAGGTGCCTCACGCAGGAGCAACAGCCACGTAAATCCCCTCCGCGCTCCTAAAGCATCCCCGTCACCACCACCCACCCCAGGCTCTGCCAGCACTGCCTCCTGCGAGGCTGCCCCACACACTGCATCATTCTCGTGTTGGAAGGGACGGGTCTTTTGGCCCTACACCAGGTCACTGAGGTGTTTTACGCTGCCATCCTACCAACGGCTGCATCAGAGCAACCGATGCAATGACAGCGATGGGAGAGGACAGGAATGTGAGGTGGAAGGTAAGGAAATAATTTCTTAGGCCATGCTGTCAGTACCTTTACACCAACCGTCTGCACGTGAAGTCATGCAAAGAAAGGCAGTGGAGGATGCAACTCAGGTGAAGGGGGTGAACTAAACCATGATTTGGCACGGTCACACTTGTGAGGCTGGACATGACGAAACACACGTGGAAAAGATCTTCACGTACAGCAGAGAACACCCCTGTCTGAAATACAGCTGGTATCAAGTAAGTTTCTTAGACACTGTGCTGGCATTAGTGTTTCAGATCTGAAGGACTGGCTTGCCATTGGTGTAAAGTTCAATTGTTGTCCCTTAACATTTCACTTTCTACTTTTTTTTAAATAGGGTAAAGATCAGCTTGGTTTTGAACTGTTCATTTTCACAGGAACCCATACTATGCTCACATTTAAACCTAGCAGAAGACTCTTATTATTTTCCCCTTTTTTCTTTCTTTCTTTTTTTTATTTGGGGAGGGGCAGGGAAGGAGGTGTTAAGAACATCACAAAGTTCAAAATTAATGTCTCAACTTGTAACACACTTCCCCCTCTCCCACAGCGCTGGTTGCAGGAGCTACCCACGGGCTGACACTCCTCACGGAGCTCCATATGGTTCTGCTTCCCTTGATTTTTCCTCAGCCTGACACGCTCTGGCACTGCTCAGGTTTTCCTGGTCCTTGGGAAACAGGAGAGAGACTCCAACAATTCCAGCTTCTCCTTCCTTTGTTTTGACAGAGCTCCCCCTGCACCATCTACAAAAAACCTATTGTTACGGCAAAGCATACAGGCAAACTTGTTTGCACATCGCCAGTGCTGTGGAATTTTGCACACTGTGTTTAGTGTTGGTAACAATTACTTACATTGCATTAGCGCTGAAGGACCTCAGCAATAGCAGGATCCCTTCCACTCAGCACAAGGTACACACAGGGCAACAAATGCCTGCGCCTGACGAGCATGATGTAGCAAAGATATTTCATTTGAGACAGAAAGGCTTCAAAATGGAGTGCCATTTTAAAGCACCCGTAAGTTGACAACATTTTGTACAATTATCACAAACCACTCAAAGAAAGGCTCCAGCATACCCAGGGAGCACCGTGTACTCACCATAACTCAGCAAGTGCTTTTTGCAGCTCCCTTCTACACTCAGTCACGAAGGATATAGATCATTACAGCCTCCAGCTATGGAGCTTTAGCTCATGGAGTAGCAGCTCACACTTTCAGCTCTGGAGATCCCCAGTTCAATCTGCTGCATGTCAGCCAAGAGGGCAGCTGTCATATAATTACAGCCACAACTTTGCATGTGAAAAAAGTAGGGAGAGCGAACAGAGATCTTATTATAGAATTCTGGTTGCAACCTGCTGAACAGCTCCCTATTTAAAGTAACTTCTCGTAAAGAGGAGGGAGAAAAGGGGGAAAAAAAGAGAGAAAAAAAAAACCTCTTCCATTCAGCTTCCCCATTTTCTGTATTTTGCAGAAGAAATCAGTGATGCTTTGCGAAAAGTCCTTTGTTACAAATGCACAGGTATATTAGATGAAGTACACAAGTGCAGGGCCAGGAGTGAGGCTCTACGCCCTTATCAGCTGGAAAAAAAAAATAAAAAATTCTCATTGCTGAAACCATCTGAAGTCCAAGACAATATCTTAGTTTCTTTCTGAGCTGTAACCATTCACCAGCAGCCAAGCCAATTGGATTTGCAATTTAAGTATTCTAATTTAGGTTCCAGAAATCTTAACTTAGTTACGTCTTGTTTTCTTCAAACTGTACATACAAGCTCTCAGGAAGACTTAATGCAGAGAATCTGGGAGGAGGGTATTTTTGAACTGCAAAGGTAAAAACTACGGCAAAAAATTCAAACCTCAAATGAAAAGATATTTTAATGAGCGCAACACAAAACAATTAGACCAAGTTTCTTCTTATCCATTAATCTTTCCGCAGATCCTTCTGCACACACTCGGCAATTTTTGAGCCAAACTTTTCTCCAAGCCAAGATGTTCAAAAACAGAATTTTAAACAATGCAATCCAGTTAAAAAAAATAATAATAATAAAAAAAAAGAAAAAGCACATTCATTTTCCAACAATTATTCTAGAAATCTGTGTTTCTCAGCCAGACATTTCCAGGTTTAAGATACAGCTCCAATTCTTTGCAGAACATTCTCCTCTGCTAGAAAGTCCCATCCATCCGTCAGTCCATCTGCAGTGCAGAACCCATGTCACCAATTCCTTGCCGTGAATCAACCGCCTTGGACCACCAACGCTAGCTCTCCCACTCCTTGCAAAACACTCACCTGCTTGCTACGTATCACTCCAAGTAAACTGCTCTGACCCAAACTGCTCAGTACCTGCGGGAATACTTGCTGAAACACCAAGCAGCTCGTTCATGCACACTACACCTTCAGAACTGCCCAGAACTGGCAGCGCTTCCGACGGGATGTGAAGGAGAAGGACCCGGCAGACCATCGAGCTGAAATGCATTCAGGCAACAGCTAATACAAAGCAAAAGCCTGCAACAGTGAACTCCAGAATTCAACACAATCACGGACCTGCTAGCAGTTTGTGTGTAAACCGAGTGAATCCTCTGGTGACATCCTCTCATCAGCCTCGTTTCTGAAGACCTCTGAAGACCTCAGAGTCCTCTGCTCCTCGCCTCAGGCAAGACCCGCTCAGGAAACACACAAACCCTCCGACCAGCTCTCCCCCTTTAAAAAAGAGCGAGGGGGAGAATCAAGGACACGAAGCCCAGTTTTGAAGGAAGCTATGTGCGTGCAGCGTAGAAACATTTGGGACTGATTGCACACACATGCACAGCAAAAGCCTGGCTGGATTCATCACCCAGGAGGGACCCATAAAGGCGTCACCTCTCCCTCACCGTCTGCAAGCAGGCAAAGCTCAGCAGCATCTGAACCACCCTTGCTGCAGAGTCCAATGCAAGCAGTACAACCGTACGCAGAGATCACTGAAACGAGACACCGCTAGGCTATTTTCTGGTATTATTTCTGTAAATTTAGCACTGCTAAAAGGCTCCAGATAGACGCTCTCTGGAGACTGAAAGCCTTTGCCTACCCTGAGAAGATATGCAGAGAGAACTGCAGCAAAGCAGAGACACGCTTTTCTCATCTCCCCCAGCCTGCCGAGGCTGAAATGACTGACAACAGTCCAAAATGAGGGACACACATAAATTATTAATATTGCACTAGTAGTCTCACTGTTGCCGTGACAGTCTAAAGACTTAAGAGAGGCAGGCCCTGCAGGGAAATATTACATTACTTCAAAATCATTCATTCAGGAAGCTTACATACCGAGGAGGAAAGAATCATTCTGCAGCGAGCTCTATCGAAACCCTCAGTTTTAAGACCCTTCCTTTCTGAGGCAAAAGCAATTTCAACGAGAACGGGAAAGCAACGCAAAACACCAGGAACTCTGCATTTCAAGCGAGCGCCACGGGAGCAACGTTATTTCCGGACACAAACCCCAACACGCTTCTCCTTCCTGACCTGGGAAGCCCACCCTGCTTCTGAGAGCTGGAGAAGTGTTTTGTCTCCGCAGCCACTCCGCTGAGACAGCCGAGCGCCGTGCCAGTCAGGGATAATGGGCGCTGCACGCTACCACATGGACGGGAGCCAAAAAGCCACTTCGGTTTGCTGCTCGGGCTGGAGGGACCCCGTGCTGGAAGAGCGCGAGGCTCCGGCTTCACATTCTCCCAGACCTTTTATCTCCTTCCAGGTTTCATGCCATACCTGCTGCCGCAGCAGCCAAGAACCCGTAAAACAGCATATAAAAAGATGTGGCTTCCTACAGACCGCTTTTTTCTTCCTCTCCCCTGTTGCGAGGGGAATGGCTTATGTTGGGGTATTGGTCCATTTTACGTTGATTTCTAGAACTGGGACAAATGAACTGAACTTTGACTTTAAAAAAAAAAAAAGTTAAATTATTTTTGTCTCTTAGTAATCAGAATAGATTTGCTTTTCATTTAAAACACAAAAATCCCTTCCAACAATATTTGAAATTTTTTCCTTGCCAAAACCCCACAAAGACTCAAGCTTTCTGATAACATTTTGAAAATTAGATGCACGACGTTATTCCATACCAAAAAAAGAAAAGAAAGCAGCAATTTTTCAAACAATAAACTAGACCATTTTAAAAGCTAGCATTTTCTAGTAAAAATTCTTGCATTAAAAAGAAAAAAAAAGACAGTTTTCAGTAACTCTAAACAATGATGGGGGGAAAGAAAAAACGGATCCTACCCCCAGCTGGATGGCATTCCTCTCTTTGGGCGCAATGTGGTAGCATTTGACTGACGCATCTGATCCATTCCAAAACTCCAGGCGATGTTTTAATCATCAATGGGCAGAATCCTATTAATTTTCAGGGGAAAAAAAAAAAGAAAAACAGAGTAGAATATGGAGACAGGACACAGAGCACCTGGCATTTGTCTAGCAGATCCAGCTGATTTAGCCAGGTCTGTAATTACCAACAGATTAAAGAATTAGTTGGTGGCAGAAATTGCCATCTACCAGTGCAAGCCCCTTCCTCCCCTCCACCCTCTTTCCGCCACCTCAGCCCAACCCGGTCTCTCAACACGGCTTGAAACATCAGTCCCGTACCAAGGGAAATGAAATAGGAAGAGGGAAAGGAGTGGGAAGAGACAAAACATGGTGAATAGGGATGGCACAGGAAACGGCATGCGAACAAGAGCGTGTGCTGGCCCCTGCGGTGGCAGAAAACGGGAGGTCATGCAGGAGGAGGCAGGAGAACAGATTTGAGAGGCGAAGGTTCAAGTGGTCCCTGAGCTCGGGGGCAAGAAATGGCAGCAGGCAGTGCAGAGCGAGCCCCAGCACGCACAACGCGCTCAGCCCTCAGAAGCAACAGCACGCCAGGCAATCCTCTTGCCAGGTGGCTGCTGCAATTGGCATTTTCATCATCAGTGGGCTTGATAAAGGAAAGGCAGCAGGAGCCCTCCACATTAAACGAGGCTTCCCAGCCTGCCCATGAATTCATTTTGCTACCAGCCAAACCTAAACCCACCAACATCAACCACTCGTGCTCTGAAATAAGCCTCCACTTACAGCCTTGCACCAACTTCACTTCAGTGCTGATGAGCACCGCAAGCCCTCAGGACCAGCCAACGTACGAGGCGGCACAACCCCAGGAGGATTTTACCTGGCCAGAGGACCAGAGTGGGCAGCGTGACCCCATGGGACCAGCCCACGTCCCACCCCAATGGCCTGGTGTTGGGCACCTTCCCACCTGCGGGGCTGTTGGTAGAAAAACGCAGTCACCCACAGGGAATGGGGAGCATTAATAAATCATGTATCACTGCGGGAGTCTTACAGTGGGCTGGGGGGCTCCAGAGTGAGCGACGAGCAGGGTCTGCCACCAGCGTGCCCACCCCACAGCTCCTGGCCATCACTCAGGCTGCCCCAGGTCCCGCACCTTGAAGATAAGGATGCAGACCTCACGTTTGAGGTGAAATGGTCACAGGGAGAAGGACAGACTGCCAGCCCCCACAAGGGCTGTACGGCTGCAGCTCGCACGTCCATTAGGATCCCCAGAGCACGCGGCGTCATGCCCAGCCTGACTGCATTTGTAACCAACCCTGCCGGCCTGTCAGCAGGCCCTGAACCCTGGGACTTCAGCGGGGAGAGCACGAGCCTCTGCCTCACGCGCTAAATAATTAAACTCTGTGGGAGCAGCAGCAGACTCGTAAAACTCGTACACAGACCGAGCCAGCCATTAATGGGGGTCAAAGATGAACGCGCTCTCTCTCTGTCTCTCTTTTTTTTTTTTTAAGTGTGCTTTGATGCGTGGGGAGAGCAGTGAGAGGAGATGTTCATTACCCTCTCCGGTACCCAAGGCATTTTTCCTGACTGTCGACGCCTCCTCCTCCCCCTGGCACCCTGTGCTGCTGGCAGTCACCCCCCCGGACAGCCAGAGACCACCACAAGGTGTGCTGAGGTGACACCTCGTCACCCACCAAGGTGTGCTGAGGTGACACCTCGTCACCCACCAAGGTGTGCTGAGGTGACACCTCGTCACCCGCCGGTAGGGCAGCGAGGGACCTTGCTGCTGGCAGCTCTACCAGTCCGTGCCACCAACAAGGCCTGGCCTTCAGGCGGATGCCTCTGGCTGGATTTCTAGGGCCAGCATGACACTGGAAGTCACACACACCACAGCCGTGTGGCCGGGCATGGAGGGGAGGCCGGTTGCATCCACTGGGACCATGGATGATCAGAGATCAGAGCCAACGCTGGGAGCTGCCACAGGGAGGTCGGCGGGAAGGAAATGGAAGCCCCCTCACAGGCAGGGGGAGGCAGCAGGAAAGGCAGTTTGAGAGAAAGTCGCAGGACCCAACCCACCCCTCCTGGCCTTAAAATACAAATAGACACACGTGAGCGCCTTACACGCTCTGCTTTGTTCAGACATTTCACAGTGAGCTCTGCTCTGCCCACGTCTTTTGCTTTCCGTCAGCCCACCCCAGTTTTGGAAATGGTAATTTCAGCTTTCCCTTAACAAAAAACAGCCGCGGGTGGGGAGAAGGGAAAGCGGGTTGTTTGGGGAAGAGGTCACCACATTGGCACGGCAAACTCGGGGTCCTTGGGTGCTCTGTGGAAGTGGAGCCCCTGATTCCAGCTGCCCGCAGGGCACTGTGCACCCGGAGGAGCTCCAGCGGGAATCCCCTTCACAAGGACAGCAAAGCAATAGCACCAAAAGGGCTTTGTGAGGGAAGAAAAGGACGTGGAAGAATGGGAAGAGCCCAGAGCCCAAGGAAAAGCTCATGTCGAGGCAAAAACACCCGCCTGCGGGGCAAGGCAACGCCCTCCCCAGCCCCCTGGGCTGCTGAGGCACCCGCTGACTCAAAGCAGGGTGCAGGTGTGCCGTGGCCTGGCTCCTTCTGGAAAGAAACCTCCCGGATCACTGCTAACGCGCCGAGAAAGCAGCTGGTGTAGCAGCCCTTAGCGGGCATGAAGGCCTGCAGCAGAGCAAAGCCAGCTTTTATTTATTATTTATACGTAGCACTGAGAGACGCCTGGGTTTTAAGGTCGTAGGACCTTCTTCCCGCAAACCCCAATACTTGCGCTTTCAGAGCGCTCACAGGCAACAGAAGCCCTCATACCACCCAGCACGGCAAAAGCAGCAGCTATGACTCCCATTATTCCTGGAAATAAGAGGGGAAATGGCTCGGGTTTTCCAGCCTCGGCTCCGCTTCCCTCCTGTCCTCTGGCTACAAGAGCCACAGCCAGCACCTGGGGCCGGGGTGCTCAACAGGACACTTTGCAGGGGGCTGAGCTCAAAATGGCAGTCAGCAATGAACAGGGCGGTGAGAAAGTCCACAAGAAACTGCAACGTAAAAACAAGTGCCTTCTCTTGCAAGAAACGACTCCATCGCATGGTTACATCCATCATCCCATATGCTGGGTCACGGCGGTGCCACGCGAGCACGCTGCTATTACCTGTTTGCAATCACATCTCGGTCAGTCTTTCTGCTTAATGCACGAAAAGCAGAGCTAATCAGATTCACTCCTTCTTTCTGCTTAATGTCTTCAGTTCCCAAGCAGGCTCTGCGCTGCTTCAATTGATGCTCAACTAACGCTAGCCAGGAGCACGCAGTGCAAAAGAAGATGGAACTACCTATTAATTTTAGCCCTTCTTTCCACCTATTACATCTGAAATTCCTTCTACACTTGAAGCTTTGCAAACAAGAGTCAGGAAATTCCCATTTCCCTCTCTACACCACACCCGGCTCATGCATCAGCTCCCTCCTCCAAGCTGCTCCTCCAGTGGTATCTGGGCAATTAATTACAGCACAGACCTACCAGGCTTTCCTCTCACCCTCAGGGACAGCTTTTTTTAGGTATTTCCTGTCAGGAAACCACCACAGCACAGTCTTGTGCTGGCACCGTAACATCCTCTCTTTGATGATCTATCCAAAGTGACCGCCACGTGCTCTCCTCCCTGTGTTCTCCACAGCACTACTTGATTACTGCAGTCCTGCACATGAACTCTAACACACCCTCAGCATTTCCAGACTGAGGACACGGCGGCTTCGAACAGGGCCCTGGCACGGCTGCTCCTCTCCTGCATTCTGCTGCCCTTTGTAAGGTGCCTGGAGCATTGCTGGAGTCAGCTGCGATGCCTTCACCTGCATCAGAGAGACCACCGCAACCATAAGGGCCCCAAACTGGGAAGATAACTTGAAAACTCAGCAGAAAGATGCAGGAGAAGGCTGGCGTGCAGCAACACCCATGATCACGAGCCAGGCTGAGCAGCGCAGGAGTCACCCATTGCAAGTACAATGGGAAGACTTGCCAGAACAGCAACAAAAATCAGCAAGTATTTACAAGAGATGAGAAAGAGATGTAGGTGGAAGGCAAAAGTGCCAGGATACATATCTCTATCCAGAAGGTATTTAAAAAAAAAAAAAAAATAGGAGACTGAAGTGAAGAAGGCGCAAGCAGCCCCCGCACCTGCACACAGCCCCCACCTGATACCCCCTGCATCAGCCAGATCAACGGCAGCTCCTGAAAAGACCCCAACTATCCAGCTCCTTCACCAGCATCTTCCTCGAGTCTGCACGCAAGTGCAAGGGGGTGGAAGAAAAACATACCTCTTAATGAGATTACTTAGTGTTTTCTCTACTGCCCCTCTCCTATAAACGTGGGGTGGGTTTTCTTGTTTGTTTTTAATAGTGCAGCTGGCTTATAAGCGTGTCAGATTTATAAAAACATATCTTTGAAAACAAAGACACTTTGTGCTCAGCACATCCAGTGGCACCATTATTTAATATCAATACGCTGGTTCTTTCCTTTATTCATTCCATCCCTGGAACAAACCCGCTGTAACAGCCACCCAGTGTATAATCTTCCCATGTAAAGCAACGCAACCCCACAATAATCCTTCTCTTCCCATAATGTCTTCAAATTCCAGTGAGAAGAATTTAGGCTTAAATGCTTAAAAAATAAGAAAGAAAAAAGAAAACTGCAGCAGGAAACAAATCTCTAACAACTCTCGAGTTGGAGCGAATTCCCCCATCCCTCCCTATTTCTGTTTGGAAATGGCTGCACAAACATCTCCAGTTTGTGCAACACACCAAGTGCAACCTGTCTCTCCCTCAGCTGGTCCACGCACGCATAGGCTCCCTGCACCCTGCTGCTTTTGGCAAACAACTCTTTAGTGGCATCATCTTCACCTCCACACTTTACAGAATTCAGTAGTCAGACACGTATCTGCTCCTTTAGTCATAAAGCAATCTCCGAAGGCCAAGAGGCGTCTCCATCTCGCCTCCCAAATGCGCGCTCTGACCCGTGCTGTGCCCCGCTACGTACACACGTGGGCCACACGTGCCTCTTCCCTGCCATCAGTGAGGGATGAGGCAGAAACACCAAAAACAAAAGCAAAGCTAGGGCAGGAACATTGTTCGCATCATTCAGTGGAAGCAAAGTTCTCCTTGGCCCCTTCCCAAGGAGCTCTGCCTACTGCCCTACACACACACGTGCAGCCCAGCTGCATCCCCAAAGCACCATGCTGAAGGAACCCCGCCGAGGTCACCCACACAGGCTGAAGTCTGAGATCCAGCACACCCCTGGTTTCATCCCCAGAGCACGATGACACCGTTCTGAGCTGCCTCAGCAGCATCCCACAAGGCTTTCCCAGTACCTGCTGGCACCTGAAAATCATGAGAGCAGTAGCCTCTGGGGCCACCGCAGTCGACATTTGAAAGATGGAGGGCTGTTTTCCTGGCAGCGTGGTACCGAGCTTCAGACCTGGCTCTCCACAGACATGCAGAAAGCTCTCCAGACATCTCTGCCCCTGCCATTCATCCCAGACCTCAAGGACCGCCTGGTCCCACCAGCTCTGCCTGAGCAGCACCATCGCCACACGCGGCGATGCTCTGCCACAGCCCACAGCTGTCCTCTCCTAGGGGAGGGCTACGGCTACTGTTCTCTAAGCCCTTTCATATCCTTAGGCTCTGTCTGTTAGCAAATAACCTAATAGCAGCGGGCTCCTCTCCTGGGGAGGCGGTGAAACTCAACCTTTTCCTTTTCCCTTTGGAAAGCACGGCTTGGAAATGGGATCAGCATCTGGAAGCACACACTGAGCTGATCCCAGAGAAAGAATGAGAGGAGCGAGGGGAAGGGAGGGAGCCGAGAATGAAGATTGAGGGCGAGGTTTCACGTTACAGCTGAACCAGGCTAACAGTTCACGCTGCCAAAAGAGGGGGGCCCCATTTCCACCTTTCTTTCATTCCCTACCTTTCACTTCTGGCAACACGAATCTCGCCCCTCCCTCACAGCAGCTCTGGTACTAGCCTGAACCTGGTGAGCAGGTTCAGCATTTTTTTTTCCTAAATATTTTCAGCCAAGTCAGTTTTCTGAAAGCCGCACAAACTGAACCCGTGTAGCACCAGCGCAGCACAAGGCAAGGCACGACCACCCCTCCTGGACGGAGCCGGCAGCCAGACTGCTTCGGCCACAGCAACAAAACCCACCCTGGGCTGCACGAACCTGTGGTGCCACCAGACAAGGACACCGGCCAGCACAACAGAAGCGGTCGAGCTGAAAAGCCTGCAATAGATATAATAATCTTAAAACATGAAGTTTTACCTGTTACTAGGCTCTACCTACCGGTAGCGTTCCTGAACTGGATGGTGAAGGTAGAGACTGACATTAAAACTGAGCAGACCCAAACCAGACAAAGACATGGGAGGTACTGCAGGATCTCCAATAATAATTCTGCCTCTTTTTAAATTGGACTCTTAATATCAAACAAGATGGCTGCCTTCATCACTATGCTCAGAAATGTCTGTTTCCATTACAAATTTAACAATTAGTTGCAGGGTGCTTGTGGTAAAGCATTTTTCCTTCCCCATCAGATGAACAAAATAATGCAGTACTCTTCGATTTAAAAAAAAAAATAAAATCAAGCTCATATTACTTCAGTCTTTCTTCCCTTCCACCTCCTCAGCTCAATTACTAAAAGCAATTTACAGACAATAAATGCAACTTCACAGCTGCTTGTATGAAGCATTCCCTTTATTTTATAGATGAGGAGGATACAGTCTACACAGAAATTAATATCAGCGAGGTCTGCTTCAAAGCTGGGTAAGGAAGAGGAGCAGACAAACTCTTAAAGAATACAGATCATGCCTGCACGCCAGTAAAACCAGTAATGAAGGGTTAGGGATGTCACCAGTGGGACGTCAATTCCTTGAACCTATCTGCTGAAGAGCAGCAACAAATGAAAGCCTGCTTTGGGGTGCTGCTTTTTGGTTTTATTCAGTTTTTAGTAGGTTCATGCACGATCACCAGGAACAGAGGATTTGCAGCTAGCAACTCTGCATGTACTGTTTTGCCGGCGAAAATACGCCAGCCAGGAGAGAGCCCTGCGCTTCGTCGCAGCCTCACGGGCTTCCGCAGGACCTGGGCCTGGCGCTAAAATCGCCACCCGCGACTTGGAAAAAGCACTGGGAGTAGCACTGCCAAAGAGAGGGGAAAAAAAATAAAGCACAGGCACTCTTGCGATGCTAAGTGCTCCTTCAGGTGTAATAAAAACGCACGGCCAACTCTCCTCCCTCCACGCGTCCCTGGCTGCCGGAGCCACGCGCCGGCGCGCACAGCCCAGCGGCGGGCCCGAGTCACCCGCGCAGGCCTCAGGGGAGGCAGCTCTGTGACAGACCGGGGTGCTGGTGCTGGAGGCGAAGGCAGTGTTAATTTTGGCACTCCTTAATCATGTTTGCTGCAAACCTAACACCGCTGGGTCAGTAAATCCACCCTCCTCCATCCACCCCAGCGGTCCTGTCTTGACACCTTCCCCTCTTCAGCCAACAGCTACGTGTTTCCGTACCCCTGACTGACACGGGCTGGTTTTTGTACAGCTACAGCCCTCAGAAAACTGATTTAGGATTAAATTCATTTCTAGCCTGCATACGAATACCAAGCATGCTTAAACCAATGGGGCACTGGGGGCTTCTCTACTTGACTAGCTTAAAACCAGAAGCCGTATCGCGCATGCATCAAAGAACAGATAGGTGTCAAGGAGGCCCCAAAAACAACTGAAATAAAGCCAACCCAAGAGATGTGGAATTGTTAGATCTCTCACACAGGGAGAGCTGGTAAACGCCAACCCCTTTCTAGCAGGGCTGCCATTTTCTGCATTTTCACTGCAGCAAGTACAGAAGTTCGTGCCTCTTCCACCCGGTCCCACAACGCCATCGCAGCCCAGCACTGCCGTGGAAAGCGGCTGTGAAAGATGCAGCCGCTGCAGGAGGCACCTGCCTCAGCAAGGACTCCACACACAGACCTCACAGCCTGTGTGCCCCTTCCAGACACGGCCTGGGGTGCCCACACCACCCCAGCAAGCCCCAAGACCTCCCAGCAGCTGTAGGACAGCAGGACGGGAGAGGTGGCCTGCTGGAATCTGCACCTCCATGACCAGACCCCCACGACTGAACCTCCACGACCACCACCATCCCATCCCCTCAGCCTTCGGCCAGGCCCAACACCCTTCTCTCACCCAAACTCTTCCAAAGGGGATGGGCCGGAGAAGACAGGATTGGCTCAGGCTGAGAATTTCATTTCTGAGCTTGGGAGATCTGCGGCGGAGACTGAGCCACTGATATTTTTCTAATATAAGGAACATATAAGATGCCTAGAATTTGATAGCTGCTTTTTAATTAAATTGAAATAAGTAAATCACAGCCCGTTGCCATGGAGAATGAACAGACACAGCCTCTTGACTCCAGGGCAGGATCAAGCAGGAGAGGCAGACAAGGCTGTGAAATTAAAAACACCTATTTTAAAGCAAATGGTCTTGATAATTAGCAAAAAATGTGGCATAGGGAAATAATATAACCATATGGCAGGAAGTGGTTTTCAAGGTGAACTACAAAGCTGTTTTAAATAAATGAATAAACTGCTGGAGCTGCTGGGTCACTCACAGAACCATATATGCAGGATCAGACGTCATTTAAAAAATATATACAAAAAAAAAAAAAGTAATTAGCTCTTTTTTTCACTTCCCCGCCTATAGTCTACATCTGTGTTTGTTCTTGTTTTTAAGGACTTGTTTCAAGCGATTAATGTTTGCACCTATTTGCAGCTACCAGCGAGCCGTCAAACTCGCGCATTTTCGAAAGCCTTGCAGCTCACCCTGAAGCGAGAACCAAGTTTGTAGGATATAAAACCTTTTATCTCTTCCTCGGTGTCATTACACAATCCCAGCCAGGTCATCCGACACTAATAATCGCTCCCGAAGCCGCGCGTCTCCGCTACGACTTCCGCGACAGAGCGAGAGCCAGGGGGGTCACGCACACCACGCGTCGGACCCCGCGATGCCCCGCTGCAGAAGCGGGGCTCGGGGGGACGGGGAGGTTGAGTACGGCATCCCCTCTGCTCCTACCTGCTGCCAGCTCGCCCTTCAAGGGCTGTGTTCGAAGAGGGGCCGCTGTCCCTGCCCTTTCAAACCCCTTCTGGTCTGCTCAGATATGAAAGGCGCACAGCGAGAGGCTCCCTCATCACCTTTCCGAGCCCAGACAGAGCAAGCCTGAGCAAGACTCTTACAGTTTCCAGCGAGCATATGGCCAAAGTGCATCAAATTCATAATAGCTTAAAAATACTTGAAATAAATTCTACCTGATGACTCAGTTTCAAAAATGTGCCATGCATTATTATTTTTTTTAAAGGGAAGGGACAGACAAACTAATCTTCACTTCAAACCTCTCGCCCAGTCTAGGGGAAAAACCAACCTTTCCTCCTTATTTTGTAAGGACACAAGCTGGCAGCCACAGTCATTAGTCTTCCACGGCAGCTAATGACCCACACGAAGCAAACTGTCAGGATCCCAGCCTAGGCCCTTGTGACACAGCTGGTTACATTAAAAGCAGTCATATTTTCAGCGCTAATCAGCAGAAGCTGAGCTGGTTATTGACAGATTCTCCCCTGGTCCATCCCCCCCCGACCAAGAAACAGCCTGCAAAGGGAAGGGAGCCAGGATAGGTACCGTAGGTAAAGGAGGGCTGGGGGAAAAAACAAGCACTCGCAATGAGTATTCCCGCTCACCGTTTTGCCCCATGTTTGGAGCGTTTACTGCTATAGCTGGAGTCACACTAGGTAAGATTTGTAGCTTACATTAAAAATAAACTCAAGGCCCAAGCCTGCTCGAAGTGCATAACCTGCACCTCGGGTCCACCCCGCAGAGTGCCACTGAGGAACCCAGAGCCACCCCCAGGCAAGCCCTGGGGCATGCATGGCATGAAGGGGCCAGCGCTCGGTCCTCGAGCCCCTGAACAAGGCAGCATCAACAGGGCTTGGTCCTGTCCTCAGAGGCACCGGGCACGCAGGGGACGGCGGTGGCTTGCCGTCTTGTTTTGAATTCTGATTTAAAGAGCGTTAGCACCAGCAGGGCCAGCCCAACGCCTTCTCCTGGAAGGGAACCGCGGTTTCTCCTCGGTCCCCACAAGCCAAGACAAGCGCTGGAAGGGAGCCACGGTCCCAGGGGCACTCCCAGCTGGACAGAGCCGGGGCACGCGGCCGCCCAGCGCACGAGGAAGATGCCGGCCGAGCTCAGGAGCGGGTTATTTCAGTATCGAGGGTCACGGGCCAAGAAGGAAATTGAAAACGGAGAACAACAACAACAACAACAAGCAGCTGGCCTCCGACGCCAGCTCCGGCCGTGCCCCCGTCCCCGCTCCCAGCGGGTTCTCCATCCCCAAGCCTTTGTCGCCGGAGCGCGGCGTCACCCGCGTGCCACCCACGGCCGCTGTCGACAACTTGAAGCCACGGTCCCGGCGGGCACGTACATCCCAGGGAAAGGGCAGCTGGTAGCGGGCCGGTGCCTCGGCAGGACACGGGATCACCCAAAAGGTCAGGGGGGCATGCAAGGAGGGGGAAGCCATGCACGGGCTCAGCATAAAGCATCCACGGGTGGGGAAGGAAGCAAGTGGTGGGACACGGCGGCCGGGACACCCACGGAGCCCGTGACCGAGGCACCCCCCAGCACGCGTGGGGCCCCCAATTCCCCACGGACACAGAGGATACGGGGGGGGGGGGGGGGGGTTGCGGCTGCCGTACCCAAACCCGCAGCAAACCCCGCGCACCGAGGGAGGGGGGGGTGGAGGGGAAGAGAACAAGAAGTCACCTCCAGCGGGGAGAACAAGGGGGGGACACCCGGAGCCGGCCCCGCCGCCCCCCTGCCCGCTCACCTGGCGGGGCCGCCCCTCACCGTGCCATGGCGGCACGGCCCGGCCCGGCGGGGAGCGGGGCTCCCGGTTCTTTGTTGCGCGGCGGGGAGCGGGGCACGGATCCCGTCACGTCATGTGACCCGCCGGGGGTGTCGGCTTTTTTTTTTTTTTT